>JAKGSA010000136.1:4682742-4766725 GCA_033558755.1 Philaethria dido
AACAACAGTCCATAGTCAGTATGAATTCTATTTACTTAAAACTTCATATCTAATTGGTTTTTTAACGGGTAAGAAAAAACGCAGCGTTCAAAGACATTACGTGTTGAAGAACACTCAATAAGTAGCTTTCTTAAATTCACGCTAAAAGAAGATAATGGAGTATTAAGGTACTAGATTTACTCGTAACAGTGAAAGCTTATGCTGCATAACCATATATGTATAAATTATTATAATATGAACACCATGTTTATATTAAACAACAATTTGAATAATTTCTTTGGTCGCTAATGAATTTCAGCAATGTTAATTATTGCTCAGGGCTCTAAGATCTTTTTAAAAATGTAACCACTGATAACAAGCACTTCAAATTATTCTCTATATCTTTATTATACGATCTTTTGAAGTTTTCACCGTTTCAAAAATGTTTTTACATCTATAGTTCAAGTACGGTAACCATACCGTACCAACCATATGTACCAACATATCATGGTTAATGTATCACTTTTCGGTAATCTAATGCTTTGTATAAAAAGATATCGAAACGTAAAATAAATTGTACACAAGTATAGTGCCTTATTATTGTGATCCACATGTATGGAAAAATATTTCAATGATTGTGACGCCTGTCGTGGCGCAGAGGCACAAGCGTGCGACTGTAAACGCGACAGGTTGTGGGTTCGATTCCTACTCCAGGAAATGTAAAATTTAGTATTTTCATTTCTTGGGTTTGGTAACAAGGCAAAGCGCGTCGTTGAGTTCCGCCACTCAACTCGCAATGCCTCAATTCGGCGGAAAGTGGTGAACGGAATTGTTGAAAGAGAATGGAGTGTCATCACACTATGTTCTCTGGTTAGCTCTGCCTACCCTGCTATATGCGGGTTACAGCGTGGAATGATATATTCAAGTATACTTTTAAGATTTATTGACTAGTTTCACATCCGAAATATTCACTTATATATTTGTAATAATCTTCTTAATTAAAAGCATGCATCATTCAAATAATTAAAACATGAATAGAAAGTAGTAAAAGTTTTTTTGTTAATATATGTATTTATTGTTTTTTATATCGTAGTATGTATTAACATGTCATGAAATGAAAATTGTCATAATGTCATGACTTCTTTTATAGTCTCTATGTGGATTAGTAGATGCAATAGAAATTATTTAAAGAAAATATCAATAAAAAAGTAAATTCAAACAAAAACAATATTTTCACTGTTGCATAAATTAACAAATATCTAAGGTTAAGAAACCTTTCCTTAAACCATTCAAGTACATAATACATACAACACTAGTATAATGAGAAATAAATATACAGGTTACGCTTGACTTTGATTAAATAATTTAATTAAAACATTTTAAGGAATTAGAAATATTGCTGGCTCATGAAGTCAATGTCAATGTTGTCCAAAATATGTTTTACACAAACAATGTCAAGATTAAGATTAAATATACAACTAAAGAGGAATAACCTGCCTTCATCTGTCTAATAGCCTTCATTTCTATACTATCTATTTAGGTATAATGGGTGGTAAGCTGATTTTCTTTTAAGACTACAACGACATATAGGACATCTTTTTTCTTGTTTTAGTGACTCTTCAAGACATGTAAGACAGTAAACGTGACCACATTTAGTAGAAGCTAATGGATTAGTACCCAATTCGTCCCAACAAATAGTACATTTACCGAGTTTGTTTGATTTTTCATTTTGATAATTTTCCGAGCTTTTTGGTGAGGTATGAGGCTTCTGAAACATACAATTTTAAAATAAATAACTGACAGTACTGGGTTACATAAATAAGTTAGTGTTAGTTTACGAGATAGGTACTGAATGAATTAATCTATAATAAAAATATAATAGTCTTTTTAATCTACTTATTATTTACGAAAACAAAAAACAATTTCATTGACATTTATAAATAGCACTATGTTGCTTATGAACAGAACTGTTTTTTTAGTTTCACACTTTATACCTGTAGGGTAGCCTCTGACTAGGGTGGTGAGATTGTGTTTTTACTTATTTATTACATTTATACATTTAATCACAACTAGATATAAGACTAATAATTGTCTCTATAAATGTGTCTCTATAATTTTGAAATATGTTTTAGTCTGGAACATGTAGTGTTGAGTTCTAAGAGACAAACCACATTATAACATATTTAGAACAATCAGTCAATTAATAAGCATTTCCTTATAATAAACAAATGGTAGGTGAAATGCCGAGAATAACTCCACAAGGTGAAAAGAAAGTTAGGGAACGAAAGTATCTTTATAACATGTGAAAATGAAAATAGCAAGCAATTCTTTGCAAAATAAGTTTAAGGGAACTAGTGTTCAAAAAAAGTAACCTGGGGTGTTGACCATGCAGAGTAGATAACTTCTTTTTGGAAACAAAAAAAAAATACTATACTACGAAATACATTTCATAATATACTACGAAATTTGTTGCTTTATCTAATTAGACTCAAACTGACTCACTCCAAGTCGAAAGTCAATTGTGTACTGTACAAGGATTATGCAGTGCCCATAGCATTATCAGAATGCGAGTTACATATTATTTATGATTGTAGTGGTTGAAAACATGAAAAAAGAATCGAATCAAATATTATAGTATAATAATATAATAAGTAACTGAGGTGTTATATCTGGGAAGAATGTTTAGGAGAAATACAAGATATGATATGGATGTGGAAGGGCATATTGTTGTTGGTAACAGAATTAAAAGTATTCTATCTGCATTAATGAGAAGGTAGAGGTGTCAGCATAGCTGCATGTACAGTTGTAGACAATACAGTGTTGGTACTAATGCTTGTTACACAATAGCAAAATATCAGTATCAAATCGAAAGAAAGATGAATGCTGTAGAGATGCAATCTTTTCGTTTATAAGAATTAAGGATATGCAGAGTCAGCTTAAGAGATACACAGAAACACAGGCATAAGCGAGAAAGTTATAGTAAGAATGAAGAAAGATGTGAGAGGAAGAAGAGAGGGGTAGAACAAACACAGTATCAATGACATTGGAGGAAAGTCACATAAAAAGA
Source organism: Philaethria dido (assembly GCA_033558755.1). Lineage (NCBI taxonomy): Eukaryota > Metazoa > Arthropoda > Insecta > Lepidoptera > Nymphalidae > Philaethria > Philaethria dido. The sequence goes on from JAKGSA010000136.1 coordinate 4,685,789, forward strand.
ATGAGACCTCTGTGAAGGGCATGTACGAGGAAGTTAATGACTGTGGATGAGGCAAAAGAAGTATGCAGTTGGTGTGAAATTTGTTGTTCTGTTCTCTTAGACTACCCCACAAGGGATAAAGTGTGAAGCTAAGTTAAGTAAGTTAGTTATCTTCAGGGTATAATATTTAGACTTATTAAACTATGAAATAGATGATTATAATTATATATATTGGGAACTATTATATATAATTATAATATATTTAGTATATTTGTAGGTATATGTAAATATTGGTTATAATTGAATTTGGAATATATAAATCATAAATAAGTTATAATAATAATAATATGCTTTATTGTACACCAATATTATAGAGAACAAAACGAAACATAAGTAAAAAATAAATAAATGCACAGCAGGTAGCCTTATCACTGTAAGCTATCTCTGCCAGGCAACCTTATCCTATAGCTATACTATTTTGTTAAGGAGTAATTAATATATATAATGTAAATAATAAATATATATGAAATAAATTAGAATTATATATAATAGTTACCATATTGCAATGATTTAGAATGTCTTTTTGAAACTACCCACATAATTAATTCCATATTGTCAATATTAATCAACCCAATATTAGTGAAAGTAATGCATAGAGTACAAAGCCAATTAAGTAGTCAGGAGACTTACCAGATCAGTGTCCTTATTCGTTGTTTTAGAAGCTTTTTTAGATTTAAAATCAAAAACTGAACGGTCCAATGAGTCATCACTATCAATTTCTATAACTGTATTATTTAGAGTATAGTGCTCAGCTAATGTAAAAGAGTTTGATAGATCAATTACATCGCTGTTATTCATTTTATTTTTTGTCTTAAAATGTTATGTTAAATAATTTTGCTTGTTGAAATTATTTTTTTGATGCAGGCATAAGATAATCTGCCAGTGTCAGGTATAGTAGACCAAATACTAATGAGATGAAGCAACAAATTTCGTAGTATATTATGAACTGACGAAATATTTAGAGATGATAGACTGGTCTGGTTCAAACTCTAAAAAAAAACAAAAAGCTATATTTGAAACAAATATGTTCAAAAATGATTAAAGAAAAATAAGCGGTAAGGCCAATGACAACAAATAAGCGATTGGATTATACCAACTATAACTTAATGTCATTCATTATCTACAATAAATCTACTATTTTTTTAATAAATAGACTGAATGCTACAGCTAATAAACATTAACAAGCAGTTATACATTGAAAGAAATAATATCATAAAAAGAGTATTTAAGATAAGAACAGTTACCTGAAATTGATTAAATATATTTGTATTTGTGTACCCTACCGCATCAGTTGTTTTTGATTGACATTTTGTTATTTGACATTTTATTATTTGACATTTTAAATTTAAAAATGACGTTTAGGAATAGATCCAAAAATTTACAAATCGCGATATACATCAAAGTTCACCTGGAAAAAACAAAAATAAAACTTAAAAAAATAGCCCCATTTAGAAACAGAAATTAATAAAGTAATTTTAATTTCACTAAATAATCTAAATTAAAATTTGAATAAACATCTCCAGCAAATGTAGTGAACGTCATCGTCGTCGTCGTCGTCGTCGTTTCAGCCGTGCGACGCCCACTGCTGAACATAGGCCTCCCCCAAAGACTTCCATGACGATCGGTCTTGCGCCACCCGCATCCAGCGGCTTCCGGCGATCTTGACCAGATCGTCGGTCCACCTGGTACGTCGTCCGGTTCGTGGTCGCCATTCGAGAACCTTTCCGCCCCACCGGCCATCGGTTCCCCTCGCTATGTGTCCCACCCATTGCCACTTCAGTTGTTCAATTGAACGTCATAGCACTAGATAATCTTTACCAACCCTGATGCAACATACTACGGATGTTCATGTTTAAAAAATTATCGATATTTTTTGATATAATATATTGTAGTGTTATATCGATACTTGGCAATATATCGAACAAATATATCGATATTTTAAAAATATCGTAAGTAATTACTTGTTAAGTAGTCTTTAATAATAAATAGATAGATATATATTCTTCTTCTTTCAATTGGAGCTCCACATTTTCCTGGCGACCTTTTTTTTATTATTAGTTTTAGGTCTCATATTTGCGCTTTTAAAAGTTAGGCAAGCCGGAACCGTGTTGCATGGACGCAAAATGCCACATTGTATAACGTTGGGAACTGAATTTTATAGTTTGTTTCCACTTGTTATATATTTATATATCGTGTGAAATATATCGAATATCGATATATTTATTATTATATTTATATTCGATACTAGACGATTCGATAGTATCGGATTAAAGCGATATATCGCGTAAATGTATCGATAATTTTTGAAATATCGATTTATATCGTCCATTACTATAATATACGTTGATCTGTGACATTTGTGGATACTGGATACATAATATATTTACTACTAATCTGTACGACAACTAATTGGTGACAAATTGACAAATTTTAGTTGTTATTACGCATAATTTGTAATATTATATTTCATAGTTCCTTGTTGATGACAGTTAAACGGTTTTAATTTCTTAGCAACTATTTAATTTTCAGGTATTACCTTTTAAGATATAAGTAATGGTAACAATTTAGCAATATATATATATATATATATATATATATATTTCAATATATTCTAGTTTATTAAAACCTCAAATATATCACAACTAATGCCAAATAATAAATATTGCCTACTTTTAGACTATACAATGCATCTGGGCGTAAACATATCTAATGCTTTACAACAATTGGAAAGTGTGAAAGCTGCTGTAGATCAAAGTGATGATCCGAAATTAAAGGTTTGTAGCTACTAGAAATTCTAATAAATATACCCGTGATATTAGAAAATGCCCAATAGAAAAAAGTCCATAAAAACAAAAAAATTACTTCATATTTTTGTGTATAGGCATGGTGCACATAGGTGGAATTTAATTCTCTTTTGCCGATCACATCCCTCACTTCCCATCTTATTTTTTTTTTTTTATGAATAACGGATGGCAAACGAGCAGAAGGATCACCTGATGGTAAGTGGTTACCTTCACCCATGAACATCTACAATACCAGAGATGTTGTAGATGCGTTGCCAACCTAGAGGATACAGATGGAAGGGGAGGTCAATGTAGTAGTCCGCTATCGGAACCACCATATTTTGGGGAAAGGATGGGTGGGAAAGGGGAAACCTGGCTTACATGCTATCAAACCGGAACACATCATAAGATGTTTGGTGGTTCATTTTTGAACAATAAGGAAATACTGAATTTGTAAAATTGAAAACAAAATATGCTAATACCACTTTCTTGTGAAAGTAGGTAATGATTGTGTTTAGAGAGCTTTAAATATCATTATTGCACATGATTTCAACTTAGCTGCTACAATGCAATGCAATGCTAAATATTAAATGGGACCTATAAAAGCTATCACACATGTGGAGTTTCATCCCCCAAACCTGTACCTTCTTAATTAATTCATGGTTTTTTAAGTGTATGAACATTGTTCACTTGTTAAATTTAGCTTAATTTTAATTATTTGGTTTATTGTTTTTTTGATAACAACAATATTAATGAAACCTTTTAATAACTTTTTTAATTAATTTTATTATAAGAAAACATTTTAATTTCCAGGCTGCAACAAATGATGATCTAAATCTTCTTATAAACCTTTTAGAAAGTCCAATACTCAAAAGTATAGCAACTTTACATGACTCTGTTGGAATGCTTTCCACTCAAGTTGCTCACCACCCTTCTATATTGCCTGGGGATTTTGATATTACTCCAGCTGGTATAGTATTAAAATAAAATAATATAGATTTTAGCATAGATTTATTAATACACTTATTATAAATTGATAGTAATTTAACAATATGTACTATGTAAATTTATCACTTGGTATCTTTATTGGTTTTTCTCACAATTGAAATTATTTGTTAACAAATTTTATTTAAATTAAAACAAATGGTATTATATTCTTGATATTATATGATTAAATATATTAAACAATATGATATTTTTTTCAGGTGACTTGGCTTTGCAAGCTAGAAACCTATATGGTACCCATGAAGGAGAAGAGGAACAGAGAGTACCTCAAGTGTCACCTCCTCATAGTTTAGAATTTGGTTCTGGATCTGACAATGAACGCATTTTAGGCTTGGACTCTGCTTCTGTCAACTCTAATATGTCACCAAAGCAGGTGTGCCTAGTTTTAATATAGTTTAATATATGTAATAGATTGTTTAGAAACTCAACTTTTTCTACTTCACTTCACTATTTCATGTGAGGTGATGAGAGGGTTTTTATATACATGATATGTATAAACAATTTAAACATTACTTTTATTTAAAATAGTAATAGATATAAAAATATTTTGTTTTGTTTAAATATAATATTTTGTTATAGTATTACAAACAAAGTTATATTAACATTTTTTAGTTATTTCAATTTTTAGATTAATAAAATGGTTTATAATAGTTTTCATTGAAGCATAAAAATTATATAGAAATAATAAATCTAAGGTTAAGAGACTTATTAATAAGCGCATTTATCAACACCTCTATCATCCAAACTCCTTTCTCTATCTAAACAATTTTAATTGAAAAATATTTTTCAAAATTTTTCTAATTCTATATTCAGAAATTTAAGTATTTTAATTCAGTTTTTCGAAATAATATATTTCCAGCATTCCAGTCTATAAACTAATAAATTTTTAATTCCAAGTTGTTATTTGTTTTAAATTAAAGTAAAAAAATGATCTAAATTTCAGAACCGAGGTATCCTTGAAATGTCTCGAAATGATGACTCTCTTGTATCAGCTTCGGCCAACATAGTAGCAGGAGATTGGGCGCAAGTTGAAATTATTAATTTAGTTAATGACGGCACTGGGCTTGGATTTGGTAAGAGGATTAATGTGTAATTAATAATATTCATATCCTATTATATTTATTAGTATTAGAAAATAACAAAATAAGTTTAAAATGTTTATTTTAGGTATCATTGGTGCCAGAACTAGTGGGGTTATTGTCAAAACTATATTAGCTGGTGGAGTTGCGGACCGTGATGGAAGACTTAAATCTGGAGATCATATATTACAGATAGGAGATGTAAGTCTTTTTTCTATATCTAATAATATAACACAAGTACTGGCATAGGTGAAGGTTTTCTGCCGCAGTTATACAAATTTTGTAACTGAATTCTTCTTCATCATTATCACTTAACTAACAACATTTTCATATACAATATAATGTATTTTCATGTTTTCAACACTTTAGCTAAATATATACGGTGCTTATTTTATTAAAGAAATAAAAAAATATACAAAGTTAACTTAACTGGAGGTGAAATTAAGTGCTTATAGATTTAGAATCCCATATAAACTGGTCTTACTGGTCCGGGTATCATTCCTATTGAAATAATAAAGTCTTAATAGTAATAGATTATAGACATTCATAATAATGTATGAGACCTGTCGTGGCGGACAGGCACAAGTGTGCGACTGTAAACGCGACACGTGGGTTCGATTCCTACTCTTGAGTTCCGCCACTGAGCACGCAATACCGCAATTCGGCGGAAAGTGGTGGACGGAAATGTCTAAAGAGAACGGAGTGTCTTAACACTAGGTTATCTGGTTCCCTCTATGTGCGGAATACAGCGTAAAATTGAATAATAATAATAATGTGTGGCGCCTTGACAGGTGAGTTTAATGGAGATGGGATCAGAGCAAGTGGCTGGCGTGCTGCGCGCGTCGGGCTCACGCGTGCGTCTCGTGGTGGCGCGCGCCGTCGACCCCGCCGCCGTGCACGCCTCCCACGCGCCCGTCGTGCCCGCCAGGTACGTACCCATACTATTACATTATATCTAATCGGGACATATGTTCTTAAACATAATTAATTAATTAATAGTTTAAGTTTTCTTTTATCTTATTGCTTTTGGATTAGGTAAAATTTAATTGTGTCTATATGCTTTATTTTACATTGCATAGTCCACAAAGAGAACCTAGTGTTAAAACAATTCTCCTCTTTCCGCACGAATTCGATATAATTTGAGTGTTGGAACTTAACATCCCGCTTTGTCTTACTAAAGAAAATATTGAAAATACCCTGAAAGTAATCATTCCCCCACTGAACCGCGATGACCTTGTTTAATTTTTAAATATAATATTATTTGTGGCTACTACTACTACTACTTTACTTGGCATAACAAATTATTGTATATATATATTTGAACTAATATTAAATTTAAAAATTGTATTTAAGAAAATATTTTTTTTATTATCCTAGACTTTTATCAAGCCCAGAAGCACTGGACCGATATCTAATGGAAGCCGGTTTCGAGCAAGTATTCCACACGCAACCAACGACGATCTCACTAACCTCGAACGTATCTAGATTTGTCTTCGATACTTCTATTACACCACCACCAGATGCTGGTAATTTGTGTTTAAATATTATGAAATAAATATTCCTATATTTTTTTAATAACTATCATAGTACCTAGTGTCAATACAATGAATTCTCTTGTTTCCGTTCGAATTTGAGATATTGTCTTGAGTGGCTTAACTCAAAGCCGCGCTTTGTCTTACCAAAGTATTCAAAAATATTAGTATTCCCCCAAGCGGTATCGAACCCACCAACTTCCGCATTTAGTCAGATGCTGTCCTACTACCTCACGTTATCCTCAATGTACTATTTTTTTAACATCATGCTGTATCCTGCACCTATCAGGGTAGGTCTCTACCTACCAAGAGGGAACAAGAGAAATTAATGTTGAGACACTTCTCTTTTAACATTTCCGTTCCCCATTGTATCATTTCCCAATGTACTAACAAAAATGAAATAAGGGTAGATTTATTTTCCTCTAATTTTTGATATTCTTATACTCTCTTTTACCATTTTAATTTACAATGTACTGGCGGTTAGTACCAATTAGCCATAATGAATAATTAATATCTCAAAACTATAAAATTAATATCACATCTCCAAATGAATTCTGATATTGTTTTTCTATCATTATTTGTTTACGAATATTTAAAAGTCTGTTTAAATTGTGTGAAAAGGCTATCCTTTTTGTAATACTTATATCTTATAAATTTTATATTATGTGATGTTCATATATATAATATTGTTTTCATGGTAAGTTATTACCTAATATAAATAATTTACATATGATTTATTTACAGACGCAGAATCACCAGAAGTTGATAGGTTCACAGTACAGTTAAAGAAAGACGAAAACGGCTTAGGAATTACAATAGCTGGTATTTTTTCTCTATAAGTTACTTAATTTTTGTATATATATATATATATGTATATGTTTGGAAAAATTAACAAACAAATTAATTCAATTTTAGGTTATGTTTGTGAAAAAGAAGAGCTGTCGGGTATATTTGTGAAGTCGGTGACACCGGGTAGCGCGGCGGCGTTAAGCGGCGCGGTGCGGGTCAATGACCGCATAGTGGCAGTGGACGGCGTGTCGCTGGCCGGCAAGTCCAACCAGCGCGCCGTAGACGCGCTCAAGCAGAGTGGCAACGTCGTCACTCTTGAACTTGAGAGGTCTTTGTTTTTAAAACTTTTAGTTAAATATTTATAAAAGCAGCATTTCCATGGTTTATCCGCCATAGGTGTCAGAGAGATTCCGGTTACCGCTTTTTGCCCGAATTTGAGACATTGCGTGTTAAGTTGTGGAAAGTTAGTTCGTTTAAGTTTATAATCATTCTTCCGAGTGGTATTCAAACCCATAGCCAATCGCGGTTACAACCTGATGTCCCACTGCGCTATGATGCATTACCTAAATATTTAGTGTGCCTAATTGAATGTGACTTGTGGTTTCTAGTTACACTGGAAATATTCATATTTATGGAATTTAAATAAAGTGTCCTATGGGGTGTGTGAGGTGTGGGATGTACATTCGATATACAATGATTCTAATTAAGTGGAAAATACAGCACCTACATCTCTTACTAATTTGCAGCCAATAATCTTTGACTCACAATATTTAACTACTTCTTACAAGATGGACATTCATATATTTTTTTTACTATAATGTTCCCTTCGTTTATATGGACTATGAAACTTAAAATCCCCAAGGTAACTGCATACCAAATTTTAGCTGTCTATGGCCAGTAGTTTCGCCTGTACCTTGTCTGTCACTATCGCTCAGCAACACAACTGTTTTGTATATGTAGATAACAATGTCTAGCAGGGATGAGCAACCCTCGGTCAGCTTAATAGTTTTATGCGGCCCGCCAATCTTTTATTTATAGTTATTACAAATATTCATTCTTAATATATTAAATTTATTTACTACCAATTTGTTTTTAACTTTTATATATTAATGTAATCTAATATTTACGATAGGAATACAATTTAAAACACTATTAGGATGCGTGATTTAGATCAGCCAAAAAAAAATATCAAATCAAATCAAATAATTTTATTCAAAGTAAGAAGTTACGAGCTTCATTTTTGAACGTCATATAATTTACCACCAGTTCACAAAACTTAATGTCTCATATAAAATTTAGATGGGTCCGTCGGTAAAAATAGTCGCATACCCCTGATCTAAAAGACGTACCTTATGTAACAGATACCTTCGCGGTCCCAAGTTCGAACAGTTGCAACAAGCGATCGCGGCCGGGGAGAGCGCGGCCGCCGCCGCCGCCGCGCCCGCCGCCGCGCACAACCCCTTCCTGCACATGCACCGCCCCGAGCCTGGCGCCGACCACGACATACAGATGACGCACCTGTCTCCTAAGTAAATAACAATTAAACATGTCTTCGTCTATATATTAATATGTGAAGGAAACATTTTTTTACTTCTTTTTACGAAATTATGTCGACGGAGTAGTATTTGTATCGAGAATTAAAATTTATATGAAGAAGAATGTGCAGAAAGCTTGTATTTTTCATAGTAATGTATTAGAAATACATCAAATTTAATCATATAAATGTTATACTCCTTACACATATTACTAAGCGTTTGACATGCACTTTTATATAAAATGACATATATGTTGATAAAGCAACGCGTTGTTTATGTTGAGTATATTTTAATTATAGCTGAAAATATGAAATTTTATTGATGTATGTCTTCCTTGTTTTTTAACTTTTATAAACATTACAGTACAGAGACAAATATGGAGGAAACTCAACCATCTCCACCCCGCACTCCGCCGCCGCCGCCCGCGCAACGTCCCGCACCGCAATTCGAAATGCCTCGCACACCGGAACAAAAAGAGGCTATTAAAAGGAAATGGCAATCTATATTAGGTACTATATATAAAAATATTACATTTATCCTTAGTTACTTTGAAGTCTCATTATTATACCATTTATAATCAATAATGTTATAAATATATAACAACATATAGAGATTTTATTAAGTTTTATTTTTATTAGATATGCTGTAAGACTACAGACACTTGATACCATTTTCCTTTATTATTATTTGCTATTTGCAACTTTTTTTCATTTGTTAACTTTATAATAATAGGAATTGTTACTTAGATCTAAGGCTAGGTGATGTTTGGGCGAGTTTTTGTTACAATTACAAATTTATTGAGTCTTACTAAGCTCTCTTTATAAGGTGACACATTAGGTAACTCTAAATGAGACATTTAGCGTTTTTTTTCGAATGAATGGAAATGCAGTTGACCCTATCGGTCTTTATAGCGACACCGAGAGGGTACTCAGTCCCTCCGAAATGCAAGTATTACGTGGTTGCTTGAAAGGGTGTCATCGGTTGCAAGGGCGTCCTTTGCAGGACTTGAACTTTGACTTGTGACCGCCGAGGGGGCGCGAACCTTGTTTTGACGTTTAGTATTTAATTAACATGAATCGTAATTGTCGTGGCAGGTGACGAGGTGGAGATCGTGGTGGGCGTGGTGGTGCGCGGCGGCGGCGGACTGGGCATCTCGCTGGAGGGCACGGTGGACGTGGAGGGCGGGCGCGAGGTGCGGCCGCACCACTACGTGCGCTCCGTGCTGCCCGAGGGGCCCGTGGGCCGCGCCGCCGTGCACCGCCCCGGCGACGAGCTGCTAGGTTATCCGCTTGTACCTCTGGCGTCTGTCTGTAAACGCGATTCTATTCTCACTAGAGGAAATCATTATATTTAAATTATTTTGTTTCGCCTTTCTGGTAAGCCAAAGTGCGGCGTTGAGCTCCGCCACTTAAACCGCAACGCAACTTCTTCTTTCTTTATTGAACTCGGCCGGAAAACGACGAACGAATGAAGCGTGAGGCTGTCAAAAAATAGCATAATGGATGAACGTGATGTGTCGCTAAATTCCAATTTAGCGACACATCACGTTTTCATCACAGCAATTTATTTCAACAATATAGTTAAACTATATGAACTGGGAAATGTTTCCAAAACATGAAAGGAATAAAAAATAACAAATATTTGTTGATATTTTTGAGTTCTTGATCGTGCTTCAAATTATCCTTACTAATATTATAAATGCGAAAGTAACTGTAGTGTGTAGTCTGTCTGTCTGTTACGCTTTCACGCCTAAACCACTGAACCGATTTTGATGAAATTCGGTATGAAGATAGAACTAAACTTGGGAAAGGACATAGAATACTTTTTATCGCGAAAAGAATGATAGAGGGGTTGAAATAGGGGATGAAAGTTTGTATGGAAGGTCCTTATTGTATCGAAAACATAAAATCATAAGATTTATTCGTAAGATTGTTTAACTGTTTACAACTTTGACACATAAACCACTTAACCAATTTTGACAAATAGTCTAGACCTTGGGAAAGACTATAGGATACTCCTTATCATATCGCGCGATATAACCGAACTTTACGCGGGCGAAGCCGCGGGCGGAAAGCTAGTTAAAAATATATACTAATAATGTATAGTAATGGAGGCTAGTTTACCATATATTTAAAATATAACTGTAACAAATTAACGTTGAGACTCGTCCACCAGAGGTGAACGGGCACCGGCTGCTGGGCATGAACCACCTGGAGGTGGTGTCGATCCTCAAGGAGCTGTCGAGCGAGGTGTGCATGGTGTGCGCGCGTCCACGCCCCGCGCCGCCGCTGGATCTCGCGCCGCCCGCCGCCACACTCGTCAAGGTAAATACCTCAATGGAAAAATATCACATTTGACATACTTAACTTTATGTGGCGATTTTGCGAGAAATGTAGAAAGCTAATATTTTTTATAACAATGCGTTAGAAATAGGAACACAGTTAATAAAATAAATGAGGCAAACTTCTATTTGTATGTTGTACACTTTCGTATAAAATGTGAAATACGTTGCTGAGGCAACGCGTTGTTTACAAGTCATCGTAGCCTCTAAGTTTGTTAAATAAATCATATCATTTCGATATCTTTGATATTACTATTTACACAATTTAGATTAGAAAAATATTTAGAATCGTATAACAATTTTGTGTCCAGCAGCCAATTGCCATTTTTTTTTTGAAATAATCTTTTTAATAATTTAAAAAGTGTATTTAATATAAAATAATAAAATTGTCTATGTATAAAATTGTCTACGTGGATCGATAAGTAATGTAGATAAAGCATATTTGACAAAGCGTTTGAAAGAATTCTATTTATTTTCATTCATATTTTATAATTTCATTCTTTACTTATTTATACACATTTTCAACATTCTGTGAGGTAGAATTACTTGTAATTTGGATGGCGGAATCCAATGCCGCATTATATTTAATCAAATCGTGTTGAATTATTTATATTTTAAATGTAAATATACCCAAAAGAAAATTAAAATTCGAACTTCGATGTACCTTACACCTACAGAGTCGTTAGTCTAGTCGATAAAATTAAAAACGTATTACATATAGAGAGAAAAGAGAGATATCTTGCTTATTCGATTTGAAATGAATTTTTAAAAGATGTTTTTCAATGAATTAGCACATAAAAATTCGGCAAAAAGTGGGGAACGAAGTGTCTTAACACTAGGTTCCCTCTGCCAAAAGAAAATATTTATTTTTTTTGATTATAAGTCAACAATTAATAATACCAAATAGATTTTGAAAGAGGTGAAAATTGATGACAATAATGGTTAATGTAGCAAGTAGTGACTAATTACGTTTTCGTTGACATCAGCATTCATGTAAGTACATATTCTCATTAGATATACAATCATTATAATTTACATATCATCCTCTTCTTAGACTATATTTAATAAAATATTTTTTTTGTTTAGGAGTTAAATCTTAAAGAAATTATCGTGAAATTAGTTTAAATTCATACATACATACATACATAGCTTCGCGCTGTATCCCGCATATAGCAGGGTAGGCAGAGGGAACCTAGTGTTAAGACACTCCGTTCTCCATTTTCCGCCGAATTGAGGCATTGCGTGCTGAGTGGTGAAACTCAACGCCGCGCTTTGCCTTGTTACCAAACCCAGGAAACGAAAAATTCCATTTCCTGGAGTGGGAATCGAACCCACAACCTGTAGCGTTTACAGTCGCACGCTTGTGCCTCTGCGCCTCGACAGGTTTAAATTCATTCAAATATAATCTTAGTATTCGATATGTTTATCAAAATGTTTATTGTTATAAGTAGGTTTTCGATTACATCGCCATATTTTGCAAGTATCTAGACGGAAATAAAAGATTAACTATCAGATATTAAAGAAACTATATAGTAAACCCTATATTTGTTTTGTCAATACGTATTAGTTCAACTTATCACACGAATGAGTCATCCTGGATTAGGTATACTTTAGTATGAACAAAAGCCTCTCACGATATTTTTTTTATTTTCCATTATAGACCAACTGCTTCGAAAATATTCGAATTTGATTTTAGTTCAAAAAAATTCTCAACATTACTGTAAAATAAGATTAATAAGCTTACGTTAATTACTCTATAACTTAATTTACCTTCACGCTTTATCCCTAGCGGGGTAGCCAGAGAATACGGAACGCCAAACGCTGCGGTCGCTCCATATCTGTTTTGTCTATAGTCATTAACCTGTTTACACACAATTAATCTAAAAGATTTTACATAATATTATAACTCTATATACAGAAATGCCATTTAGTGTTTAAATATCATTAAATTTGAAAATATTCTAATTGTTATAATTTGGAATTAATCAGTGTGGGACATCATGCTATAAGAACTATTTAGCAACATAAATTGTATTAGCTGGCTATAGTTTATTGTCGTTTGTCGGATTCGGATAAGATATGTAAAATCCGGAGAACACTCAACTTTACACGTTTATTGAATATTTTGTATTCACAAATGATTTTTTACTACATTTCTGTTTAAATGTACCATGATACTTATTAAATGAAACTATTTAAATCGGATTAATCCCGTATATATTAGTAACTGGTACAAGCAGTCTACATGTGACCACGGACTCGTGTAAAGTGTTCGAAGCGTCGGGTTTCGAAAATGTATGTCCGGATACAAAAATATACGCCATTAATCTTGTTAAAATAGTTTTATTTCATTTAATATGTGTAAAAGTTGCGAATACCAAAAATCTCATTATTATGAGACTTAATCTTACCTCTGACTACCCCGCTAGGGATAAAGCGTGAAGTTAAGTAAGTATGATATATGTATACTTAATGTTTTAAGGAAAAGGCACGTGCATCTACCTACAAATAATAATATATACAGGTATATGTTATGAAATATAACTGTTAACTACTAGAGCATAAGAATTCAAGATTTTGTATCTCCGATAAAATTTAAATTTGACACGTCAGGCGAAATCAGACGGTAGCCTGGCAGGCGCCGGGGCAGAGGAAGGCGGCGCGTTGGGGGCAGGAGGAAAGGTGCGTTCGCGCTCGCTCGAACCCCTCACTGGCCTCGCTATGTGGTCTTCCGAACCACAAATCATAGGTAAATATAAAAGTTTCATATCTATACGTATATGTACTTTGAATAAATCTATATCGTCGGGTCTTATGTATTTACAGGGTTTAAAGGTTACAATTTACCATTATTTACCATTTAAAGATTCTTATTTACTGACTTCTGAGTGAATGATTTAATCCTTACTAAGTTTAACCAGTTGTTAATAAACCGATTTTTTTGGTAAAAAATATCAGTTTAGTCATTAATAGAAGATGTCACTTTTTAGTAATATTTTTATATTTGGTTTCGATTTTTTTTTCAATGCCATAGGGTATATCACTTTTTGTGAGAAGTTGAAAATATATAAGATAAAATATTAAATGAGCGTGCTAGTCTATATATATATAAATAAAATGAAGGTAATAGAAACTTTTATTTGACGTGAATGCATTGACATTTTGTTAAGAAATTCTTTTATGGTAATAAATTCTAATTGTAAAAAGTTAATACTGTGTTATATTTGTTTGTTAGATACTTATGTGAGAGTGTATTTATAAAATAAGCTTAAGTTTATTTAGACGATATTTGTTACTCCATAACTCTAAATCTTAAGAGAGTAACATGGATTTTTATATGTATAGACAAATTTTATTCATATAAGGCTTTAGAACAAAACATGCATAGGAAACCGAGGAACTGACGGTTTCAGCGCAAAGTGAGCGAAGTGCGATGCGAACTATTTGACTCTCTGAATGTTCTACTATAAATATACAATAATATTTTTTTTTTGACTTCACGCTGTATCCTGCATATAGCAGAGTAGGCAGAGGTAACCAGAGAACCTAGTGTTAAGACACTCCATTCTCTTTTAACAATTCCGTTCCCCACTTTATATTATATTAGTATATTTATATAGTAGAATATTCAGAATTAGTAATTGTAAAAAAGTTGACTATAACCAGAAAGTTTTGGTGAAGCTAAGCGAATTATTAAATATCATATGTACAACGAAGCGAAGCGAACGAAATCGCGAGCACCGCTAGTACTAAAATAAATCAATATCTGACATATTTATATGTTTTACATTTAGAAATAAGTTAGATCTTTAGATATTGGCTTTGAGTGTGCCTATAAAAATGAGTAACATAGATAATATCAATAGTGACAAATGACTCACAATTACGATATAGAAGAATACCTATATGTACACCGGATACAAGCAACAAAATATCATAATTTCAATTTTAACTTTTAGAAGAGTCCATGCTTGCTTGCTAATGTAGAAAAAAATTATATGTTTTATATATAAATTACGAAGTCTGATTGTATATAAGTGAAATGTCTATAAATATTTTAAAAAATATAGGTGTACGCGAACTATGCTATAGATACTAGATATCCTTATCTGGAGTTGGATATCCATATCTGATTCGTTACATTTTAAGCAGATGTCGGACAGATCTTTTGTTAAATTTCAATTTAATAGATTATTGCCTAGCAAATAGATATTACAATAAATATTTACTACTCCCACACCTTAAGGTGGTCTGACAGAGTTCGCTTACAGCGATAAGGCCGCCTGCTGTACATTTATTTATTTTTTACTTATGTTTCGTTTGCTCTCTGTAATATTGGTGAACAATAAAGCATATTGTTATTATTATTATTTATTCCTCCATTAGGAAAAAGTCATATTTTGTGAATGTTTTTTTCTGTACATGATTTTTAACGAAGATGTGCCTTACCCTTACGAAAATATTTTCTGTCACAAATTTCACAATTACCGAATTCATCATTTACTATCGTCAAATATTTCCAAGCAACACTACAGAATTGATTTGTAGATTTACGTAGATAATTAAATCTTTTAACTAAGCAAACATTTATATTATATGCTATCACATGTCACTAATATAGATTTGACATATTCAAATTAAGAATTCCGTAACAGTTTCCCGTATTCCGTTGTCGTGGAAACACAACTCCTTGAAAATGACATAGTTTTAATGATCCGGCACATCTTTGGCGCAAAGCGAACTTAAGCGAAAACCTCGTTGGAAAAAAATACCCTAACTTGGTACTTATTATGTTAGATTAATCGAAATTATCGTCATCCCAAGTGAAATTCCAGATAACGTAATCACAGAATTTATAAGGAAGAAAAGGTTTAATTTAAATTCTGTAATTCTGATTATCGATAAAGGCGCCGCGCTATCACCGATATCTTAAATGATTACAAGGAATTACGTGTGAAAGTCAAATTCTTGAAACTATAATTAGCCTTGTTATTCATTTATACAGGTAGGTAAACGCAGATGAGTATCTTTGTTCCAACAACATTTTTCGAATAATTTTTATATTAGCGATTTATAAAAAAAAATATGGTATAAATTTACATCCAAAATGGTAATTGTCAGCGAATGTTATTCTAAAATTTATAATGCAAATTCACGTTATTTTTGTGTAATTACGCTATGACGCAAGTGAAACAGGAAAATAACAGATCGTGATATTCTCATAATAAAACATTGGACTTTGAATCCAATGTCTGTTTAACATTATGAATTATAATTAGTAATAAAAGATATATTTAAACATCACTAATTAAAGATATAAACATGTATATACATTTATTATACCTTATAATTTGTTATGGCTTCAAACGTACTTGCAATTGTGTTTCTTGTTTGCCTTTGCTATTGTATTATAATGCTTTTCGCATCAGAGCTAGTGATTAGTAACCTTTTGTAACTAATTATTCATAAATGCTATTTAATTGGTCATTATTTCAATTCTTTGGTAGGAAGTATATTTTTTCCAATTTAATTCTTATGTAAAGAGTACCTACACTCATAAATTACCTTTTTTTTATAAAAAAAGCTAAACAAAAAAAAATGTTATATGCTTTTTTGTTATTCAATGCAAAAGGGTAAATTTTATATAATAAGGAATAGAATAATGGCTGTCCAATATGACAATTGAATTTTAAATTCTTTCAGTAATTTACAAATCATTTAAGACTTCTGTGAATATAAGAAAAATATTAGTGTAATTTGCTAATATGTGATGATAGAATGAATTATTTATGTGTTGCAGAGTTAGTGAAGGGTGAGCGTGGTCTCGGTTTCTCAATCCTGGACTACCAGGACCCGTTGCGTCCGTCGCACACGCTCGTGGTGATCCGCTCGCTGGTGCCCGGGGGTGTCGCGCAGCAGGACGGCCGGCTCATACCCGGCGATAGGCTACTGTTTGTCAACGATCAGGTTGAGTATTTTATTATTTCATTTCTTTTATATACAAAGACAAAAATAAACAAATATGTAATTGTTATATTTATTCCGTTATCGAATTGTATTCCGATCAACACTCTCCGCGCAACTTTACGCCTCATTATTCTTCAATATTTGTTTGTATTACAAAAATATTCGACGTATTTATCGTAACCGAATGACAATTCATAGTGATTGCGAGTATGAGCTAGTAGTATTACATCTTTAGTATTATTTAATGTGCAAATTAAAATAAAAACAAATAGTATATGATACATGTCGGTTAAGTAAGGAAAGTGACAAGTATTGGTGTACTTAATTATTACATAGGTTCCTCTCTTTTACTTAAATAAGTAGCAGGTGTCCAATTACAATCACAATGATTTGTGACTAATTACAAAATAAACAACCGTTTATTATCAGACACTAATGTCATCTACTTACAAATTCCCTGCTATAACAAGTTGGGGTATATTTAAGTAGTATGTAATTTGTACTAGAATTTGGAGAATGCGAGTCTAGAGCAAGCGGTGGCAGCGCTAAAGGGAGCGCCGCGCGGCGTCGTGCGTATAGGCGTGGCAAAGCCGCTGCCGCTGGCCGACGCGCCGCCGCCGCTGCCGGCCACCGCGCCGCCCGCCGCCACCACCACCGCCACCCCCGCCACCCCCGCCGCCTCCGCTACTCACTGACAGGTGTGATACTTTGTACCAATTTAGTTAATCTACCTTCACGCTGCATCCCGCACTCATCAAGGTAGGCTAAGGGAACCTGAGAACCGACGTGTTAAGACACTCCGATCTCGTTTCACATTTCCGATCCCCAATTTCCGCCGAATGAACGCATTGCAGAAATCAACGCCGCACTTTGCCTTGTTACCAGAGTTATTTAATATTTTCATTTCCTGGATTGGGAATCGAACCCACAACCTGTCGCGCTTATAGTCACACGCTTCAAGTACTGAGCGCAAAAATATATGGTCAATAAAATAAAACAATAAGAAGATTGGTAACTCCTATTAAGTAATACTTGCTATATTCAACAAAATTTTATTAAATCCTTACTTCCTTACTAATATTATAAATTCGAAAGTAACTCTGTCTGTCTGTCTGTCTGTTACGCTTTCACGCCTAATCCACTGAACTGATTTTGATGAAATTCGGTATAAAGATAGAACTGAACTTGGGAAAGGACATAGGATACTTTTTATCGCGAAAAAAATGATAAAGGGGGTTGAAATAGGGGATGAAAGTTTGTATGAAAGTTCCTTATTGTCAAACATAAAATCATGTAAGATTGTTTAACTGTTTACAACTTTGACACATAAACCACTTAACCAATTTTGACAAATAGTCTAGACCTTGAGAAAGACTATAGGATACTCCTTATCAATCGCGCGATATAACCGAATTTCACGCGGGCGAAGCCGCGGGCGGATAGCTAGTAATATATAAATCAAAATATAAAAAAAACTTCACCTATAATATATTTAGACTATATATTTCTTTTTTAGACTACACTTATTTTCTTTCTTTTTTCTAATACATATTACATACTCAGTTTTGTTACATATGTCATAATAGTTTAAAATGCGTGAGAAGCATATATGCTTTTTAAATGTATTTGACCACTATTGGTTTTAATAACATTTTTTTTTAAATATTTGTTTTTTAAAATGACGGCTCCCTTTAATTAGAAAATTGTGATTTCTTTCCAGATGGATTAAATTATTTGAACGTCTACTAAAGATGACGAATATTGCAATGTTCGCAAGACTCGATATTTTAAGTAAGTCTAGTTTTTATATTTAATTTCTTATAATATCTGTTTTAATAATGCACCGTGAAAATGTTATCTTTCGACACAATATTGTAATTTATTACTTGCCTCTACAAATCATTCCTCAAAAATAATATAATTTATATAAGAATAGCCAGCTTATCGATAATCTTATACATGATGTAGTTTATTCTGTTAGGAAATTATTTCAAATATACTTGTCACGAGATGTAGACTAAGTATAATAATTTCGAATTTACCGGCTACAAGTTGTATTATTATAATAAGTTAATCATCATTACTATTTAACACTAATTACTAAATAAAGATCGCGTAGAAGTAATGTTTCAATCTTTTCCTTAATTTCAAAATTATTAATTCGAAGCTATTCCAATTCACTGTGACTTTATTACCTTCTTATATAATATAATATATATCGCGTTAAATAATTCGCGTTAAGGGACTATCTAGTATATTTTTTCCATCACTTTAAAGTATTATTTACTTAATTTAATTAACGAAGTACTTAATTTTTATTTTGTTTTTAAAAATATATATCTTTTCCTTTAATATGATGCGTTGATACTTAAAAGACATCTATTTATATTAAATATTTTTACCTGTATGATTTTATTAAAAAAAAACTTATTATTTTAAAAAAATATTTCGAAAAGATTGTATTTTAGTATGTAAGTCCATAAATTGAAGCTACAATGCTACAAATGTGTATAGTTTAAGTTTCTTTTTGTTTCCAATAATTGAATATTATGACAATTATTTAGATATTATCATCGTTGACATTCAAATGTTTACAATATAAGTATAGCAAAATATATTTTATTTTTATTGTATAATGAATACATACTTAACACGATTCTTTAAAGGAATAAAAGAATTAATCGAAACAAAGTTTTTTATTTGAAAACTATATATAATAAGGTAACAAAAATATTTACACCACTTCAACCAATCTCAATAACTGCACTATTCTCTATTTGAGCAACAAAATTGTATTATATTCACAACTCCCATTTGCCTAAAACTATGGTAGCATTAAACTAAACTATTCCTTGTAAAAACCTTCTATTATGTCTCTGTATTTTTCATAGACAATGTTTCTCTTTATTTTTAGAGTAGGTCCTGGAATTAAAAAAATATGTGTTTAGTTTTTCTAATGTTGTTTTAAAGTACTTATAAGTTATTATATATAGTAGAAGAAGTATTTATTGCGAATAAAAATTCTTTCATATAAATCGCTGCGTTGCGTTCCGCCATTCAACACACATTATTTCCAATACGGGCGGAAGAAGAGAACGGTGTGTCTTAACACTGAGTCCTCTGGGTTAAAGCGTGAAGCTTAAAAGAATCTTTCCGTGACGATAGGCATATTTTTATTGTATCTTTGTTTATTTTTATTATTATTATAATAATCCATCCATATAAAATTGTTATTTTGTTTTGCATTGCAATTTAATATGATAAGTTTATTACCTAACTCTCCAGTGTTCATAGAGAAGTCTGCGGGCAATATAGCAAACTTTTGAATCTTTTGTGCATTAGAGATAGCATGTTTATTTGCACGCGCGAGTCCGTCTTCTATGGCTTTGTAAACCTGTAAAGATACGATATTTTTTAATTCTGCATTTGCAATAAGAATTTATTATCATGGATAACATATATCAATATGTAACATGCAATAAAAGAATTAATAAAATTATACTGGTGATTCATATCCGTTGTAAATATTTTGAATTATGAGTTTATTGTTTATTATTACGATAGCGGTTTTACCAATTTAGAATGTTACATAATTATTTATGATAAATTTTACATATTTTCAATATTTAAAAAAAACTTACTGCAGGATCTTTATTCCTAACTATCTCACTGATGGTAGTAGCTTTGCTTCCAAGGTTGGCTACCCATTTCTTTGTCTCCGTGTCCAATTGATCTAAAGGATCTCCAGTAGCAGAATCCACTTTAGCCTAAAAATAAATATCGCACTCCTTAAAAAGTTAATAAAGGCATTACAATCGATATTCGTTATCGATTTTAGTTTAGCTCATTTTGGGCCGTAAAATGTGAATGAAACATTTAAATTTGTATGTATGTAACCTATATAAACTATTTGAAAGTTTTATATGGATTTCTTTTGTCATATACGTATTTATAATAATAAATAGTGACCCCACTGATGCATAAATAACGCAAAGGCTTAGCAACGTGTAGTTCATTTTATGTAAATTGATATGCCAAACGCGAATGTATGTAACATTTATTTTATTAATTTTATGTATTTCCAATGCATTATTATAAAAATATTGGCTTTCTGCACTTCTGCTCCATACAACTTTTAATTGTGCCAAATTTCATACTTTTCGTCTTAACAATTTTCATAAAAAGGGGTTTTTATTCCTTTTTACAGTTCACGTATAAGAATATATAGATTTAATGTGGAATTACATAGGAACCATAATATATAATGTATCTTATAATTTGTTTCTAGAGGCTAGTAGAAGTACCTTTCTTGAACTAACCTTGAGTGTTAATAATATAGATAAAAATTTCCGCCTGTCTCCAATTAGGACGGCATATCCAACATGCAGGAGCTCGTTTTGTACAACTTGCTCAATCAACACAGGTGCTATGTTTTCGCCTCCAGCGGTTATCAACAGCTCCTGTAATAAAGCCCAAGTTATAATCTTCCGCTTACCTTAATACACTTAATAAAGTTAAAGACCTTAAGCCCCCCCATTATCATTTTATCTATTATGGAATTAAGATAAATTATGAAAAATAAATTTAATGATAATTTTATATTATTTTAAAAAGATTATAAAAATGTCAAAACTGCGTATATAAAAGTTTTCCTATTATGTGCGAATTTATTATATGTAATATGTATGAAAAAATATATGATGACACGAATCTATTCGAATAAGAAAGAAATACCTTTATTCTACCAGTAATATATAACAAGTTGTTGCTGTCTAATCTGCCAACATCTCCAGAATGAAGCCATCCTTCCTCGTCCAGTGTAGATTTAGTTTTCTCCTCATCATTCAAGTACCCCATGAACACGTGACGTCCTCTCATGAGGATCTCACCCGGCCCATTAACACTAGCCGAACCTTCGAATTTCGTTTCAGTGCCGTCGAGAATCTCACCAGATGAGTCTAATTTGAATCTGTTGAGAAATGATGTTTAATTTGAAGTCGGCTTAATTTGCCAATATCTTAACAATAAAATTATATACGGGATAAAATCAGTAAGTTCAATAAAATTATTTCATTTATTTTCAATATATCAAAGTGTCATAATTTCTGTTTTAGTTTTGATCATTAGCGTCCTCCTAGGAGACCATCGATCTATAATCATTATCTATAGACAGACACTTTCCAGTCTAATAAGATATGAGCAAATAAAGAACTTATTAATATAATGTGACCGTACTTACTTAGGGTATATACTAAGTGTGTGCGCTCCAGCCGCCTCGCTCATTCCAAAGGCGTCCATTATAGGGATGTCCAGGGACAAGAAGAACTTCTTGATATCGGGAGAGAGAGGCGCGGCTGCCGTTACGAAGGTGGTGCACTTGTCTAGGCCCAGGTTGTTTCGAACCTTGTTGAATACTAGTGACTTGGCTACTTTGTAACCGCACGATGTACCGTCTTGCCTAGAAATAATACTATTGGTAAGAATTGTATTAAATTTACATAAGTGGCTCAAACAAACGAAAAACATAATCGGAAACATAGTCGATGAGGCAAACATGAGGCAAACCATGCAAAAATCTACCTACTAATTATACTAAAAATTCATGGTTAAGTATTAAAAGGAACCTATAATGATGATAATGAATTGACAGTAAATTTCTATGGTTATCATTACTTTGTGATAATTTGGTACATGCATTATTTTAAATCCTCTATAGACTACGGGATATAGACGTACCAATATTTTATCATTTCTGATAATGTGAAGTCTATCGGAAGACCTCTCATGTCCGCTGTGAAAGCACTAATAAAATATATATAGATTTTATTTAAATATATCTAAAATCAAATATATGTTTTTAAATAATAATAAGTTTATTAAATTTAGTTTTACACACCCATTAATTCTCGCTGTGTGATGTTGCGTTCCTTTATCCTTTGCCCACGTCGCCATGGATTTCTTCAAAGCCCCGCTGGATGCACCGATCGCCATTATCTTTTCGTACATTTTCTCCCATACTCGTGGTACAGCCAAGAATCTAAACAATAATAAATATCTAATTAATTTTAAAACACAAAAAAGTTTAATGTAAAATTGTAATATCTTAACTCAATAATCTAAATTAATTTCATTAGAGCCCACGGTGGCGCAGTGGGACGTCTAGCTATTCACACTGTGGCTCTGGTTTCAGTCCTCACTCGAAGGAATGATAATGTTTAAATTATTTCTATTTACACGCTCTTGTACAAAAAATGGCGGCGTGGAGTTCCGCCACGGAACGTTTTGAACTCTCTGCCATTGCTGCTATAAAGAAATGCATGAAACACGTGCTTATTTTATTAGAATATTTTTCACCATTAATCGCATAGTCAAGTTCTGATGTTTACGCTCTGTAAATAATAATGATAATGATTTCATATTTTTATCTAATGGAAATGTCGTGGTCATATCAAAAAATTGACTATGTCATGAAATGATGGAGCATATCATAAAATACTCAATTATGGAATGGCTAAATAGATCGTACAGTACGTTGACCAAATTAATGATAACAAATCGTTTTACGATATGATCTTATTTGGCGCTGGAGCGCTGGAGCTTGTATAAGTTAAAACTTATAATTTCTTACTAATAATATGTTACTAAATAAGCAAGTAACAAACTGTTTTATTTATAACGTATCTATTTTTGTTATTTCGGTTTAGAAGTCAAATAAAAAAGATAATCACGTGAAAAAAGCAAATAAATGTATTAGGTCGGTATATTGAAAGTAATAAATTATCGGTTTATTCTAAAAAATATATAGTGTAAAATTAAAACATCAGTTAAATATAAAAGTAAGTAATCTAATTTAAAATATAATTTAATACAATTTTGTTTTTTTTTAATATCGGTAGATAGTTGGTTAAACTAAAAATATAATCATTACAGTTAAGTATATATCATAATGAATGTGTAACAATTTTTACTTTTATATTTAATATTTTATAATTTTACGATATGGCTAAACGTCTGTAAGAAAAAGATTAAATGTTGAAGATCTAGTGATATGGTCAAATTGATTTGGTCATTTTGTGACATGCTCGATGATTCCACAAAATAATCAATTCTACGATATGACCACGGCAAGTACATGAAATTTACAGTACTCAGTACATGTATTATGCACCATATATCTGATCTTTATCAAATTAAGTTTCATGCGTCAATTTGATTTAAATATGGAGAACGTTTTGAAATAAAAATTCTATGTAACCTTATCATATAATAAGAATATGTGATTAATATAAAATAACACTATCTCATAACATGTTTATGTACATCACGACCCACACCGAACCCATTTATTTTTATCATAAGTTTACGTGTAGATAAGTGTTACAAATATCCATATATATTAATTTAAATGAATATTATATAATTCATACTAATTAAATATATGCATCAAAAATATAATAGACTAATCATTGATAGTTAAAAAAGTATAAAAAATATTTTTTATTTTTACAAACCTTGTCGGTCTTACTTCTTTGAGAGTCTCAATTAAACTTCCTTTAAGAGCATCAGGTTGCGCAAAGTACACCGTAACAGCGTTGGTTAGGGTCGTGTAGATATCTACTACCTATAAACATAAATAATATTATGTTTATTTTAGAAAATTATTATTTATAAATACTATGTGTGTACAACCTTGGTTCATAATTTACTCGTACAAAAAGATAGATTGAATATCTGTATTGTTGGTCTCTAGTAATTTGTAATACTCATAGACAATGGCTACAAAGTTTATTGTCGTTACATAACGTTAATATGACCCCTTGCATATAATACCAGTACAATTGTCAAGATGATTACGTGTTTAAGGAAAATCATGACCGATTCATTATGCTGTTTTCTTGACGATTCATTATTCTGTTTTTATAGTTGAGGTCGACTAGAGGCTTTTTTATTTATCCACGTTAATTCGCCGACCGTGGGAATAGTGAATAGATGAGATATTTGTCTTCGTTTGAAATGAATTTTAAATTAAGAAATAACACATATCTATATAATTGTGTATTTACACAACACTATATTTATTATTATCATTTTAGTGCATGCTAAAAGCACATCTAAATTGCAAATCTCAAGTCTCATAATTATAATTATCACAACACACACGACAATCGTCGGTTCAATTTCCAATCTCGGAAAATGATTACATTTAGAAGAACATTTTCCTGACCTAAAAAATTGCACTGAAAATGTTTAAAGTGAGCAGAAATTAGAGTACACTAGTTTAGCCTGCTTCCTCCTCGAAGTGCGTGAAGGTAAATTGAATAATACTTAAGGTGTCTTTAATATATTAAAGCCTTTAATTATTAACCCAAACAATTTCAATCAGACACTCCTGCGGTAGTATGGAAGCCATATGTTTTTAACTTTTTAAATTTTATTTTAATATTTTTTAATTACCTGTGCTGCAACGTGACTGAGTGGCAAAAAAGATATGAGTCGCTCATCTGTTGGTCTTAAATCGCGTATTCTTTCACTGATTGTATATGCGTCCCAAATGAGATTATCATGAGTGAGCATAACAGCCTTTGGTGGACCCACCGTTCCCGACTGAAATTATAGTATTACTTTTAAGATTCTGAATATCGTAAAACAATATATAAAAGTTTGAATATTGTAGAAATCATAATTGACGCCCAAATTAGAGCTACAGAATAGAATGTTCTTTGGCCTTATATATTTTGATGTGGATAGCATATACTATATACATATAACTTGGAACACAAATTATCTACATCATAATATAAGACATTTAAAATCGTTATCAATTAATCCCATTTCTTTGATACTTTACTTTTATAGATATAAATTCACATAGTAACAATCGGTTGACAAAAAGACATAGCGTTAATGTATTAGGTAGGTATGTTTGTCATCGACTAAATTAACTTAATCATAAAGACGTGTAATTGTATATATTACTTATAATATATTTTTAAGCGAAAAATTTTACAGTGAATATAAAATTATATTAGCATAACGAACGAACGAAGTTTGTACTGCAGTGTGGACTTTAAACTCTTACTTAACTTAGAACTGTTCATGTCAATTGTTAGCTCATTAGCACTTTAAAAAAACAAATCGTTTTTTTTAAATTACGAGTAGGTAAATTGTATTTCGCCACAAATATTTAATACTAGATAAAAGAAAATAATATCTTATCAATATGAAATATAGTCATGATTTCTATGTAGGTTACATTTTTATAGGTATCAAATTCTATTTTAATTTATACGTCTGAATCATCTACATACTTGTAGTGTAAGTATCTATGATAATGTAAAAGTGCCTATCCAGTACCACTCTTTTGATTAAATCTATATGTCCGTTAACCTTTCGGAATTATTTGTTGTTTATATCAAATCTTGTTCTCGATCTAGAAGGATTATTTCACGCTATATTGTAGGCAATCTTAAATATGAATAGGAAATTAATTTAAAACTAATTACTATTGATTTTATATTTAGATAGGCAGATGATTTATTAAAGACAAATAATATTAAATAATACTTACAGTATACACAAGTGTACAGCATTCGTTGACAGCGATAGATTTTAAAACGTTATCGAGTTGTGTGTCAGGCTCTTTAGAACCCATTTCCATTAGCTGTTCCCACTGAAGATAAGATATAAATACATATTTTAATTAATAAAAATAATATCTATTTTTTAACGTAATGCAACTGTGGAAATAACTTACGCTATATACTCCGGGCACAGATGTGTCTACGGGGCCCTCCCACTGTACGATAGCTTTAAGATGTTTCAAGCGACTTTGTATTGAGAGTATCTTTTCCAGCTGCTTTTTGTCCTGAACAGCACAAATATTAGCGCGAGATGTTTCAAGACAATGAAAGCAAGCTTCTGCTGAATTTGTTGTATATATGCCCGCAGCGTAACCTCTAAAATAATTTTAGATTCATACACTTATAGTATAAGTTTTCAACAGACTAAATATTTTGATAATTCTACTTTATTTATATTTGTATAACAGCGAAATCTCTCTATAATCTACTAAAAGATCTCGGCCTGTCTAGAACTATTATCAGTTCATTTCCAGCACGTATTTCGAAGACGGCATTAGTAGGATCTTTTCAAATTTGGTTAGGTAGAGAGAGGAGCGCGGTCAGTCGAGGTGAACCTAAATGCGCATTTTGAAGGCGCCCCTTAATCCTACACTTGGGTCGTAAGTCCTAGGCACTCTCCAAAGCTACATAAACTAAACCTAGGTACTCTCCTCTCTCTGCAAAGCGATGAATCCATGGACTGATAAGGATTTTTTCTCTTTATCTGTAGGTACTATCGAACGCTTTATAATTTGTGGTATGCGCTAAAATAGTAATGTAAAGGAACTCAAACTTAGCAATAGACAAAACGGATTGTATCATTTATAACAATAAATAAAACAATATAGATCATGAAAGTTATAAAATGATTGTACACACAATAGAAGAGGAGGATTTAAGTTCCACCAGTCAACAAGCAATGTCTTTAAAACTGTCGAATATAATAAACCTTAAGGGATACCCCTATCCCGTTAAAAGCGGTTCATAAAAAATATGCATTTTGAATCTTCTTCTGAATGATAATATATTTACAAAAATAAATTACCCAGCATGTATAGCTGCAAGATCGGAGATGTACCATTGTTCAGAATTGAATCCTAAAATGCAGACGGAGTGATGTCGTTCAAGACCTAGTTTTAGAAAAGCTTTTGCTATTGTCCGTACGTTTTCCTGGTATTGCCTGCAATTAAAATTTATATTATTGCATTTTTTCTTTACATGTAGTAAAGACTGATAGAAATTCAATGAATTCTTTCTTGTATTTCGATTAAAAATGTAATATTCTAAAACTTTTAAATATATCTATAAATGTTAAAAAGACACAAGGAGTATTTAAGCAATAAACAATTAGACTTTGTATTACTATGTATTAGTTATACAATGTAATTTATCTTATTTAAATATAGGTGTATTCGGTATAGGTACTATGTATCAGTAGATTTGTTTGTGACATTGTGCTATTATTAAATTACTCTACTATTATAGCGCAGTAGAGGACAATGACAGTGCGTTTTTACTAACTTGTATGTAAGTTTGTGCCATTTTCCGTCTTGTTTCTTTGTGACTAACGCGGCTCCATTTGGATATCGAGCTACCATTCTACTTAGCAGACCAGGCACTGACAGAGGTGGTTCCGCTGCGGGTCCTCGAGAACCAATTCGGAGTTTTACATTACCTCCTGGTGTACAGCATACGTAATTGTCGGCTGGTATGACTTGGTCGGGTCCTAGAACATACATATATGTTAATAGCGTTCTAAAATATATTGTTAGATCACCTATATTTAGATTGCCTAGATTATTACAATAATAATATAAAACTATAATATTCGTCTTTTGTTTCAATTAATAATAGAAGAAGAATTGTCTTTTTCTCTTTTATTTAATAAAAATTAACCTTCTGATTATAGGTTAGATCCATAAGAAATACAATTGCATTATTACTAACTAATTAAATAAAAACTAAACAGGTACTAATTAAACTTTTTGTTTCAGTTGCAGATGCAATATTATAAAATTTAGTAAAAATGAATTCTGAGATAAAACTCGGTAAATGTAGGCAGGTGCTAAGTACTTGCTGAGAGTGCACTATTCTAATAATCGTGTGTCAGTAATAAACGTTAAAAGTATACCATACATATTCTTGTTACATTGTATTTACCATTTAAATATTTTTTACTGTCAACCCCATTAGGAACTTGCATATTGCTGACTTTTACAATTTCTTCTCCGTTTTCCACGATGACTGTCGAAGCGTCCTGCAATAACACTTATCATTTTACTTTCCAAACATTATTTTTATTAAACAAATTGATAATGTATGCCCCCTATTGACCTCCAAATGAATTTTATCAGTGCAGCGTCAAGTCTTATAAGATATGAAGTTCCTACTTATGAATATGTAAAGCACATTAGGTATAATTTTTATATAGCAACAATTAATTATTTTATTTTAGATTTATTCACCTATATTTAAGAGGAAAAATTTAAAAATGTTTAAATATTAAGAGTATTTCAGTTAAGTATTGAAGTATTATGTTGTATACAGGATTCATCCTTGGACCATCCACTTCACCTGTACCTATAAGCGATGGTTTATACAGGTGAACTCGATCCACGGATCAACGGTGGCCGATGAGCCAGGGATCTTAATATATATTCATTTATAATCTAAGTATGTTCAACAATTTTCAGTCATTGACTTTTTTATATTTAAAAAAAATCACATCTTCAAAGAAACAGGAAATATTACGAGTGCACCTAACAGTTGGGTTGTATTTTCCCATTTTCCTTGAGAATCCAATTAAAACTAAAGATATTCTTATATATCTCCTGAAATGTTAAAGATTTCTGAAGATACATGGGGGTTTAATAGATACCGAGGATCTACAACGGCGGGGCATCATTGACTTGATGATTGAATTCGTCACAAAGCTGTGTTGCTTACACCGTTATAATTTAAGGACAGATTTTTTCGAGAAGCGCCGGATCAACGGGTTATGTATTAAAGGCGATAATTTTTCTTACTACTAAAGTCGACTCGACGAATGTTAAAATGTGTAATAGTAAAAATATTTTTAAGTGTTTAATATATATAAAACAAAATATTAGCGTCGCAAATATTGAAACCGTTATTTTTTTTTAGCTTCACGCTGTATCACGCATAGCAGGGTAGGCAGAGGGGAACCTGAGAACCTAGTGTTAAGATACTCCATTCCCTACTTTCCGCCGAATCGAGGCATGCGAGCTGAGCGGTGGAACTCAACGCCGCGCTTTGCCTTGTTACCAAACCCAGAAAATTAAAATACTAAACTTTTACATTTCCTGGAGTGGGAATCGAACCCACAACCTGTCGCGTTTACAATCGCACGCTTGTGCCTCTGCGCCACGACAGGCGTTACCGTTATTACTGATTGATATAAAATTTAACTAAAAGGTCGTTAAACTACTTATATACTTCTTATCTACTATGAATGTAGTGGTAAACTAAAATAGTTTTCGAGAACACGTTCTTTGTAAATCAAATCCATGATAGATAGCTAAATGTCAATACAATTTATGGTCACTTTTCGATAAGACGAGTTTAACTGAAAAAAAAATGAAGTTATCTTTATCCATATGTATATGCAAGTAACTAGTTGCACATGCTGGGTTTACCTAATGGAGTCATTTTAAATTTACACACTGATTCTTCATATCTATGATAAAACTATAAAAAATGTTATCGGGGATGCCGTGGCGACGTAGTTGGCAAATGATTTCGCGTAAGAGCTATTACGCACTGACGACTAGTCGCCGGCAACTGAAAGAGGTTATGTGCACTGTCGACTAATCCAACAGATCCAGACCAAAACATAGGAAACTATGGCTAGAAGACCGAGCCGAGCGACAGAAAATACAAGTAAATTACAGTAAGTTACAGAAGCGACCAAATTGCCGGCGACTAGTCGACAGTGCATATAAGCCCTAACTTACTATAGTTTAAAAAGGTGCTTAGTAATTAGGTGCTAGGTAATCGGTCGCTTGGGCAACTCGGCGACTCGCCGCGTAGTGGCGACTCACAAGCAACTCCGACCCACAGTCGGCGGCGACCATTGGGAGTACGACTTCAAATGGAAGCGATCACACTGCGAGCAACTGTCATAACGACTAGACACTACTCACAAAAATGACAAAATGTTTCGACACTGAATTTTTTTTATTGGAAATAGAATCTCGCATAGCTATTTAACATTTATCGAGTGACGAGTATGCTAATAGTAATAATAATATACTTGTATTTTCTGTCGCTCGGCTAGTCTTCTGGCCCTAGTTGCGCTATATTTTGGTCGCCGTCGACCAAGTTGCCGGCGACTAGACGATAGTGCGTACCTACGTAGTTACCTCTAATACTTTGCATATTACATTACATTATCATTTCAATCCCAAATCAGGAGAATGCTTATATTTAAAAAATATATCTGTTTATTTGATCTGGTTACTCGGCTTGCAAACAGATTGTTATAAATCTTAACTCTAGATTCTCTTTTAATAAGCTCTGTATCATGTTTAACATCCGTTAATAATATATTTATTCGCTTAGCGTGTGTAGAGTAAAAATTTATAGCAAGGCAAGTAAACATATTTTTTTTTATAAATTCTGATGTGGCAGTCTAAAAGTGTATATGTACCTATAATATAAAGGAAATTCATTTCTTACGAGTGGTACATATATTATGTTCATATAATGCTTATTGTCCAAAGTACAGTCAGTAAAAATATAATTTACGTTATATTTCCTTCATGTTTAATTTAAATAAATTATCATATATATAATCTCAAAATAATTTTTATTCACATCGGTGTTTGCAACATACCCAAGGACAATATAAAAACTCAAACATGAATATTATAAATTAGAAGTGTCTACAAAGGAAAAAATGCTAGATATGCATTGAGTTCTGTCATTCAACTCGTAATGTATGAATTCAGGCGGAAGTGTGTTGACACTAGGCTCTTTCTGCTTTCCGCGAATTCTGCGAAATAAATCGTGAAGCTAATAATAAAAAATATTTATTATACTATAGATAAATGAAAATTAAAAAATATATATAAGTTCATATTTTTAACTTGATGAATAGAAGTCTTTTGCAAAATTTTGATCATAACCAATAGAGTATTTTATAGTATTGACAATTATTAATGCTGTTAACGTTTTTTTTTTTTTTATAATTTTTTTTACTAAATTTGATTACCTACTATGTATAAAACTAACACGTTTAAGGTAAATTTTGATATGAGAGTAAGTTAAATATACTTAATGTTGAACTAAAGATTATACGGGATTAAATGGTAATTACGTACGTATTTAGCCACACCCATATTATAATAACAATCACCTATGTTACAAGGTTGTTAATGCAGTAAAAAATGAAAAATTATAACAGTTATACAATAATTGTAGTAGGCATCTATAAGATTCAGATCAAATCACTCTACACTTCTAGTGGAATTAAATGTCTACGATTTCCTCAATTTACCAATTGGACATTTTAAAATGGTATAACATAAGATATTTATTAATAAATAATGTTATTCCTACAATATAGATGTTGGGGTAAACTTTGTTTTCAGACTAATTGCCAGATACCTGTTTAAGAAGTATAATAAGCTCTCGCTGCCGTAAATATAAATTTATGGTAAATGATAAATAGCATTATCATTTTATTATTTATGATAAATTATCTTTATTAGCATCTTAAAAAATGATTGTAAATAAAATTGTGTTATCAATCTAAATCGTTCGAGAATCCCAATTGACGTCATCTAATATTAGAATAATACTAAAATTGAATTTTTAATTGAAATTATGCAGAAAATGTATTGCAAGTTGCAACTATAGGACATTTTACATTCCATGAACAATATCATATCTCTAAAAATGGTCAATTTTGTAAAATATGATTGACTTTTTAGTCGATCGGAATTACTCAGATAACATTGGTAAGGCAAGCTTAATTTAGCACTTATCTGCTGTTAATATGAAGTAAGCAAAAATTAGTGAGTATAATGTAGTAATTTATCGATCCTGTAAATTATTTATATAAAACTAAGAATGCTGCTAACTAAGTATCTTTACAAATAACATGTAACGATATCAAAAGATAGTTAAACACTCAAACAGGTAGATACCGTAATCAATCACTGCGAAGGTACCTACTCTAGCATGTGCCTGATAATTTAGGTATTTGCAAAATCAAGCGTAAACACTAGTTGACATTGTTTATGCTGCCAGGAAGTGGATACTATGCCCTAACATAAATTATTTATTTTCATACCTGTAACATTGTTTTTCTTTTTAATTATCTTAAATGTGTTGTGGCTACTGAATTGTTTTTATGAGTGAAATAAGTAAAAATAAAATCATGTAGTAGAAAATATGTATATAAACTCTTCAATTTCTTTGTTTTGTAATATTACATAACATAAATAAACAAACCAATGTGTAAATTTCGGCAAATGCGGCCAGATAACGGACGTAACGGGTTTATCAAACGTATCGTTCTACTGACTAACAGCTAACAAGTGACGTAAGTTAGTAACCGCGTGCGCTTTTGCCAACCAAAATAGTATGGAAAATACATCGCCCAGGTATTTATGATGAGTTAATGAAATCAGAAATATTTTATAATTTGCTATGAAAAATAAAAGAATCAATTGTGGCAAAAACTAATAATATCTATAAACTAATAGATAAATTTTTGAAATGATAAATATTTTAAATATATATGATAAATATTTTATATTTACAACAGGTTAATTGGTATTCATTAATGACTATGAATTTTTTAGTATTGCTATTATGTATACATGATATAATAGCAATACTAAAAATTTCAGGAAAACAATCTTACCGACTGCTTGCAAAATCCCAGTAATTTTATTACTTTTGAGCACTTTATTAACACTTAAATATTCACATAATATCAAAAAAACTTATTTTCATAAATTACCATTTATTAAAATAATAATGGTAGCAAGGAATCTAATTATTTTCGGAAAAAACTAAGAAAAATAGACAAATTTAGATTGCAAATTTACAACGACCGCGACGATACAAGTACGCTAGCCAACTGGCGGTTTGCCCTATCACACCACTCTACAGTGTAAAGTTCACCATTGGCAGGGGAGAGCGTGTACAATTCTGAACATCTGTTTTATGTTTAGTATCGCTCAAAACGTTCGCAACATGCCACAATTATATGTAATTTTAAAATACATACCGTGATAGATTCGTGTGTTCGAACACTGTCTGCGTTCATGATGGGTCCTAGCGGGCGACACAGACAGACGACTGTGTTAAAGTCCGAATGTACTTCGTCTGCGCGTACACGCCGTTTTTCTCCCGCTGAAACACTGATAAACTACTAACTGGCTTTGCCTATCAGTAAATGATAATTGTCGCATTACTTAATATTATCCTATAATATAGTTAATGCATAATCTTATCTTATAAATTTATTATTGCAGCATAAATTATTATTTTGTTTATTCATTTTCTAATTATCAAATATTTAACAATGAAAAATATAAATAATTGTATATTATGTACTGAACAAGGTTACACAGCCAAACATTTTCACATGATTTGAAGCGACAAATAAAGTGGCTAGTTAATTAAGAGGTGCTTAAAAATGATGTTACATGATTTATGATATCAAAGATAGTCGTCATGGCATAATCAAATCTATACAACAGTTATTTAACTTTATGTATAGGTACTTTTAATCCTAAAGTGTTTTTATAAGGACATAAATTGAGTTCAATGTCTCTAGGCACGAATTTCTGCCATTTTGACTCTACGATCATGGCCGTTTTGGTAACACTTTTTTACTGAAAGCCATATTTATTTAACGTGAACTGTTTAATTTATGTAAAGCGCACAGACTATTACTTGTTTCAATTATTAAATTAATTAAAATGTATAAGATAGAATTCTTACGTTTATTGAACTAAAATCATTTTGTTATGCTTTTATATAAAATCAATAAAAACATTTAAGATTAATAGCTATAATTTTTACATAGTACCTATAAAGCAGTCAGTCTGTATCTATGCATGTGTATCTTTTAAATTACACAACGGATTTGAATGCGTTTCTTTAATAGACAGAGTTAATTATAAGGAAAATGTAGTATGTTATACTAGAATAAAACCGAGAGCGTCATGGGTTTGTTGTTTTGTTGACCACAAAATATAAACTTTGCGGCGCTTACGTTGTAAAGGCTGTCTAAATCTTACAAGATAGATGAAAATAGTATCCCAAGAGCCGACGACGGCCAGATCTTCTTCATACTATAAAAGCTGAAAGATTTTCTGTGGGTATATCTGACAGAGGTAAGAACGAACAGCAGGTATCGAATTTGGGTTGTGGTTACTTCCGGAGATAACAGAAAGTAAAGGTGTATAATACCTTAATACCACCAACCTTAAACCAATAACCTTATATTCGTTATAATGTACAGCTCAATTTTATTTATATTTTCTTCATAATGACACTTAATGCAGGTGCAAGCTCCTGCCAGACATCCCTAAACCTTAAAAAAGTATAATTATAATTTCATTATGGTATAAAAGCTAAACTTTACATATATTACTGGAGGACCTGTAAGAAGACGTTACCTCCGCAGCCAGACAGTTTTGATAGTTTCTTCATCTTACCAAACACGATCAAAGTCTGCTGTGGGAGCGAGCACGTCACGCTAATTTGGTGTTAACTTAGTTATACCATATTACCATATGAATGACAGATGATGTGAATACATAGTATCACATCATTCAGAAATGACAAATGATGTGAAGTAAAAAAATTGAAATAAGTTTACCGCTTTGCCTCACTCGCACTCGCTTGAAAGTATGGATAGTTATTAGTTAGTGATTTATTTAAAAGATAAAAACACATTTACTTATAAATTCTAATTTAAACGAATATATTTCCCTTTCCGTTTCTAAAGGACCATAATAAAGACTTATTGCTGGGAAACATTGACGAGGTTACGATACGATATAGGTAAGTGGGTTCACACTCCGACTGCCTACTCACAAGACTTTGAAAGTGTTACTTCTTAATGTATGAATCAAACCCGAAGATTCGAACGATAAGAAGAGATTAAATGACGATTAAATGAAGAGTTATTTAGTTTCTAAGTCTTTGCAAAAAAAGTAAAATTTCTAACTAACCTTACCTTGGATCAAAACAGCGATTTTTGATCCGTATAAATATTTGAATTTAGTGAAACTAAAACTCGTGGTTCTTGTAGGACATCGTTTTTTTTATGAGAAGTACAATGCCAACGAGCCTTCTGTTCACCTGATGGTAAGTGATCACCCCAGCCTACGACGTTCATGCGCTGCTACGTTGTCAGTGACAACCATAGCTATTCATTCTATCTATTTACTTCGAAATTTATATAGTATTTTTATAATTTTTGTTTGTCTGTGATTAATACTTTAATAATATTATAGATACAATTTTAATTACAACAAATTAAAAGCTCGTTAGTATAAATGACTTAAATCTAACCCAACTTGATTGAGGTAGTGATAGAACTAATAAAATGTTTTGTTTAATAAAATACTCAGCTTAAGATTCACCTTTATAGCTAGTGTATTCGTGAGGGATTTAAATGAAACTGGAAGGTCAAATTAGATTTACATTTTCTACCCAAGCATATTTCTACAACGCAATTGCGTACGGTTTTTAAGGAGTCACAAAATTCTCCACATACCAGAAACATACAAGTATGTCCCTGGTGTGTGGAGAACTTAACTTAACTTTTCTGGATGTGCGCGCTAAGGAAGTGCACCTTTACAAAACTTTTCTTATCATAGGCACTAGGATCTAGTTCGATACGATCTAGTTTTCACCACTAAATGTGATACCTAGAATAACTTGAATCAAGCCAGTGACCTTACCATATCGATGGCGCCAAATTGGAAGAACATATTTTGATCATGCCAGGCTCCGTATGTTATTCCGTATGGTATTCCAGCAAGTTTAATCCTATCGTTTATGTAGCACGTTCACTTACAGACACAAAAAAAGGAAAAGGTTTTACCGCAGATTCAGCACCTATATTTGCGAACGTGATTGATTATTGATGGATATCAATCCAAGCTGGATAACTCTATAACAATTTATATTCACAAACGTAGACTATATGGATGGAGACTTAAATAACATCCAAAAAAAATTCAATTTTATGTTAAATAACCGTTATATGTTACATTAAACCGAAAAAAATATTTAGGATCAATTGTTTATTACACCTAGAGCGGATGTATACCTTAATTCATAACTGCTACTGGTGGACGAGTTAGGTATCTCTTAAAAGATACTATTTCACAGTAGCTCCTCTAAATTTTCTAGAAAATATTTCATGTAATGAACTTCTTGCTCATTGTGAGTAATTTTTCAGTTACCAGTTATAAGTGAAAGATGATTCACAATTTTAGAAATTATTATCAAAAAGGTTTGATAAGCCGTAATGATTTCAATTATTGTTTGTTGTTCATTTTAGTAATTCTGTATTTTTATCTAATTATTTTGATGAGTAATATCTATTTTTGTATAGAAGTATATAACTACATAGTATTTACTATGAAATCATCACTACATCGAACTTACCAACGAATTGATCGGAAATAGGTTTAGAGTTAATTTGCACGCGGCAGAGGTAGGTGGAAGAATTAGAACAGTGATATATTTCTCTGTAATCTACCTAAAGATCCCAGCTTACCTGGAACTTTTATCAATTCATCCCTAGTACGTTTACCAAAAGGTTGGTAATAGGTCTCTACCTATTACCAACCTTTTGGTAAACGTGAAGAGCTTGAATAGTGGAGACACTTTAATGCACATTTTAAAGGTGGCCTTTAAGCCTACATTTGCCATTTCTTGTAAGAAATAGCTATTTAATTTTTAGAAAATATTTCTCTGAAAATATATTCATACACGTTTGTTGTACTTGCGGACGTTGAACTAACAGGTTTCGTGCCTTTATTTTCATTAGATAAGCTCCGATACTAATTAATTGTATAAAATGTAAAGTAATATTTATTTATAATAATATTCGTAATATTAAAAATGGTTTTGTTTGTTACCCATGAATATCGCGATTTGTGACTAAGATAAAGCAATAGATTTAGAAAGTACTTAGATGGAGAAAGGTGTACAAGATGATCCTACGGGGTAAGATGATCCTTTGCAATTGCACAGAAAATACAATAGCTGTTTAGGGTTTTTTTTTTCGTTAATATATAGTACATAACACCCCTCATCTTACAGACAAAACGTAACGACGTGTGATAAGCCAGACTTTTTTGATGGGAAGAAAACAATATTTGCGACTACGATCTTAAATAATGTTGATTCGACGTCTATGATACTTTTGTTCTAAGTGGTCAATTGCAATGATTGGCGTATAAGTAGTTTATTGCTGTATTTTAGGTTTGCATGTCACAAGCTTGGATATAAATTAAGTAGGTAGGTAACGTCATAGGCCAAACGATAAAGTACGTGTTGGGGCAAGATGATCCTGTCGTGGGTATACGAGATGATCCATCGACCATCTTGCACCTCATGCATATGTATTTTATTTTTTTAGCGGGTACACAATTTAAAGAGTCTCTCATGTCATTGAAAAGTACAAATAAAGAAGCTGTTAACGCAATCAAATACTTAGAAGGAAAAATAAAAGTTTTTACAGCAGTACAAGTAATCCAACTCGGATACATATTAAAGAAATAGCGACGATGATGTATTGACTTATTAAGTATTATTAACTTGCCGATGCCTTCCAGAGGGAACATGCTGGTTTTAATGACTGAAGAAGAAGTTTCCACCTCATCGAATATACAATGTTAATAAATGAGTTTTTCTACTGTAACGGCTAAAAATAGCGCGTGCAAAAATAGGACGAAAAACATGATGAATAGGTACCGAAAGTCAGCTGAAAATGAGAGACTACAACAACTACAGTTTGCATGTCTGCAGCAGGAAGTTCTTGTGAACCTTTGTTATTCGTAGGATTATAAATGATCAAAATACTATCCTAGGTCGTGAAGTGTTCCTAAAATTACAAGAATAAAAATATAGACCTATATATAAGTATATAAATAATTGTTTTTATTGATAATCCTTAAAAAATATAACCTTTTTAAATATTTGCAGGTAAGACATTTCCCCGGATCATTTCGTACATACAACAGGGATCATCTTGGACACCCGGGTGTACAAGATGATGATGATGATAAAGGTTTAAAAAATGTCACAATTTATAATGTAACATGTATAATCTTTCGAGTATGCCAACAGGTAGTCAGATAAAATCACTATAATTGAGCACTTATAAATCCATAATAATTTGAATATTGTTTAAACTCTTAAAGGGATCATCTCGTACACCTTTCCCCTACTAATAATCGTATCCCTAAAAGTGTAACTATAATGAAATAAAAAATCAACATAATTAGCTAACTACAAAGGATCAACAAGATAATCGTCGTCCTGAGTAGTTATATATTTTTTAAACCGTTTAAGATTTTTTTATAGCTGTTTATTGTCGTAGTTAGATATTTATATTTTGTAAATTATCTCTCAGTTTAGTGAACAAGGTACAAAAAGATAGCATAAATTTGTAAAGATAAACTATGAACATTGAACTGAAAGTAAAGAAAAAGGCAGTACCTACATTCAAAATTTCACCGTTTTTTAAATCAAAAGTATTCTCATTTAAATTTATAATTATAAACTATCTCGAAGTAGAGTAATTTCTTTTAAACATAAATATTACAATACTTAAACCATTACAATTTCAAATGAAAAAATAAAACTATGCACAGCACAATACTGCCATCTATTGACATGCATAAATAACAATACTTTATGGCTTAATCCATAATTTATCAAAATTTGCTTTAAAGTGGTGAAAATAAAAAAAAGGCCTGGAGAATCTTTCAAGCAGCTGAAATATGTATAGTACAGTAAATATATATTTACACAAATTATATATAAACATTTTCATATACAAATATGAACAGTAACAATTAATATAACAAAAAATACTATTATTATGAGCATCTCTTTATTTAATAGGTTAATGCATTATTAATATATCTTATATATTTTATACAACAAAGATTTTAAAGACATAATAAAATTATATATTATAATTAAATATTACAATATAGTACAGTAAATATATATTTACACAAATCATATATAAACATTTTCATACACAATAATGAACAGTAACAATTAATATAACAAAAAATGATATTATTTAGAGCATTATTTATAAACTACAAACAATATTAATATACTCTATGTCTATTTTATTTTGCAAAACGGAACGTTGTACATAATGTTCAGCCATGTTTTTCTCATATCATACGTCGTGTGGCAAACGTCAATGATTAGTTTACTCACTGTTCTACAAAATTGCCTTGTCGTCAATACTTAAAACTATTTGTTTAGTCAACTGTATTGCTAATTAAATGATAAAATGAATCGCACAGAAGGATTGGTGCAACGTAGAAACGTTGTGAAAGAAAATAATCCCGATGGAAGTCGGGAAAACCACGATGTGGACGATAAGAAAAATGATAAAAATTATGATGATGGCGATTCAAAGGAAACCCGATTAACATTGATGGAAGAAGTATTGTTATTGGGGCTCAAAGATAAAGAGGTAAGTTCTAAGCTTATAAAAAGTAAGTTAATAAAAATCTAGCGAAATGAGATATTATTAAAGATTTATCGGGCATCATTTTAGGGCTATACATCTTTTTGGAACGATTGTATATCTAGCGGTCTCAGAGGCTGCATTTTGATCGAATTAGGATTAAGAGGACGAGTTGAATTAGAAAGAGCTGGCATGAGAAGAAAGGGACTGCTGTCTAGGAAAGTTATTGTGAAATCAGGTAAATGCAATAAAGTATTGTTGATGATTATTATAAAAGTAATTACAATATAACTATATTTCTACCTGTAAGCATAGAATAGTAAAAAGGAGAAACAGTTATTAATGATTTTTTCTGTTATTAGATATTATCATTGTTTTTGTATGTGTGTGTTCTATGTAATGATAACAGAAATCCTTTCTATCTTATTTATCATTAATTGTATTCAAGGTGAAATATAATGGCTTTTAAATATGTTTTGCTGCTTATGTTTTTAGATAATCCTACTGGAGATGTTTTACTAGACGAAGCTTTGAAACATATGAAGGATACTGACCCACCTGAGACTGTTCAAAGTTGGATTGAATATCTCAGTGGTATGATGATATAAAATATTAACATTAGATAATTATTTTACATAAATTTCTTAATTCTGAATTATATGAGTTAAAATACATAAAAACATAACATTTTTTTTCCTTTTATTTAATTTAAAATAAGTATTAAAATAGTATTCATATACATATAATTAACAAGGAAAAATGTACCAAATTAATTATTTACTTGTGACAATTGACTGTTACCAGGTGAAACATGGAATCCAATGAAATTAAAATATCAACTTAAAAATGTGCGGGAGCGACTTGCCAAAAATCTTGTGGAAAAAGGTGTACTTACTACTGAAAAACAAAACTTCCTACTGTTTGACATGACAACTCATCCATTGACAGATAATGTTGTTAAATGCCGTTTAGTTAAAAAGGTATTTAAATGATTTTGTCATATTAACCCTTTGCATTACAGACTGTTTTCATGTGGACCTACCAGCAACTCGCGCTTTTGGTGAATTTCTTACATGGAACTTAAAATGATTAGACACATAAAGTAACACTTGAAACTTAAAACTTAAAAATCTTAGCACTAAGTTCTCTGGTTCCCTCTGCCAGTACTGCTATATGCGGGATACAGTGTAAAACTATTCTTTAAGAGCCAACTTTGCAATTCTTTCTAACTCCTTAAAGAATGCTCTGTAACTCCATATCCTTTAATTTAAAAAAATCTTACATGGTTAATCTTACTCAAAATTCAATATTAAGGTCCTCGGTCTTTTAACATCACCATCCTCTATCGATACTTTGTTCTCGAAGTTACAAAGAATTGAATGACCTCGGTAAAGAAATTTTACAGCCTCCAAGTTTCATCCAGGGTCCGTTCACATTGTACTGAGGCAGTGTCTCTCATAAAATTGGTTTCGAATCCATCAGAGTTAATCATACTTTTCTCTTCCATTGGCTCCCATGTATACTGGTGGCTTATTTCGTGGCCAAACATCGTGTTTGCTACAAACAAGTCCTTTTCCTTATAAAGTTTCAATATGAGCTTTCCAACCTCATTCACTCTCCAATCACGTGTTTCCGACCCATCCGTTCGAGTAACCAAATACTATTAATTTTTTGTTCCCTCTTACATTACCTAGAATTTCCCTGACACTCTTCCAGAACTTCTCTATTTCACTTAAAGAAGCTGAGGATCCTGGCACATACGCAGATAACAAGAATATTCTTGTTTGAATTGGGCGGTGCAATTCTTTAACTCAACGGTTTTCAACATATCTTTGTTTATGTTAACTTCAATTTTGCTCTCAATAAACTTTTTTTTTTCATTTACGTTATGCATTCGCATATTTGAGTATCTGTGCTATCGGATGTATAAGGAATGGGTTTGAAATGGATATTGCAATCTTAATCTAAAATGAATACATAATAAAACAGTTAATTTATAAATATTTCGTAATTTTCGTACCGTACCAAGCTGCTTTATTATCATGGTCAGCCTTTCAGGCTA
The DNA here is from genome assembly GCA_033558755.1 of Philaethria dido. Taxonomy (NCBI): domain Eukaryota; kingdom Metazoa; phylum Arthropoda; class Insecta; order Lepidoptera; family Nymphalidae; genus Philaethria; species Philaethria dido. The sequence continues at coordinate 4,728,264 of JAKGSA010000136.1, forward strand.
ATCGTCTAGTATTTACGTTTTACTGTGTGAAATGTCTACAATTTAATTTCTATTTTATAATATTTAATATTAATCGTCATATCAGATAATATACTTTAATCTTCAAAAGCATAATGTTTGACACTAAAATGCTATTAGGAAACCAACTTTAGTTAATATAGAATAACAATTTGTGACGATGTTTACAAAATATAGATGTTTTGGTGAACATTATTTTTTATTTTTGATGATGGATATAAAGCAAATCATCTGTGCTACACTTCATTGAAATTTATTAAGTTGTCTTGTTAGTATAATATAAACAATGCTGTGTATTATGAAATATCATTGAGAAATAAAACAATAAACAATTTTTTCTTTTTACATTTCTATAACTAAAATATTAAACATTGTATGTGTATTATAGGTTCAAGAAGCTGCATTACGTCGTTCCATAGTTGACGTAGCACATGCTGATAAAAGATCACTAGCGCTGTTGATGCTTGCGCATTCAGCTGATGTATTGGAGAATGCGTTCGCACCACTCTCTGATGAGGACTACGAGCTAGCCACGAGGCGAGTCAGGTCCTTACTAGATCTAGATTTTGAAGCTGAAGCGATGAGACCGGACGCGTGCGAAATTATGTGGGCAGTGTTCGCAGCTTTCACTAAATAGCACCGGATTACATTTTAAGCCACATGCGATGGAAACGAGTAACTTCGGTGGCTACTAGTAGTATGATTCCCAACATAATATAGTATAATTGTTAGATTTGTACAGATTGACTTTTTTGTGATCAGTATTAAGTCTAGGCCCAATTGGATTTCTTTGAAACGAGAAATTGAACAGTTTAATCTGAACACACTAACTAACACTTAAGAATCAGAAATTGCTTCAATAATAGCCGAATTTAAAATGGCACAAATGTTTCATGAGTGTGAACTAAATACAGGTGCATAGATAGCAATAAATGATTTTAAGATCAATTAAAACTATAACATAAAAGCTTAAAACATATTTATAATTATTATATAATTATATTTTTCAATATAGTATGTATTGTGTATATAATATGTACTCGTATATGAGATACTTCTGTGTGGTGAAAAGTATGAAACGTCAAATATGTATGTAAAATATTTCTTAGCATGTTTTGTTTTGTGTGCTTCCTATTCTTGTGTTCTCAACTGATGTATGACTTAGCGAAATTATATCATTTCTGATGTATGATTTAGCGAAATTATATCATTTTTACTTATTTTACACATTTTTTGTTAAGAATAATATGGATTGCTTTACTGCTAAATATTTCAATTATTTTTTTAAGGCAGCTGTATTGACATGGATTGCGTAGTACATTTAAACTATTTCAACTGCTACTAAGTCTTAACAATTTACGTATTTGATATATTAGTTACACAACGTAACAGAACCTTTATATGTTCATCAATTATACAAAAAAAGAACATATTTCAATCAAATCGTCTTCATAACTTATTTTTCTCACTTTAGTCCTCATTTTTTACTTCTGTATATTTGTGTTATGTATTGTGTAAATGATTTTAAGGAATTTGACTACTTTCCATCCTTGCAAAACCTACCACAAATTTATCATGATTAAATAATAAATATATATATACATATATGATAATGGAAAGATAAAGGTATGAGTGCAGTATAAAGAAAGATAAAGGTATAAGTGTTTTAGAAATTGAAGCATTTGACGATGTTACCTTATACATTTGTTCCAGATGTGAACATACTATTAGTTAGTTTCCTTTTTGTTAGTTCAATTTCAACTTAATTAGTTCTTCCAGTTATTATTTATTATATTTATTTAACGTTATTATATTATGAAATAGGGCGAAACATAAAAATCGTGCCATCAATAAAATCGTTTTTCAAGTTCTTTAAATCCATGTAACAATACAAAAAGCAACCTGATTTACAAAAAAGTTTTCAAACTTTGTTTATTTAACTTGTAGATAGGTTCTAGAGATCTAGGCCGTTATGTTTATTTTATTAGCGTTTACGATAAAATAAAATAAATTCTAGAGTAAGGCCAGTGTCAACCTTGCCAAATAACACTTACTGATGTATATTAAAACAGATATTTGCATTCATTGCTGTCTTTTACTAATCTGACTGATTAAAAATGTACGTCACAAGTAATTCTTAAGAAATAATATATGACATCGTTTCAAAAATATTTTTATATATATTATCATATACATTGCTTATAATTCGATAATAAACGTGTACGAGTACTCTTTTGTTATAATGTATAACCAGTTTGGCGTAACTGTATCTTACCTACTTAATTAACATTGTCATTCTGATAGCTGACTTTAGTCAAACTCACGAAATTGAATTTATCAAATATACTAACATTTCTATATAAATAAAAAAACAAATTTTTCAATATTTGTTTACAACATGCAAAAATTGTTTTTTTTTTTATTTAATTAATTATTATACAACAGTGTGTGGGTTTTGGCAAGCATTAAACTAAATCGATGTTTCTTGATGTATAGGCTAATGATGTTAAATAAATTTATATTACATACAATTTAATGTTCTAAATTCTTGTCACTTCACATAAAATTTAGTCATCAAAATAAGTTATTAAACGATTTTCACGATTTATCTGTTTATATTTTAAGATAGATGTCAGATATTTTTATCTGTTTAATTATACGATCTGTAGCATTAAGGGTTTTTAATTGGATAAAATTTATATGAGGAGACTTAACAATTTAATGTGGATAAAATATTGTTGATAAATTATAGTTATACATGTGGATTTCCAGTAATATTTTAGAAATCAAGTACTTTAGGATATATTAGATTTTTTTTATTTTTTTCTATAAGTAAAAGGAAATTCTTTACGTACGTAACGAATGTTGCTTTGAGCGAAATACATTTCACATTAAAATTGATGTGTTGTTAAGATGAATAAATGTATAAAGTTAACGTTAAGAAATGTATCATATTGAAAATTACTCAAATATAATATTCCTTAGTAAAGTGTCTTTTATTTTCAATCTTTAGTTCCATAGTGAATATTACTGGTTCTTTGTAGAACCAGTTATTATTAACCATAATAGATTTTTTTAGTAATTTATCACGCAATGTAAGTAGCGTATACTAATATAATATAAAAATAAAATCTAATATAATATAAATATAGAGCATATAACGATTTCTTTTTTAATAACGGTTTTTTAAGATTTAACATTTATACAGTAACGTTCATGTATCAAGACGTATTTTATATCAATTATCTATTATTAGCGAAATATGTTTATCATATGTATGTCATTGTCGTAATATGATAATTTATTTTACCTAATCGAGCTTGCTAAATACTTGCTTTAAATACCTTTTGATAAATATCAATTAAATACAGCTAAGGTAAATATTTCAAACTCGCTCATATACATATACGAGTATAAGGTATAGGTAAGGAAAAGGTTATTGAAAAATAAATGTAAAGTAATCCATTAATAATTTTTATTTAAAAAATCGTAAGTCTTAAACCTCTTTATTTAATGCGTAATTACTTAACTACTTATCTAAGGGTGCTTATAAATTACACAATCTATATCGATTATTTATAAGCAATTAACAGGTATAATCGGCAATAGTAATTCGAATAGTTTTTAAAATCGATTAATAAAGAAGTATAGATTTTTAAGGCTATTCTAACAGACCAGCTATCACATCGTTCAAAATTTTCGAGTACAGTTTATTTGTGGTCATTGTTTAGGAGAATAACTAATGAGATCTATATTCTTATCCGTAATGAAGGTATGCATGGATAAATATGATTTGTAAAAAAATAAATTTCGAGAACATGATTATAGTTGTGGTTTTTTTGTATATTTTATTACAAAAACACTGAATGACTTTATTTCCAATGAAAATTTTTAAGAAGATTTTGTAACAAAATACCTTCCTTTTAAGGTTTATAATAATTTGTATGACCATACTATGATATGACCTTTCATGATAGAACAACGAATATCCGAAAATAAAACATATGACGTACGATCTTCATCTATGCATGTCATGAGTTCTAAGTGTACTGAACTATATGCGTTTTGTCAGTATTACACTTGTGATTATATTTTCTAAAGTGAAATACTACATACTCTTATTCCAATTATTACAAGCTACGACCTCGTTAAATATACATCCACTTCTTTAAGTTAAGAACATAATCGCACTTGAAAATGTTATTTTATATTTTTTATGTTCTCCTTGAAGCTGTTATCGGTTAGAAATCACAAATGAAGTCCGTTGATTTTGTTCTCATATATGGAAGGTAGATATATCGCCATGTACATTTTTTGTTGGTTGTGTGATCGTAAAATAACCATGCCTAAAATTAAACAATGACCTATAATTTTATTTCAGATATTGATATACTATCGTCATCTGGACGCACCTGGCGTATGGTTAAGTTCCAAATACGAAAAAAAAAAATTTAAATAATATATATTGAAAGCCTGTTTCGACATAATGCAGGACTTTGTCATTGTTGGTTTGTTGAAAATAGAAGCCGAAGCTAACAAACAATGACTAATTGGATATAAAGTAGAGCATGAGTGATACAATCGTAGTATTTTCATGTTAACACGATTGTCCAAGAAGCTTCTACTAATAATTATTTTAATACGAAAGAAATAATCGAGTTGTTACATTTAAAGGAATATTGCTAAGCTCCACCCTCCATATATTAGGTATAGGCAAGTACTCTTGCTTACATCATTCATAACATCCCAGCAATGTTTCTCACAGCCCCAACAATTTAAAATTACCTTACACTAACAATACTTATATTTAAGCGTATTTTTTATAGTTTTAATATGGCTATAAAATAAATTATTTGGTGTAGTTTCCTGATATAACTTATAATATTAATCGACAATATTACAGATACAATATATTCTACATACAATATATTCTACATATACAATAAATTCTACAGTCAGAAGGTGGGGCTAGTCAATATTTTAAAACTCATATCAATTAAATCATTAATATAAAATAATATCTTATTATAAAACCAATCACTTAATTATAAATAACTTTACTAATTATTTCAAACATTAAAATTAAACTTTGTTTTTTTTTAAAGTGGTTGGATAATCCTTTTCACCAATCGTAAAAATATCATAATATCGACAGACTTATATTGGATAACATATAACATACTCTTGATGTGGTTATACAATTAAGCAAATTAAAGTAAAAACAATAAATGCAAAGTATCAAAATGCTCAGAAAATTTTAGTATAACATTTTATATTTCTTCAATTTATGAACTTAACAAAAATAATAAGTAGTACCTTTTAATTACACTATTTTATAAATTCGTAATAGTTCAATAGGAGTTTAAAATAATATCGATACTATGATAAAGTGCACTTTCTTCAATGTCGCATGTTGGGCGTAGGAATCCTGAAACGTAAAATAGGAGACCCCTCAGAAAATGAATAAGATTAGCGAATATTTAATTATTTGTAATAATGATATGTCGGTACTGTTATAGATTGATAGATGTAAATAAATTTAGAAATTTAGTTTAAAAATAATATGTCTAATATACCATTTTTCATACTAATTCAATTTAAGAGATTCGTCATTCATAAACAGTGACAATTCAATATTTAGTTCAAGAGCTTTGAAAAATAGCCTATACGAGGTGTGTTCAAAAAGTATCGCGAATTTTGAATTTTCGCTGGTTACGTATATTCGAATTACGATTTTTTTTTGTGGCGTTATGTTGGTATATATATATATATGATGAAATTAAAAATTGATTTCATTTTTTAAATTTTCATCATATTTAAAAAATATATTTCAGAAATACATTCTAAAATTTCTATTACAATAAATTAAAAGCTGCCAACTATTTTTCAAGATACATTATAAATTAAATATAAGTGTAGATGACAAAACTTGGAAGTGTTAGTCTTTTGGTTTTCGTTGATGTATGAACAGAATAGATTTTAGTGTCAACAAAATCTTGAATATTTCCTTTTTTCATTACGAAATATCATACATCTTAGTGTCTAACAAATAAAAAGCTGAAATCTGAAAATCGTATGAAGCTAAGGATGGTGATATAAATTGCATTGAAAACGGAAATAATATTTTATTAATTTTGAGACTGACGTAATAGATGAAGGAAAACGGAAAAAAATGTCTGCTTAATTTTTTCTAGTTTAATTCATTAAATCGCTGTATTATTTTTTTGGTTTGACTGACATTTAAGAATATAATGTGAATATACTTTAATATTTTAGGAAAAGATACTAAGATATATTTTTGATATAACCTATAAAGTAGTCTGCGTAGAGAGTGTGTCTGCCCGCTGTCACCAAGCTTCAGTGTAGCGGATGTCGTAATCCTGTAGATGCGGCAACCTTTTACGAAGTATTTCGAAAGCCTCTGCTGATAACTTTGTACTGTTTAAATTAAGACGCCTCAAGCTTGATAGTCCTGTAATATAATAGTAATATTTAAAATTTTAATTTATTAATTAAGTAGTATTAGTAATCATTTAATAAATCTTCAAACTTACTAAGTATTAAGACATTTTTTGTAATATTATTTAAAGTGTGGTAAACATTAAGTTTACGGTTTTAATTTACTACATAATGTGATCTAGGTTTCACATGTATTTATAAAAATAAGTTTTCTGGTCAGTTAAAACAGATTAAAGCACCTAAGTACACAATTCAGAGCAAGAATATAAAAGTATCATTTGTATATATTTATTAAAATATGATAAATTTTAATTTTAACATGAATTGAATTACAGTCTGTATACTTATAGAAAGTGGGGAACGAAAATGTTAAAAGAGAACGGTGTGTCTTAACATTAGGTTCTCATGCTTCCTCTGCCTACCCCGCTATGTGCGGGATACAGCGTGAATTATAGTGTAAAAATAAAATCTATTTATATACAAGTAAATAAAAATATATAGGTATTTACCTGACAAAGCCTCTATTCCCTTATCGGAGACCGGCGTCTCGCAAAGGTTGAGTACTTGCAGGCGCGGGAGGTGTTCCGCTATCAACTGGACTCCACTATCGCCAAACTTTGTAGCCCACAGATTTAAATAGCGTAACGACGGCAACTAACAAATAAAATGATGTAGCATAAATATACAAATTTATTCAATGAAAAAACAATCCTTAATTCGGCGGAAAGTGGGGAACGGAATTATTGAAAGAGAATGGAGTGTCTTAACACTAGGTTCTCTGGTTCCCTCTGCCTACCCTGTCTGGTGGGTGTCCCTACGTGAGGTTTTAGTGGGTATACGGACGACGTTTTTTAACGGATTTCCTCACGATAAAAAAAAAATACCTGAATTCGACGGAAAGCGGGGAACGAAAATGTTCAAAAGAGCCTATTTGCCTACACATCCAGTGCAGGATACAACTTCAAGCTCAAAAAAAAATCATACGGGAAAAATGGACTATGAAATGTTTATTAATTTTTTTTACGCATTTTATGTATTTCTTACATTTAATCATCAAATTTTTCATGTCTTTCGTATTGTTTTAAAAGGTGGGACTAGACGAATTTGCTTCAAGTATAATAGTCGATGCCAGTTTATAGAAGGTAGACTAGTTATTATAGTATCTAGACATTATTATTCCACTTCCTAGCTTCTGTACAGCAAAGACCGAATATTTTACATAAAGAAATTATTGATAAAAGGCGGCAAACGAGCAGAAAGACCACCTGCGTAGTTACCTTCGCCCATAGACAATTACAACAACATAAGAAAAATCCGTATAGACATTAAACAGCTAGTACGAGACAAATAAATAAATTCAATGATTATTAAAAATCGTAAAGTAAACATGTTTATGTAAAAAAGACCTTGTGGCTTCATCTAATTTCAATTCGTATCTTATCAAGACGACCAACACGCAACATGTCATTTGACATTGGTACAATACGAAAAGGAAAAAAATACTTTATAAAGTATTTTTAATTTAGTATGTATTTTTTACATTAATATCGATCTTTTGGTTACTATAAGCATACTGCTTTATATTGTATTTATCAAAAGTAATAATAATCCATCATAGTTGAAGGTTCGAACTTCATTTGGGTATAATTACTTAGGTATATTTAAAATATTTACATATATTCCCGGCCTTGTAAGTCATTGTGCTATTCAACACGCAATATCTCTAAAAATAAGATTCGAATAAAATTATACCTAATTGCACCTTTTTCTGTTCATTATACGCAATACAGTGTAAGGAACGAGAAGATGAAATAAAAATATAATAACTTATTTAGCAATAAAACATAAAAATCACGTTGATACTGGAGGTCACATAATAAAGTATGAGGACCCGGAGAGAATGTATGAGAATGTATGTAGACGAGGAGAAAGAAGTATGCATGGACGCAATCTTTGACTGCCCCGCTAGGAAAAAGCGTGACGCTAAGTAACTCACTTTGATGAGGTGGTGCGCACAGGCGCTGGTGACGCTGGTGAAGGCGAGGCTGAGGCACTCGAGGTTGCCGAGCGCGCCCGCCTGCAGCAGCGCCGCCACGTCCGCGTCCGTGGCGCGCACCGGCAGCGCCAGCCGCCGCGGCCCGCCCTGCGCTTGCTGTCCGACCGACAACACACACTATACACTACCATGCCATGACAATATATCAGAGTTGCTATCGCTAGAATGCTTACAACCTTAATGACTTTGGTTATAGTATCTTACTTTGTTTAAACACATGACTTAGTTATGCAAAACCATATTCCCCATTCACGTCACGTCCAACGTGATAAACATATATCTATAAAGATTAATAATTAATTAAAATGTAAATATAATTAATTAGTAAAAGCAGTTATTAAAATTTCCCTAACAGAAATAGAAATGTAAAGTTATTATACATTTCAGAACACTAAATTTTAGTTGCACCTACCTTGCCGATTTCTCCATACCTATCTATACAAACAAGAAATAAAAATGTGATTTTCAATCAAAAAATAATAACAACAGAAGCGATCAATAGCCACTTCCCGCAGTAACAAAATGTTATGTTAAATTTAAATACTTTATTTATATTCTTAAAATTTTAAGATGTATCAATTGCATTGATTCTAAAATATTATAGCATTTGATTTTTCAAATACAAAGTTGCCCTGTTATGTTCCTTTAACTGCGGTATCGGTAAGATAGCTGTCATGACTAAAAGTAGCTATATTGTGAATATAATAATTATATATAATATTTTCTTATTGTATATTTTTTAAATTAAAGTAGATCCACGTTCTACCTACTCAAATACTTATTTACTAGAAAATTTATCAAATTGAATATTTTTTTGTTTTCCTCTATAAATGTTTTCTATCAAATGGGTATTCTCAATAACGTAATGCGCAAAGTTCAACAACGATAGTATTTACGTCAAGACTGCCTATCGCATATTGTTTAAATTAAGATATTTTTCTTCGTATAGGTTTGTGTTTTAAGCACAAAAGTATGTAAATTTATAATGTTTAATAAAAGTCTACTACAATTATGTGGAAAAAACTTATTAGTGTATGCTTATGGTAATATGTCAAATTTTTAGGGATCTGTCTAAAACTTCTAATGAATTTAAGCACCGTACACTAAAAAAATTCTTCGAAACGTTTCCCGATTGATTTGATTCTTTATCTCTAGAATGATTTTTCGTACATTTATGAAAATAAGCCACCGCGGCTTATTGTCATAGAATGTTATTATAAACAATTGTTTTTTATATAATGCCTATGGTTCCCTATAGGTTTTATCATTAGTCATAAAACGTAAGTAGTTACCGATAGCAGTTTGCTGGTTGTTCATCACCTATTAAAATTGCACTATTTATAGCTTACTGCCAAACATTTTACACCAGGAGCCTTTGGGCTAGCTGTACCCAAAGAGCAGTCCACATGGTGCAGATGGAGCAGATGATTATTTCGCGATAATGCATAAAAGGTGGCGTCGGTTATACAAAGGGTAAGGGTAAGCACAAACAGCATCCTGAAGGTATTTGCAAATAGATTGGATGGACCGACCATAGGGAGGTTTATCAGGTTGCATGTGCAGAATGTAGCCGGGACATTCTTCCTGCGGTAGCTATTTGTTTTATTTAAATTTAAATTTTGTTTTGTAATGTATTTTTTGTGTTGTATATTGTTTTTGTATTGTATGTGATTTTGTTTGTATTTTGTTTGTTTTCGTTTTACTATCATAGTTCTTAAGTAATTCTATTTTACTAACCAATTATGAGCCTATGTTGCTTATCATAAAAGATTTTTATTGTTTATTTATATATAAATTATAAGTCTGAGTAGTCTAGTATACTCGTAGATTATTTAATTTATCATCTACCTCCTTTTTGTAAAATATTCGACTGACAAGTGACGTTTTCTATGGCGGGAATTTGCAAGGAAGACTTACTTTCATGTCGACCGTTGTACAGTTTAAAACAATAAAAAGTCAATGTTAATTAAAAAAGTGTTTCTCTATTATTCGACGATCTAACAGTACCTATAGGGAAAACTCTACACAAGATACTACCACTGGAAGAAACTAACATAAAGTCACTTCAGTTTTTGCATTATGTACCTAATATGCAAGTGCGGTAAAAAGTAAAAAATATAGTAATGTATAAGTTCTAAATATCTCACCAATCGCTGAAGCGTCTGTTGTCGCTCACATAGGTCTTTATAATACTGCTGTCCTAATTCAGTTCCTTGCAAAGCTGCTATTATTTCTAATTGTGTTTGTTCACCGCTTGCTATTTCCCATTCTAACATTAGACATAAAGCTTCTAATGCCGCTGGCTAAAAATAGAATTGAATTTAATTTTCACTGTAATTCAATTCAATATTCATATATTATTTGTATATATAATCTACTTACGTGTTCGGTCAGAGCAACTATTACGAAATCGGGTAGATGTTTGCTCATACTCTGTAGAAAACTTTTTCGTTTACAGCAACAACTTAAGAGAGATTTAAACTGAAATAATAAGAAAGTAAAAAGTTACTACTTTGTGAATGAGTGTGAACTAAATAGGTATTTAACAATAAAAGTTATGCTTTGGATGTGACATACGTTGTAAGCTACGTAGTAAATGCATGTTTTGGCAAATATTATACTTAGTACATAAACGTAGGTGTTACATGGGAAATTAGATGTTACTTTCCTATTAGATTAACAGATGAACTTTGATTACAATACGGGGATGACAAAACTTACCATATCTCCCCAAAGCTGGCATAGCTGTGCGTGTGGCAGTGAGAGTATAGGGTCGGAGGGGGCGACGACCTTCAACCAGGAGGGCGGCTCGGGGCGTGCGGCGCGCGCGGGCGCCACGCAGCCGTGCGCGGCGCAGCGCGGGTCGAGCGCGAGGCGCGCCAGCACGGCACCCAGTCGCGCCGCCACACGCGAGCACCGCATTGCCGCCGCGCACAGCGGCACCGGCTGCAGCACGCCGCCCACCACCACTAGCCAGTCGTCGTATTCGCACCTACCATATTATATGAATGTATGAATGACGGTTGCGTGTTCATATTCTGTAAATTTCCATTTTTTTAAATTCGTCGATCTCAAGACCAATTGCGATTGCCTCGTAAATCAATTTATACGCGATGACTCAAAATATGTAAGTAGAAAGAGAACAGAAATGTCTGGCTATGAAGCTGTCCCTCTTTAACACATAAGAGGTTGAGCTAGCTGTAAGATAAGACAAACATGATGATAATATCCATAATAGTATTGTCTTTACCTTAGATAATATAGAACGACCTTGCCTAGTCTCAGCTGTGTTTTTGTTGTTAAATATTAATTGCTTGTACATTTATTAGTACGGTAGTGAAATTAGGCACTTAATTGCTCTTTCGGGTATCTTAGAAAGCAAGTTTCACACAAGCAATCAAAAAGGTAAATTGATTTTTTTGAAATTATTAATAAAAAAACTATTTGCCTAACAACTGCACATTCATTCATATAAACATTTAGTATCGACTTAGCCAAACACCCCAAGTACACAACTTACATATGCTGCAAGATGTCAGCAAAACACAAGACTTCTAGTTCGAGGTTGTCGCAGCTATGCGGAGCGGGCGCGTCGCGGTAGTGGTCGTCGATGGCGGCGAGCGCGACGGACGCGAGGTTGGGGGCGGCGCGCGGGTGCGGGCACGACGCGCCGCTGCCGTGCGTCACTTCAACAAACCTCCGCACCAGGCTTTGCCCTGAATTGTGAGCACTTAGAGCACTGGAAATTATTATTATTATTAGATATTTCACGACGACCAAGACCTTCAGTAATAGAGTACGACGAAGAAGAAGATGAGATATGTACTTTACAATACATCTTTTTACTAAGTGAAATAATTTGATGATTCTTTTTATATGACAAGTACTGTTTCTGAAATGATTCCATTTAAATTTAGTTAAGATCTGACAAGTAGTTTTTTTAGTTATTCGTTGTAATTATTAGTGCATTTTATTAAAAGTCGGTTGTCTTCTTTTATTTAAATAAATAATTGTTTGTTGTTAAAAGTAGTTTTTGATTGATAATGATGGTAAAAATAAAGCATCTGAACTAATTTCAATAATGGCGAATTTATGTAATAGAAACATATATGATACAATAAAATATTTTTATGACTGCTTTGTCGTTTAATTTTCTAAAAAAAACTATTTGTTAATATTATACTTATGTTTATTTAATTGTATTGTAATAGTTAGAATTAAATATGCTAATACAATTGAATATATTTAGGAGCGTAGGTGTCCTTGACACAGTTCTTAATGATTTAATGAATAAAGGTATATTTTAATATCAAATAGTTTTAACTCAAATTAGTTTAATGTCAAGGACATTGAGGGTTTTTACCTTTTAGATTATAATATTGGTTATTACCTACTTGCGGTTAGTCATATAAATTAAAGTATAAATTGTTCAATTTAAAAATATAAGAATATGTTCATCTTATAATATAAATAATAGAAAAGTATAATCCGTTCTGGCATCTTTGGAATCTAGATATAATTAGCCATTTTATAATTTGGAAAGACAAATTTAATAATACCTGAATTATTTGATATTTGTAAATTTAATCCTGAAAATGTTTTTTTAAAGGAAATAAAGCAATTTAATTCCAAACTCTAGTGTCTTGGCATCTTAACGTAGCTGCTTAAATTATTATATGATCTAAGCAAAAATAGAAATTAATTTGAATTTAAAATATACAGACGTTAAAATTCAATTTTTTATAGGTATTTAAATATATAAAATTCACATTCGTAAAAATTATACAAACGTTGCCCATTGCCTTATCCAAACAGTAGGAAAAAGTAAATGTAACACAAACTTACCTTATGTAATCTCTAACAAACTGTCGCGCATGGGGAGCCTTGCCGAAGTCGACGTTCCGCGTGAGCACCCGTCGCACGGGCGGCGCCAGCGCGGGCAGCGGCGCGGCGCGCGGACGCCGCTGACACAGGCGCGCCAGCAACGCGCACAGCTCGCCACTCACGCCGCGCTCTGCTAACAGCGGCGCTGCTACACTTGCTACGTTTTCTGCCCATTCTTCCCAGTCCGAGCTGTCTTTATTCTAGAAAGTCATCAGTTCTTCAATAACTACATACATACATATACATAGCGTTATATTTTTAAGGAAACAACCCAAATATTTTACATAATCAAAAACTATTATGCAATAAAAAAAATTACCTAGATATAGTTTTATAGTTTAATCACAAGCTCAGCCGTTCATTATTATTTTATCGTATTGACGTCACAGCGCACATTATTTTGTATATTATTTGTTCCTCAATTACTACAGCGTTTGTCGCTTATACTAATTAAAGCTGTATTTGTTAACGAGTTGATAATGATTCCAGAAGATAAATACATTAACTACGTCAATGATTCGACGACTACCTGTTTAGTGCTTATAACACAATTTACAACTGAAAGACTGTTTTAAGAGCACAGTGAGGAAGTTAATAGTTTATAAGATACAAAACACAAAGCAGCCGCCGCGTTTTATAAATATTTACAAGTAATTTGAGCTCAAATTTAGCTTACACGCGTTGACGCCAATGTGCACTGATATTATAAAGAACTGCTTGTTTATTACTTACTTGAAATAACATATTATGGATCAGGTTTCAATAATCTAATGCTATAACAATCTGATTAAACTTTTAATTTATTTTTTCTTATATTTATAATATTAGTTATACGAGTATATAAATGTACAATAATTTTCCGCTGCGCCGGGTGATTTTTTTATGTTATTGTGTGAGCCTTTGCGCGTGGAAATTGACTGAATTAATTTATAGTCACTTGCATGAATTCTTATAACGCAGAAAAATACATTAACTGGATATTTTCATTCGTTTTTATCGTTGCAAGTGAGGGGAGGTGGTCGCGGGGGGAAGAGCATCCTAATTTTTTAAAAACAAACAAATTAAAAGGACTATTACAAAAATTTTTCAGATCATTTAGGTCAAGCCGGGTACGACAGCTGTTACGGTGTAATATGTACCATTTATCGACGCTGTCAATTAAAGTTTCCGATAATGTGCTGTATATCTAATTAATGAATGATATTACGTCAATGCCTGTGTCTGTTTTGCATAGCGTACACAAATGTAATAAAATCAGATACTTTAAACATTTTTTATGTTCAAGACATAAATGAATAATGAACATTTTTACAGACGCCGGCAATTAAATAATCAATTAAAAGTGTAATTAATATACACAAATATAAATTAAAGTTTTATATTAGTTTTATATTATTTACCTCTGAGAGTAGGTCCGTGAGAATCTGTAACGGAGCCCGCGTCACATTTTCATCTTGTAATGGCGTCGTCATCGCAAAATCTACCATATTCTAAAATATAAAATAATAAATTATTGTTATGTAGTAACACTTTTTTTTATTTCATTTTAGTGCAGTAAAAATTCGCAAATAATGGTTCAAACCAAGTTCTGGTGAATTTTTTTACGTAATAAGGATGTTACAGTGGTAACTCACAGGCTAGGTTTGGAATTCGTTTTTAATATTAACGTCAACTATGAAATTGTATAACTTATTATTAAGTCGTTGTCAATGTAGCCAAAACTTTATATTTATTATTTCATCTAGTATATGCGTTTAATTGTTTATTACTTGCCATAAAAGATAATTAATGTTTTATGATTTTACTTTACATGAACCACGTAAATTGAAATGGAAGGAAATAGCATGCATTTGCTTTTTACACTTTATATTTTTAAGTACACATGTAAGCACATTGGTAATATGAATACAGCACTCACCTTAAGTTCTTTTAAAACAACTTCTTTCCTCACGGATTTCGTTAAGAAGTAGCGATATCTAATAATGTTTCTCTGCAATGGAAAAATACTATTTATTTACTACGAAAATATTAATCAATATAAATAAAGAATAAAAAAATATTTCACTTACTCTCCATACAATTGAGTAGTACCATTGGTCCCTAGTGTAAGCGTCGTTAGCCTACAAAAATAAAAATAAAACATAATGGCTGTTATGAAAAATAATCAAATCACATAAAAATATATAAATAAACAAACGTATGATGTACAAACTTGTAAAAGAAGAGACCCGTGTGGCATGACGATACGCAGACAATACTTCCTCGCCGGATCCCAGCGAGAAATACAGTATACTTCTTGCATGCAACTGTATGAAAGCGGATGTTCAAGCAATCCCGAAGGCTGTAATTAAATTTTAAATGTCTTTTTAACTTAACCTAACTATTTATATTGATTAACCTTAAAGTACCTACAGTATCTACTATCTAGTTTTAAAAGAAGCTATAGGCGTTTGTTTTTTCTTTAGTCTCATTTTTGCCTTAGTTATTTTATAATGCAGTACTTGATTATATAATGACTAGCACCAAATCTTTCACACAGAGTCTAGTGTCTACATATGTATATCAATAACAATTAAACTATCCATCTATATTCATCGAGGCTACCATTCAACCAAATTAATCGATCGTCGTTATTATTGTCGATAGGTACGTTTGAGGATTAACAAAAGAACGTATATGAATGAGCACACTTTTTATTCTATGTATATTACGTGTTGTTTGTTTTATTATCTGTTAACAGGTGACAAATACAATGTGTAATAATGTCCAATGTGTCGACACAAGAGTATGTCGTATTTAGGGTAAGTGTAACGTAAGTGAGAACGATCGCTTTGTGTATTTGCTAGTAAGTAGGTACTCGTTTGACGTTGCGGAGCATTGGCCGACGGTCCCGAGGTTGCTTGTGACGTCATTATGCTCATCCCATGAATGTTTGTTAGCCTGGTCCGCGCGAGTGGCCTTTTAACTTACAGTACCTATCTTGTTCACCTTCGGTTGCTTTATATTTACAAAACCATGACCTTTTGTACTATTTTGTACCTACGATATATGTATTTAAAAAATTAAATATTATATTTACGTTATATGTATAATAATTAAATATACATTCCATTAAAATATTACAAAATACAATAAATGTTAAGTGACCTATGGCTGTGACACGTAAGGCAATTTATAAGTACAATATAAATACCTATGTGGAGTATGACGTCAATAATAAGGTGATTAGTCATGATATTCGATATTTTGACTTTCGTAAGACACACAGTAAGCAAAAAGTTTAAAGTGCATTGCATTCTTTACACGTGTATTACATGTTCGGTGCAAAGAATAGCTGAAAAGATGATTTTACAGTTCTTGTATAATTATAACATACATCATGTTTTCGTTGTCAACTCTGATTGACCTCATTGTTTTTTTGATTCAAACGTAACCACCTTCCTATGATTTAAACGTATTATTTATATATTTTTGATATCTTGATATTGTGAATAGATCAAAAATATTTAAGCTTAAAGTAAAAGCACAAATCTACTCTATGTCTAAATAACTTTTTAAGATTTAGGTGCGATATTCTAAACAGTAGTTTCAAATTTGTTACATAACAGTTATGAAAGTTCTATTAAATTCCTACCTAAATACGTACAAAACATATTCTGATGAGTAATCGGATTGACGTTTATTTAAATTTATACAGCTGTTAAATATATCACTAGCTATTTAAATATATACTATTGTCGGTGAAAGTATTTGTATCCTATAGGTACTTTTTATGGAAATATTTATTATTATAATTTTGAGGGCTAAAGTTAAGTCTATATAAGATATAACATGAGTACAGTCTCGCCAAATACGTAATTTAATAAATATGACTTACAGTTTTTGATACTATGTGGTCCTCTAATAAGCATAACATATGTGTTTCCCATCTTCTAAAAAATTTAGCACCAAGAATTTTATCCACAACAGTCCGGGTATGCTGAAAACAGCACACTCGAAGAGTTCCCTCGCTGGCCAACTTGTACCGTGGGCCTGGAGGCGGCACTGGGGTGCCGGCCGAGTTGCCGCTCTTGGTCCCACTACTATCAGCACAGCATTCTGGACTAGATCCCTGTCAAAAATTGTAATAGTTGGTTTTTTTAAGCACACTAGAAAACAAATAACTTATTGTTTTTTTAATATTTAATATCGTATTTTAAATTAAAACAAAATAGTCATGAAAGGCAAAATAAATTACGAGACGATGTATTCATATTTACTTAAAAAATAAATATATTTAGATAGGTTCTAGTACTAATACTAGTACTTTCATACTCCTACTAATACTTATACCGACTTATAAAAGTTACCGATTAAACCTTTAAATTAATCACACAATTTAAAGGTTTAATCGGTAACTTGTAGTATTTTTATATAGGCTTTTAATATGTATATTATCATAAATACTTTAAAGTTTAATGCATTATATATAGTAGAAATAAAAATAAATGTAAGCGCTACGTATCTACTCCAATAATTCCTCATTTATTAACGTCGGACGCTATCGACGCTAGAGGAGTTTGAAAAGTGTGACGTATCTGTGCGTCTGTGGATCTATAGATTTGGCTGTGTGATCATAGTTTCCAGACGAATAGACCGACTTTTATCTATTTTTTTAAATTGACTCCTTAAAATAAAAATCTATAATCAGAAAATCTGCCGTGAGCGTTTTGAAGATCATCTATTCTTTTCCGGTTGATAAAAGGATGTAAGCAACCGACAACTATCACTGTGTGATAGATGACAGAATCCAACATGGCACTAAATACCTAATCCTACCAGATCCCAAAAATATCTATTTCTTAATAACAAATATTATTGTGTGGAATTCAAACTCAAGAGTGTGCGACAAGACATAATTATTAATATTTATTTAACGAGAACAAAATTGTAGACTGTATTGTGATAAAAAGTAAATCAAACAATGTTTCTATGTCATATCAGTTTTTGGGTCGCAATCTAAATTCTTATAATAAACGATGATCATTATATTACTGTTATACATTTCAGCAAGTTTCACAAACACCGCTGGACATATAGGATATATGGAGTTTTCGGTTCGAAAACCATAATGATTTAAAATAATATTAGGCTTTATAAAACTAAAGTCAAAGTTTCAAAATATATTTGCAAAGTAAGTAAGTATTTAAATAATCAATTTAATTTAATCAAGTTTTTACGCATAACTTAATTTCATGTTTTAATTAACTTGATGTAGCCAGTTACTAAACATTTCCAGCCCTTGGCAAGAATTTAAGTCTACATTTTACTATTGCATGTTTTAAAGTCACTTCGACGGTTTCCAAAATATTTTTTGCGCTTGATATTATCTACATATATACTACAAATCAAGGTGATAAGTTGTTTTGCCTAGCCATTAAGAAAGTGGTCATTAATGTCTTAAAAAACATTGTACGAGCATAACACATACATATGTCATGGTCATATCCTATAAGTAAAAGTTTCAACAAATGGACTACCTATTCTTTTAAAATATGGTCATGAAGAATTTCACAATATAATCATAATAACTAGCAAAGAGATAAACAGTACACCGTACAAAGTAACGTCAAAAAATTAAGCTTTCATTTTAATAATTATTTCGATTTATTAGATCTGGAACCTAATCGAAAACCTATACACATCTTAGCTACTAAAAATGTATATTTAAAAGTGTGGGTACAGCAGAGCGAAATGGACTGGGCAAAAACTATACGACTTCGCTGCGCTCTAAGACCCTTTTTATTTGAAAAGTAAAGAAATTGTAGATATGAACTTGTTCTGCAAGTCGTATACTAATATTTTTCAATATCTATTACAAGAAAAAAGAAAATGGCAAAAACACATTTGTTTACCGAATATTTCAATCGATATCTAAGTAACGACGAACAATACGTGAAAAATGTAAAGGACCTTAAAGATGGCGGACAGTGCACATAAGAAATCTTGGTCGACAATACGAAGCTTTTCTAGATCCCCAACGTAATGTCAAAAATGTAGCCTTCTCGGTTTACATGCATTCCATTGGAAACCATACCAATTATATTGACTTGAAATATAAGTTAAATGTATAACCAGTGATAACTAATGTAGTCAAGTTATAGCGGTGCTTTGCCTATTGATTAAAAAGTTTTTCAAAAAAGTAAGACTTCAAAACAGCAAGAGGTTCTCAAACTTAACTGTATTTTTTTATTTTTGTTACCGTATAATTTTTTATTGGGTGAACCGATATATGATAGCTAGTGTACGAATATACAGATAATTTCGTTTTAGACTTAAATTGCCAGAAGCCGGAATTGCTTTCTTGGGTACCTAAATTGTTATGACAAAGGCTATTACGATATAAAACAAACGTTTTAACCTTCCTATTTCAATTAAATATACATATAGCAGGGTAGTTACAGAGAAGCTAGTATCGAGACACTCCGCTTGCCGCTTTTCACCTGAATTCGAAATATTGCGTGTTAACTCGGGGAATCCAACGCCGCGCATATGCTTACTAGAAAAATGAAAATAATTTAAATATAATCGTTCCCCCGAGTGGGAATCGGACCCATAACCCATCGCGTTTATTCAGACGCTAGCTAGCTCATTGCGCCATAACGGTCTCATGCGTTAAGTAAATTAGAAATAACTACACTTCAACAAAAACAAAACACCTACATGTAATAAAATAATATTTATATTACTCGTGTCGTTCTATTTTTCGGTGGATTTTCCAACAAGTGGTGGGTGCAAAACAAATTGTCATGAGTATTTCCCTGTACGTGTGAATGATCTGGTATATTATTTTATATATTATGATATGTATATAATTTATTTTAATTTACATCAAAATTTAATTCTGCGAAATATGTACAATTCAAGTTGTTTAAATTCATTAAATTCTTAGCTTAGCTTAAATATCTTATTAACAAGGTATTACGAAAAATGTTACACACCATTATATCCAATTATTATCAAAATTTATGCATGTTTTATACTGACATATTGTTTTGGATACTTTTAACTGATTCTTTACATTTCATTTTTGATAACTTAATGATATTTTCAGATGTCAATTGATAAAAATTTAAAATATTACTTACTATCCAAATACATTTAATATTTATATGTATCTTGTAAAGAGATAAATTTTTTGTCCACTTATTGATATATTACCGACGGATTTAAGAGCTTTGAATTTCACATGAATGATGGTAATCACTAACTTTTTTGAAAAAAACTTCCTACTAAAAAAGTGGTTGTTTTTATGTAAATTATGTGGAGTATTTTAACGTAGTTAAAGTTTATATGGTGAAGGTGCATTAAATTAATAAAATAAATATTACAGCAAAGCAACAGCATGTATTTCACGTATTCTTTTGTATAAAGTGACATCCGTTGATACTCGATATTATATATATATATGTAAAATATATTTATTGCAAATATAAAATTAATTGAGAGCATAATAAACAAACTATCTATTTTTAAGAAAATATAAATACTTAACATGTACCTACTCGTTTTTTTATTAGAACAATTTTTCTAGTACATAATGTAATAATTAATAGTGGTACAATTAGTTTAACAGAATTCATATACCAAATGAAGGTGGGGCAACGTTTATCCGAAATGAAATTGACATAAACGTTTACTAACTAGCAAATAAATGTTCGATTTGACGTCAGAAGCGACCTTGTGCTTCAGCCATATAGGTAGATTTTGATTACAAAATAATTAATAGTTAGTTACCTTAATTACATTATTAACTGATTATAATACGTCAGCAGTGAAAGCGCAATGAAAATATCATACATTATTTTGTCAGCTTGAATCTTACGTTCTACAACTGGTTGTTGCAAAAATTATTTCTTTTGTTCTATTTTCATGTCTTATATAAGTGAAAAAGGAAGAAATGGAGTCCACCACTTGTCAATGATATATTATATGTTTAAAATATAATATTTTAAATAAAATATAGTATTTTTTTAGCTTCACGCTGTATCCCGCATATAGCGGGGTAGGCAGAGGGAACCTGAGAACCTAGCGTTAAGACACTCCGTTCCTCACTTTCTGAATTGAGGCACTGCGTGCTGAGTGGCGAAACTCAACGCCGAGCTTTGCCTTTTGGTTACCAAACCCAGGAAATGAAAATACTAAACCTTTGCATTTCCTGGAGTGGGAATTGAGCCCACATCCTGTTGCGTTTAAAATATAAATATTAAAAAGTATTAATTATTTTGTTTAAAATATTAAAGCTTTAGTCTATAACTACTTATACTCCTAGTCACTTACTTACTGCTGTATTATTATTAAGATATTTTGCATATATATATATTAAATTAAATTACTTATATGTTATTTTATAAATCACTAATGTGTAGCAAAAACAGTTTTTGTTACTGGTACAATTGATTCTAGTAATAAATCCCCGATAAATCAATTTTACGATTCTAAAATTAGTAAAAGAATAGCGATAACAATGGAATGAAATATTAATTTTCTTTTTCCTCACACAAATCACAAAACACATTATAAAAAAAGATTAGTTGTTTTCGTTAGCAACTAAGTTATTTTTAAAAATAACGAAACCATTAACACTTTGATATTAAAGACAAAAATCAAGTGTAGCACTTTACAAGATTCTAATTGTAATTATGGTATATCACTGAATTATGCAAAGATGGTGGGGGAGAATCTAGTATTAACACATTGAGTTTCTCGGAATTAAAATTTGGATTTTGGGGCCTGTCGTGGCGCGGAGGCTCAAGCGTGCGACTGTATAAGTACGCGACAGGTTGTGGGTTCAATTGCCACTCCAGGAAATGAAAATATTAAATAATATTAGTATTTTCATTTCTTTGCTCTGATAACAAGTTGAGTTCCGCCACACAGCATGCAACGCCTCAATTCGCTGGAAAATGGGGTACAGAAATGTTAAAACAAAACGAAGTATCTTAACACTAGGTTCTCTGGTTTCGTCTGCCTAACCATGATGCTAAAAAAAATAGATATGTACTTTAACAGTAAAACATTTCTTTTTGTTGCGTTAATTCCCATTAGTGATTAATTTAAGGGAACATAAATAAATGTCTTATATTCAAGCCTAGCAAATAAATAAGTCACTATTTTATTGAAATAAAATAGCATAAAAGTTTAAAATAATATATGTGTTTTACATGGACGAAGAAATCATGCCCAAATATAATGCAAGAAATATATTACATAGGTATCTATATGATATTCACTGTTACACAGGTGAGTATTATAGAACGAACACTTATATTTTTTCTTATGAAAGCACAAGAGGTGCAGGGTGGGTCAGATGCCGGGTCACTGTACGGGTGCCCCACAAACATGTCTTCCTGATGACGTCGGTTCTAAAATTTGGGTCACGAGGGCGCGAGGTACGAGTCTTGCTTCAATCGACCTGAATAGCTTATCGAACCAAAACCAAGTTGTCTTTCACAGAATAGAAATAAGCTGACATAAAAGTGATGATAAAATCATATAAGATGTTTATGATAAGTTAAGTGTACCTTTGAAGACGTAAGGACATGTATATACACATAAATATTTTTATTCTTACAAAAATCATTCTATTATTGGATTACATAAGGTAATAGTTGGTGACGTCATACATTTACAAAATAATATTATATAAGAATAAATATAGCCTCTTTCTATATAAAGATAAAGAGGTGGTACGCTCTTGTTATATAAGAATTATTTTGTTCGTAAAATAGACGTCACGTCAAACAATTTATACTCAAATACATTTTCTACAAGATAAACTAATAGTGTTATATCATTTTTGTAGACTACAAATGTATCCTTTCGTTAAAATGTTTATAGCTACCTGCAACATTATCACTTATAGCGATAGGTCCTCTTAGTATCCTCGTTATTGTGTTTCTTTCTTGTATTTATTCTTTAGTTCCTTTCTTTACATATATATTATGTACAATAAAAAAGTCTTATCTATTAATAGATAATTATTTGTATAAAAATAACAGCCTATCTGTGTAAAATAGAAATCACAGTTTCAAAACTACATTCCGTTGAATGTAGCAGAAAAGACAACTAGTAGTTTTCGGATGTACATTGTACAATATGTATGCACACGAAATTCACACGCGAAAAAAACAATTTATCATAGCTAATACGAAGAATATGTGTTTGTTTTATATTTTCCTTACGATTTTATATTTTCTTAAGCTTCAGAAGAAAATATGGATTACATATAACAGTAGCAGACTGGAACCAATCAATGAACATTCCACAATCCAGCACGTGGTTGACATGTAGCGGGCGCGTGCTCCCTCAATGAGAATAAACTAATCTACTATGGTTGACCATTTTGTTATCTGGACGCTTGAATTAAGTTATTTTGTTTATTTTAACATGTGATCAAATATATACTTAAGTGGCATTAAGGTTTCTTTAGTATCCTTTTTAATGTTTTGCGGTTTAATGTTTATCAGAAATATAAAGTGACATTAAGCAGAAACTTCAAATAAACTCATTCATTTTGTTATAAGTACATTTACACGATTGTGGCGCAGTGCAGCACACGATAATCGTGGGTTCGCATGCTAAGTTGAGGATTGTTTATATTTGAAATATATTCGTTCGCTTAGTCCAATGAAATAAAGTTAGATCATGTTTTTCGTTACGTAATTTTGTGTTTCGGCGGAAAATAGAGAACAGAGAATTTTGCGCCTGAATATAAATATGCGTTTTCATTAGGTTAGTATAGGTAGATCCTATACTGCGTAATGTGGGAGATATGTACGTATATGTATTAAAAAACGTTGTCTAGTTTAGCGCAATCTCGCAATACAAATATTTGTAGAGTGTTTGATAAACAGAAACAATTACAACGTTTCGGCCTAACTAAATCCAAAACCATTTGAAATGCTTATGTATTCAATAGCATTGAAGATATATTTTAGCCAGCGACCGGCAACGCTCTTATGACGTCAAGAAACTTGATTTATACGATAAATATTCTGAGGCTCTTCAACTGCGAATAAAACTGTCGATAATAAACTTATCAAAATATATAATTCCAAGCCTAGAGCGTTGTGTGCGTATATTTTAGTGTTTATTGTTATTTTCTGCATAATGACCATAGAAAATTGTCCTGCACTATATATATATTATTTCCTGCATCTGTTATCAGTGACGTAAAGAAAGCATTGAATTACGTTTTCGTTCTGTGAAGGAAAATATATCTTAGTTGTTGGGCATAGTCCATTTGTTTTTGTTCAATCTGCGATTGTGAAATTCCCAGTAATCTTACACGCTTGACGAGATTGCGGTTAGACAACCGCTTTTTATGGTACGGTACTCATTTTCAGCGAGGTAAATACATGTGCAAAAATTACGTTGTTGAATAATTGTGTTGATAATACATAAATAAATGTAGCCTAATTTAAAAATATGCAAATATAAAAAAGTAACATATAAGCAAACATTTGACATTCAAACAGATTTAACAATTATTTACTACCTATTTATTTATTTTAAGACTTTCTTAAATGTTAAATTAAACAAAAACGCGCAAGATAATTTAAGAAAAGGGCTTACGAAATATTCTGCTGCGCTCTGATCAGCCAAGGAAGGCGTGAGTAGACAACCCGGCGAAGGCGGTGCGGTTGCGGCTGGCGGCGGCGGCGCCAACGATAGCAGCTCCCCAGCAGAAGCAGACATATTACTCGCTGCAGCTAAACTTCGCAGACGGTCAGCTAGATCCGTATGACCACCATTGAATGTTTTCCCTACACCATTGGAGACGTCATCAGTACTTAGATTGTTAATTATTCGTGGCCGGCGAAGCTTTCTAGATGCCGCGCGCCACCTCCGTAGCCGGCAGGCCGCATTATTAAGCACCTCTTCAGTCTCTTGGTTTTGGACTGGTTCCTCGTCAGATTGAACTATGTCTTCGGCATCAGTTGGTTCATCAATGAAAGGCAGTTTCTGTTCCACATTGGACGGAGAAGGCCCGTCTTCAGTTAGTACCATATTAGGAGGTCCTAAGAAATCTCTTAAAGCAAATGCTAGCCTTTGGTCAGCATTAAGACCGGGTGGCGCCCCGTTTTTACCTAAATCTGTTGCGACATATTTAACTTCTTCTTTTTGATTCTCTTTCGATTGATTTTTGTACGCAACATCTTCGTTTGAATTAAGGTCTACTTTTATTTCTTGGCTATAAGAAGGCATCACGAAAATTGATATAGCTATATTATAAACAATAAATCATGGTTGCCTCGCTGCATAGACTAATTTGTGCACTCCAGTATACATTCCTTTATAACACTCTTTATGAATAAAAAATATCATAAGGTTTTCACATTTTATCGCTATACTACAACAAATTTAAGATATCCAAACGCACTTTGTAGGATTAATGTGGAAAAACTTTGAATGTCGTCGATAGTATTATCATGTTGCTTACACTTCACTATACTGGATTTTACTG
Source organism: Philaethria dido (assembly GCA_033558755.1). Classification (NCBI taxonomy): domain Eukaryota; kingdom Metazoa; phylum Arthropoda; class Insecta; order Lepidoptera; family Nymphalidae; genus Philaethria; species Philaethria dido. Next base: position 4,754,189 of record JAKGSA010000136.1, read on the forward strand.
AAAATAAACTTGGATGAAAATTGATATACGAGAATCGATCATTATCCGCAGAAACCCTACGAATTTTATGCGTCAAAATGTAACACAATCGCCTCGAATAACTCAAACTGTGTGCGCAAACTGAGCAGCGAGCGCTACCTACTGGCTAGCGCTGTCATAAAACTATACATATATCGTAGCGTACTCGACTGTGGAGTTTTTTCTTGTTTATATTGACGTACGTTCAACATGCGCGAATGCGGACGATATTCAGCGCCCTCAAGTGGTAACACTAGTTCAGTCAGACCAGTAGCTCCATCTACAACTATTTATTTAAACTATATTTAAATGTCAATGCAAATTTTAGATGTTCTATTTAGTACAGTATGTACCTGCGAGAGGGCAATTATTTCTGTAATTTGTCTTTGTTAAAAGTGCTATCTATATAGTAATGTCTACTACGTTACGAAAAATTCTAATAGTATTATTAGCTTTTCCATCATACTACAAACCATTGTCAATAATAATTATTAAACGATCAGTATAAGTTTAAATTTAAAAAATTGCAATAATATCTTTAAGATAATTGTTTCTGGGAAAACTCCCATGCCCAAACAGGCACTCATTTTGTTTTTTTTTAAAATATGTACCATAACTAAAACATATTCGTTAAAAGTTTTAAATAAAGAATCGTAAAATAATATATTTTGACACTACGCTATACAGATAGAAAGCGCTCCTGAAATTACATTTTTTATTTTTACAACGTTTTTATTATTACAACGTTTGACCTATCAGAATAAAAAAAGAACAAAATAAACTTATTTTAAATTTTAAACATTAAAATAGGTAAATGACATTTTTATATAGGTATGTAGAATGAAAAAAATGCTTGTATTTCATGTTTCGGCTAAGTTTCTGTTAATAAAATTAATATTTTTAAGCCCTTACGAACCTAGCTGGGTAATGTTTAAAGGAAATGGATCAGTAACTACTTAGTTCTTTTTTTAGCTTCACGCTGTATCCCGCATATAGTAGGCAGAGTGAACCTGAGAACCTAGTGTTGAGACGCTCCGTTCCCCACTGAACTACTTAGTACGTCGAACAAAGTATAATTCTATAATATTTAAAGCCTATTTTGATATGAATGCATATCCATATGATCATTCCTTAATTTTAAAACTGTTAGCTCTCCGTTAATATTTTTATTAACAAATTATTAATAAATAATAATATCTAACTACATCCACAATGAAGTGCATTAATTCCAATAGTTTTGTCAAATTCATGGATGTTACTATATTGCGGCGAAATGGGAGTGAGAGGTCTCCTCCAACTTCTTCATGTGTCCTATGCAATATAAGACCGGGTTGACGGAGGGCGACATATGACCCCAGGGCACCCTGAAGGCGACGGTGGCCTGCAGTAGGCGGACCATCCACCGAGGCGTCGTAGTGGCATGCGCGAGCGATCCTGCGGCGTTTCATGGGGGTGGGGAGGGTTTCCGCTGGGTTTTAGTGGGTAGTATCGGAATAACCGGTGAGCCCTACAGTACCGATCGTCCGCATGGCAACCTTTCTGCTTTGTGTACGACGGTCTGCGTAAACAGCATTTTCTAGCGTCACAAAAAAAAAAAAACAAAAAAGGGCAGCATGACCAGCTTCCTTAATGAGTGACACCAACGTTTTTAGCTAACAACATATCTATATAGAAGGCAACTGAAGAAAATAGAGTCTGTTATTATTTTTTTTCTATCTTCAAAAATGACTGAGATATTAAGCGTTAAAGTGCCGCCTCGGTCGCGATACTGTGTGACGTCACGTGGCGACACGCCGTTTTCACACTTACATACATGTACGTTGTAACAACACGCACACCGCCATACCGCATACTGCGATCACCACCTGCGATCGGAGATACATACCTATCGCCACGTGACGCCACCAGCCGATATCGACGGAACGTACATTTTAAAAATGTTCAAGTTTAAGACGCTGTAACTTCTGAAATCCTAGCCCGATTTTGGTGAAATAAAAACTATTGTTATATTCAAGAACAGGCGCATTTTATGCATTTACTTTTTTGATAAGATTTACATGTGTTGGTGTGACTCATTCAGCTAGACGGCGGTGAAGGTGCGCGGGCTCTCGCGTTCTACTCCGAGTAGGCCATCGAGGGTGCCCACCAACCTTGACTCCGCGACATGCCTTGGATGGTCCCGCCGGCAGCGCTAGTCGAGAAGGAGAATAGTGAGGTTTTAAAGGTTATACAGACTTGCATTCAGTTAGTTCGGTTCACACATAATCCGTCCGAGGGCAACGGATTATCTCACGATAAAAAAAAATGGTTATAGTTATTTATAATGTATACTTATCTATAGTTTGGTAGGTACGCAGCAATATTTTGCTTAGCGAATTGTAACAAACGGTTCTCTTACGAGCCAGATCTTGTTATATTAATATAGATTTTTATTATATTGAATACAATAATTTCATCCACGACACTATTATTCACCTCTTTAAAGAAAGTTACAATAGTAAATGAACAAAACACTTTTGAACTAGGCGAATTTCCAAATGTGAATTACAAATTTACACTATTTTTTGAATACATTGGAGTAATGCAAGTTAAATTTTAGGCGAATATTTTCCATTAGTAATAAGTAGTAATGATTAAAATAGCTTGAGGAAAAATAATTACTAGTGAAATATTTCTTCTATGTGTTCCGTGAACGTTAACCATCCAGATGCATAAAACAAATCCACAGTCTTTAGTAGGACCACATAAATATATATAATTTTTACCCTCTTCAAATTATTCTCATTAAATTGTCCGACTAAGAAGTGAATAGTTAAGAAATGAAAATACTTTCGTAACCATTTGAACAATTCACGCTTAAAGTTATTATAGAATAACATTGTTTTGCTATTTAGTAGCAGCGAAAAGTTCTAAAAAAGTATTTGAGTCAAGAGAAGAGATGCAAAGAAATGTTTTTAACATGTTATCGGTAAACTTGTCAAGCAAAATTTTCAGAGGTTATTCTATATACCGTACTTTTTTGGGACTAATTATAGAAAAAATCACAAGTATTTTCTTCTCGCAACAAGCCCAAAAAAAAATTACTTTAAATTTTTTTTGAAAAATCGATTTATTCAAAAAAATCTCATATCCGAAATATCTGCTGAATCACTGAAAACTATTAAACATGGGGGTAAAAAAGGACAGTTATTTAGGTGCACCACACATGAGCCACCGTCAATCCATCGATCGAAATTCACCTGGAATATTGGATGAATATAACTGAAAATAAAACCTGAAATATAGTATGATATTTTAATACGGTCTTTCTTAATTCTATATAATATGATACGACACTGCACTTATTTTTATTTAAGGTTATACCAATTTGTATACAAAGCCATAGTAATTCATTCCGAAATCAAAGGTATTATATTTGGCATATTGTTGAAAAATATTACCAAAATAATTTTTAGTCTTCTGACATTTTTATTGTAACCGTCACGGTTTCTCGATTTAAATGTAAAATACACAGAGTACCACCTGATAATAACTATTATTTTGGCTCTATTAAATATTGAGCAATGCCACAGTAATTTTCTACTTTTCACATATGAGAAATATATTATTTTTCGTACAATATATAAAAAAATATGAATGCAAAATATTATTATTTTTGTATATGAATAGTAATCAAGCTTACACATAGTCTGTATCTATTTAAGATATATGTGATTAAACTGCTAGTTAAATCTGTAACTACTTATTGCACAACAAATTAAACTATTGTAAGTGTCGAGGAGATTGCAATGGATTAGTGATTCACATTTTGCTGATTGCGTCAATTTATCGCTTAATAAACACGTTCAAAATACCATGAAGGCTGCAATTGTTAGGGGAATACCAATTGTTACACTAAGGACACATTTAATACTCGCTCATCTCCATCTAAATTTAAAACTATATCACAAAATATGTTCAGTATGGTTCAAATCGTTCTATGATTAGCTAGAGAGCGGTACGGTTACTCGTTGCAATGTGTCTGTGGCTACTGACCGCTTGTTTGGGCTTATTGCCAACAAATCCCGTACCACCGGCCACTATAGTAATAGTACAAGGTGTACCTACACCTATTCTACAGCCTACAACAGCAGCAACTACTGCAACTACAGCAACAACTACAACTACTACTATGCGGCCTACAAATGCCACTATGGCTCCTCCGCCGACCATGACGATGCCGCCGACTATGACGATGGCGCCGACTATGACGATGCCGCCGACTATGACGATGCCGCCGACTATGGCGCCTACCACTGCAACTACGGCAACTACGACGACTACAACTACAACAACGCCGCCAACTCCAACGACTGCTGCACCAACCACAACCACTGCCAGAACAACTATGAGTGGTAACAATTCTACACCTTTACCGCTACCGAGTACTCTAATAACCATTCCATCTAATTCTAGTTCAGTAACTAACACAGCCATCGTCCCAACAGCCATTACAACTAACCCTTCAACATCAGGTGTAGAATTTTTACCTGTGTTACTATGTAACAATCCTGATGTGATTTGCTTATCTAATCCCGACGATAACGCTGCAGGCCAACTCCAGATTGATCCAAGACTCGGAACGACCCCGGCGCCATTAGCTGCTGCACCACCAATAAACGGTTACAGTGGACAAGTTCCTTCATATGACACTGCAGTCAGATTCCCTAGAGAGCGAAGAAGTCTATATAAAGAACATGGGGACATACTGTCTTTACTTGGAAAATACTCAAGTCATAATAAGCATAGAATCCGTAAAAGGCAGAGCTGTCGATGTGTGCCCGCAGGCACGTGTGTAAAAACATCAAATGGTGCGGGTATGATCGATTTTAGAATTGTTACACCGGTAAGTTTAATCTGATATTTTTTACTTAAATTCAAAAAAAAAATATATTTTTTAGGTTCATATAGTACTAATTGTTTGTTACTTCAGACGGTGGCACAGTGTCCTGCTGGACAAGAATACTGTTGTGGCAGTACCACAAACATAGTAGCTTGTGGCACCCTGCAGACAGTACCAGCCACAGCAATAATGCCCGCTGCAGGTCAGGCTAGTTTCGGTGAATATCCATGGCAGGTAAACAATACTCAACTACTCGTTACAGATGTGTTTAAAACTTATGTAAATTAAAATGAAATAATATTTTTTTTCTTAAATAGTTACGATTTGCCCATCACAGGCCTACAACGAGTGCGTAAATCGTATAGATTATGTGCTAAATCGATATTAATAATACACTATATAATCACTTCATTTTCAAAATTTCTCTATACTTAGTAACAAATATAAAAGCTACAAGTACTATTTTCAGGCAATAATTCTTACCAAGCAAAATGACTACATTGCAGGAGGAGTACTTATTGATCAACTTAATGTCCTAACAGTTACACATCGATTAACACCATACGTGTGAGTAAATTTAATAATAATTGCATTTTTTACCAAAATTCGTCTGTAGGTTGTTCTCTGTAGGATAATAACTTACTATAAATATTCCCTATTCATAATATCTTTAGGTATTTCCCCCAATCTGGTTTTCCCTAATGATTTGCAAACAATGTTTTATTCAAACGTACGGAAAATGTAGGTAATAAATACTAAATGATTCATATATATATTTTTAAATATTATATTTTTTTGCAAATTTCTAAATGTAGTTTATTCACCATCAATTATTTTGTGTATGTAATTATAGGCAAAATAATGACATTTATGTTTGTCGCAGTGTTTCAGGAACAGCTCCAAATGTTAAGGTTCGTTTGGGAGAATGGGACGCGGCAGGAACTTATGAACCAGTGCCTTTCCAGGAATATACTGTAGCTAAAGTGTTTTCACACCCTTCCTACAATTCGAATACTTTGCAATATGACATAACTGTACTCCGCTTATCAGCTTCAGTACCACTGACGCCTACGAATGGCTCCGTGACTACTATTAATCGGGCATGTCTCCCACCGATGTCAACATCTACCTATACGGGACAAAGGTAAAATTAATATATATGTTAGTGTGCAACATACTACACGGTTTAAATTCGATATTACCGTGTAAAGTATATGTACTAATTAATTTTTATATTGCCTCGAGTGTTACATAAATTTTAAAATGTTTAAAGTCTAGCATACATTGGCAATAAGTTTCCTTCGCGTAATGTCTGTACTTGTATTAGCGCTCTTAGTATATTGTAATAATTTCATGTTTTTACAAGGTGCTGGGTATCAGGATGGGGTAAAGATATGTTCGGTCTCCAAGGGCAATATCAACAGATTTTGAAGAAAGTAGACGTGCCTATTGTAGCTTCAGCCACTTGCCAGACTCAAATGCAAACTGCTCGTCTGGGATCAACTTTTGTACTTGATACAACTTCTTTTGTTTGCGCTGGTGGTGAGGCTAATAAAGATTCATGTACGGTACGTAATCTTAATTTTTTTCTTAGTAAGAAGAATTAAGTGTAACAAAGAAAATCATTGAAATTTATTAATTGAATCTAAAATAATTCCATGTTAGAAAACATAGAACAGAAAACTCCACGTTGGAGTTATTTTATTCTTATAATATGCTAGCTGAATTTATGACTATAATATTTATTATCCACTTCAAGTAAAAATTATGAGTACAAGAGCAAATTGTTACTACGTAAGAAATTTAAATGTGGTAAATAAGTGAGTATCTTAAGCCAACATTCGAGATGTTTCTGCAAGTGATTTTTAAGAAAAAATGTATAATTTTAGGGAGATGGTGGATCTGGATTAGTGTGTCAAGCAAATGGACAATGGGTGTTGGTGGGGCTAGTTGCGTGGGGCTTAGGCTGCGCGAACGCGAATGTGCCCGCCGCCTACGTCAATATTGCGGCACTTTTGCCTTGGATACAACAACAAGTTGCTACTGCCTAAGCCCGATCATGAGGAATACTCTTTATAACCACTTAACATATATGTAATTTAATGATATTTATCATAAAATAAATCGATTGTTTCATATTAAGTCACTCTATATGTACTTATTTATATTTTAATTAATTTGTTTCTAGCGAATGAAAACTATGAGGAAATGAACACGAATATTAAGTGAATCTTAAAACATTAATTTATTGAATCAACAACTTTTTACAAATAGGCGTGTAAATATTACAAAACGCACGAGGCCTTAACATAAACGATAATTACATTCTAAGTAAAAGCGTTCTAAACGCTGATTTAACAGATATAATATTAACAAAACTAACTAATGTGTAATTTCAAAAGGACGTAATCTAGTATTGCAGTAGGAGCGGACCCCACACCGGACGATAGCGTTTCAAAGCATCCCATTCAGTCTTCACTACTTTTCTCCTGCTTTACCATTGGTGAAGGAGATGCTTCCTCAGATTGTGTAGGCGCAGGAGGAGGAGAAGACACTTCTATATATTCATCGTTACGTTCTTCTTTTATCTCGGGTTCTTGTTTTATTGGCAATTCCGTTGGCGCAGGTGTCGAAACCGATGATTGAGGAACTAAATCTGTAGGCTGCAAAGCTGCCCAAGCTGTAGCGGCCCCCCTAGCATATGCCTCATAAAATGCCCTCTGAGCTATTTCGGCTTCTTCAAGATGAACAAATGCATGGTTATCGAGCTCAGCTCGGAAGAAAAATTTAAGACCACATCTACCACAATCGTAAGGTCTAGGTGCTGCTGCGTGTTCAGGCAAGTGTCTCTGTAAGCCAACGGCACTTGTGAACATGGCGGAGCATAAATAGCACGTAAATGCTCCAATACCAGCAAATGTATGTTCGATGAGATGCGCCTGTAAGCGAGTGGGAGAGCCAAGCGTACGGCGGCAGAGTCGGCAATCGTGTTCAGTGCTCACCGAAGGCCTCGGCGTTGCATGTCGAGCATAACAAGACGTACAAGCCCTTGCTCCTTCGCCAGCTTCACTTTCAGTTAGAGTTCTAAGGCAAATTGCGCATCTCTGCTCATCTTCTGTCGGTCGTAAATGAAATCTTGCATGCAGCCTTGCTTCTGCCTCAGAGGCTAAAGTTTGGCGGCATATAACGCAGGGAGCGGGCAATGCAGGATGATGACGTGCCATATGACTCAGAAAAGCTTCTTCTGAGGGAAGCCGAGAACGACATCTTGCACAAGTATCTCCTGCTATCACCTGAAAAAGTAACACATTTTCGCTTAATAATAATACTAAATATTGCTATTACTCTATATTATTTATTCAAATTAATTTTACATTGTGTAAATTTGTGGTTTCGATTCCCATTCCAGGAAATGGATTTTTTCATTTCCCTCTGCCTACCCTGCTATTAGCGGGATACAGCGTAAAGCTATGTATGTTGTGTAAATTTCTCATCCTTTAATTTAAAAGTATATTGTTAGTTGCTAATTTAATTATGTAAGCTCACCTTTAGTTAAGATAAACCTGGTTCTATAATCTTATGTATTTTTTTCGTTCACGATACATTTATATATATTTACTTATCTTCGTTATGTTTAATTATATTTATATTTATTAATTATAATCAATATTAACATATGTAACATAATATGTAGGTGATTAAACTTCGTTTTTTATAATTTGAAATAGGTGAGATTAAAGATTTTATTAATTGAAGAATGTTTTACGACCCATATGGTTTTGATATAAAGTCATCATCACAAATGATCAAATTTAAAATGTAAAAATTTAACAAAAATAAAATAGATTTTACCTTGCAATGAGTTAATTTATGTTCAGCGAGAATCGCAGCAGATGGTAGAACTTCATCGCAAATGAGACACTTATGTCTTGCGGCACCTGTTCCTGAGTGAGCTCTGGTGTGAGCCTCGAGCTCGGCTCTGCTCCGAGCCCTTTCACCGCAATACGCGCATTGTAGTGCTACTGCGCCATTCTTACGCCGTCGTTCGTCCACAACCGGCATTCCATTATCCGGAACACACGGAGAACAAGCATCTTCGGTTTCAATAGCGTTGTTATTCTCTGTCCGTTTTCCTCTTGTCATATCACCGTTTATGCCCTGAGAAAATTACGAAAATTTTATGACTTTTTTTGGTTGATTAAATAATAATTAAGAATCAATTATTGAGGTTTACTTAAAAGTAGGCCAGTTACTAGGTAATATACGCCCTCATCCAGTATATAATATATTGGTTCTCGACATAAACTCATTTGCACAATTTTCGTAAAAAGGTTTGTAAAATTTTTCCTTAATAATAACAATCTTACCTGATGTGCAATAGTGTGATGCACTTGCATGTGGCGCTCTAATAAATATTGAACAGCGAAGGTCTCAGTGCAAGCTGGTACTGGACAGCGGTAGGCGTGGTGTGCGGCGGCATGAGCTCGCAATGCCCGTGCGCCCGCGAGGACTGCACCACAAGCACAACGCGCTGCTGCGTGTCGCGCCCGCACGTGTGCTGCACCTTCAGCCTCACTTCGTAGAGCACCTCCAGCTGCACCACAAGATCGACATACCCATACTTTGCTTTCTCCGTTATGAGCCACCGCGAAATGTGCCTAAAACAGGAAAAATAACATATTTTGTAACTATGCAGCGAAAATTAAACAATAATTAATCTAAATATCAATCATAATTTATTTATTAAATACCTGAATAGCCACTTTTGAATCAAATATTTCTTTACATAAAGTACAGCGATAAAGATGATGAGCGTGAAGATCGAGAAGATGTTTTTGCAAATCTTCAGGAGAGGAGAAACTGCGGACACAACTATGACATGTATATTCACAAGATACGGCCAAATAATGTGCAGCAAGGTGTCGTTCTGATGCTGCTGCATCTGCAAATGTAGCCCCACAATGAAGACAAGGTGTAGGGCTAGATCTTCCTAATTCTCCTCCTTCTTCAAGATGACCTTTTAAATGAGCGCGAAAAGCTTCAAAATCCGGTAATGCCGCATCGCATTGATTGCATAAAAGTGTGCTTGGAGATAGCGTGGTTTTTGGTGTTGAAGAAGCTGAACTCAATCTTGCTCTTTTAGCGGGAGACACATCTCCTGGGCTGCGTCTACTAAGATCAGTTGGTGCAGGTTGCTCACTATGTTGTACCGGGGACTCCCCGTTTAGGAGTGCTGAATGAGCTGCACGTACATGTAGCTGTAATTGTTCCATGCTGGTAAAAGTATCTCGGGTGCAGTAAATGCAAGCAAGTAAAGTAGGCGGTGGCTGTGCCACGACACGACGTGGTGGTGTCATTGCAGACGTCTCTGCATCATGAGCGCTGACCATATGCGCCTGAAATAAAATATACCAGAAATTAAATACATTTCTTTATGCATCACTTATTCAAAAACAATAAATTATTTTTTGTTATCCTTTACTTGCAACATTTCCGGGCGCCGAAATGCATCACCGCACCGTAGGCATCGCAAAGCTCGTTTTCGATCAGTTTCACGTCCTTCTCGGTCACGTTTGTGGCCCTGCATATGGGCTGTTAATGCAGCAGCAGTGTTATAGCCACGGTTGCATACGGTACATTGAAACGGTTTTTGATTGTCATGAGTCTTCATATGAATCTTCAAATGATCACTAAAAACAAAATATAACATAAAATTAAATTTTACTCGAATATCATACATTTCATTAATTATAAGTTCTCTTAAATAACTAGGATGTGTGGACTATATTCATGTATGAATTTAAACTATCTTTATGAGACTCGAAAAGACAATTTGTCATTCGAGACATAAGTACCCACATAAAGCACGAACCAAACATAACTAACAAAGAGGCTTTTCAAGCAAACTACAGAATGGAAGCGTTCTCCCAAACACCTCCACTAATGGCTCTGCTCACCATGCAGGGTTAGGTACAGACAATTATTTCATTTTTGTATGAGCATCGACGCCATTTGTCAGCGCATCATCTCTTTTCACTTGTCATTGGTTTGTTGGGTCGACAAATTGCGTAGAATTAGTCACGTGGTCGAGTTGAGGTGACGAAAAAGGTGACGCGTCGCCTCGTGGCAGACTAAAGCTTTGTGCTATGGCTTACGGTAATCAATCTTGCTACTCGCCTATTGTCATGCAAGCACCTCTTAAGTGAGGCTCTTGAATACTTAGTGCCTAATGACCTCAACCAAAAAATATTTTACTTTTTATAATACTTGTGTGATATTAACATTCAAAATTCAGATAAAGGAATATATAAATTAGTTACATAATGATTACAAAATTCTTAACCTATGTTTTTTAGCTTCACGCTTTTTCTTGTAAAGCAGGATAAGTATATAGGGGAAGGGGAGGTAGCCCCGGACACTTAAATGAAACGTAAATAAAAATAAAAATAAAGGATTATCTAGTCTTATGTTATATTTGACATAAAATTAGGAACTTTTTTATTTATATTAATCAAACCCTGAACTGTTTTATCCCATTTTATCAAGAAAATACCCTGTTTATAAATATAAAATACCCTGTTTATAAAATGGTCTAGTTTTTTGCCGTTAAAAAAATGGCGGGTAACCCCAGACACTTTATTCAATGATGGCCCAACCGCATTTCGGCTTTGCAAACATCACAGTCAAAACTAATATTCGATAAATACAGTCTTCACAGGCACAGTCTTGGTATTCCTGGCACGGCATTCAGAATTTTATCAAATCTTTCTTTGCGAACAATCCATTCAGTCTCTTTTTCTCTAAGAAAGATTTTGGATATTTTCCTTTACTTTTAAAACGTGTTTAGGTCTATCATGTTGTTGTATTTCTATTTGATCTTTTTAAATGCTTTTTACTTCTGTTTTTCCTTCACTTTTTCTTATTGTGAAGATGGTATAATTTCGCTTTCTTGAATTTTCACGGCCGCGTCAATCTTGAAGTAAGCTTGATGGTACATTATATCTCTCTGCCACTCGTTTCGCTGAAAACTTGCATTCAATCAGTTTGCAAATGTTTCTGTCTTTAATTTTTCCTGTTATTTTCCTCTTTCTTTGGTTCTCCACATGAATTTTGGCATAATATCTTAGTATTTCTGCAAAGATAGTAACAACATAGGTACTTCAGCTATGTTATTACTATAGTTGCAGAAATATGTAACATACTAAAGATACTGTGGTACCATTTGAGGTACTTTCAATAAATAAACAAAATTACATTAAATTGTAGTTCGAAGAGAGAATTCGAGAGATTCGGAGAATTCGGAGCATGTAATGCTATTATTACGCAACAAAAATAAATTACCTGATAATATAAGAATTTTCTCCGACCAAACTCCGGCTCAACTAAAATATTTTCTTATTACAAAGGACGAACTCACAAAGCGGAAAAACAACGGAGAACATGACTTGACAATAAAGTACATAAATGGCACACCGAAAATTGTAAAATTAATACCAAAAAACTCCAACAGCCAATAAGAAATATTTTAAAGAATCCTGAAAATATAATCCATCAGATAGTTGATGACTACAAACTTATTGAAACACGAAAATCCGCAATATCGTTTCTTTATCTGAATGCAAGGAGTATTAAAAAAA
>JAKGSA010000137.1:0-90531 GCA_033558755.1 Philaethria dido
ATTTGTTACTAATAAATTATTTGCATAACATAAATAAAAAAAAATCATTATCAGGAAAAAAATATTCGTATAAAAACGGGACACATTAATGACGTAGTTGATATGAAACGAAATCACCATCGATAATAATTATTAGAATGCAGCGAACCCGTTATTACGTAGTCGAGTGTCCGCGCGAGGCTCCACACGCGCTCTCAACACGTTGACTGCAACGTGACCTGCGCAGCGCTACCAACATCGCCAAGCTAACCGACCGTTTACGAACCATTCGTCTGTGTGCGTCGAGTACCACTACACACACTATTTGAAAATCGCGCCAAATGTTCCAATATTATGTCATCAAATTTTATCACTAAATTTGATTTCTATATATAAACCGCGATAAACCGCGTAGCGGTACTTTTGCTCTAACATTTCAGATTAGTTTATAGCACATAAATTATTCTACAATCTATATTTATGTATGTATACTGGCAATAAAACCCTGTAACTTCGGTGAGCAATATATTTTTAAATATATTATGTAATACACCTATTAAACGTCAGTATACAAACGATGTGACTTGCTATTATAGCAAAGATATTTTTTTATGAAAAGAAACTCATGTAATTATACATAATAAGGTTGTGTTTGTTTTATTTGTATTTAACCATAAAAAATGCACTAATTTAAAAAATAATTTAATATTATTTCCAAACTTTAGATTTTGAGGTACGGACTACGATAATTTACGGTAAAAGATAGAATATTCTTCCTTATTCTAACTTTTTCAGAAGCAACAAAATAGATACAGTAGAATCCGGATATAACGACATCAAGGGACGGGTTACTACCGGATATAACGACATCAAGGGACGTAGACTAACCGGACGACGCACAAAACGACTGGATTTTTTCTGAATTATTTAACTTACGATTATGTATTAACATAAATGCGAAATTTTGAGTCTGTTAGTTAAGTTTGTTTTAAAAAATTTTGATCGGTAAATAAGCCCCTTGGTTCTTCAATTGTAAAATACCTCTGCTTTACAAACTCAATTTGTTGACCTACATAAACTGGTCATTTTTATATGACAATCACGTATGATTTATGCACGTCAATAAGAAGAAGTGATCGACTCGGGATAAAAATGGTATTGGTCCCAGTTTTAACCGCACGAATTACAATTATCATAAATATTGGTCGCTATATCCAGTTCCGGTTTTGCACTGCTTCAGTTTATTAAGAATATCTCGCACAGCCTCCAGTTATTTATCAGTCATTGTATTTTTTTGCTAATAAAAATATTTAAATCTAATGACATAAAGTTATTTGTAGCTAAGTACGACGTTAAGACCGACCTTAGGCACCTAGTGATGAAACATTCCCTTCTCAACTTTCAGCCCTTTGTATACTAATGCGTACTCTACGACATAAGCGGTCTTGTAACTTATCGTATGTACACTTTCTAAAGATACCTAAATCCTAACTACGCTACACATAGTTCAAATTTATGTATAAAGCTGTCTGGGGTTATTAAATTTTTAGAGATACGCTTAACCCTTATAACACATTCGCTTAACTCTTATAACACATTCGCTTAACTCTTATAACACATTCGCTTAACTCTTATAACACATTCGCTTAACTCTTATAACACATTCGCTTAACTCTTATAACACATTCGCTTAATTTTTTTTTTTTTTTAATTTTTATAACACTTTCGCTTAACTCTTTATAACACATTCGCTTAATTTTTTTAAACACTTTCGCTTAACTCTTTATAACACATTCGCTTAACTCTTATAATACATTCGCTTAACTCTTATAACACACTAGCTGTATTCCGCAACTTCGTTTGCAAGGAGCAGAATGCCACGATGGCCTCAACTCACCCGCATAGAGTATAAAAGTTAAAACCCCTCGTTTCGTAGAAATATCAAGAAACTCTCGTCCAGTAGTTTCGCCTGTTCGTAGTCTGTCAGTCACTCAGTATCGTAAGCGATTTATATTATATTATAATATCTTCTAAGATGTTCATTGAAATTAAGTGATGTCAAAGACAACTTTTTTCACAATTAAATACTCTTAATCAACAACACATTTATTTGGATAAAGATTAATATTATTACGTTGATACAAATAATGCAAAAATGCTAAATTCGACCAAATTTGATTACTATATAAACGGTTCTAGTGAGTTCACCTTAAAAGATAGACATATACTGTCGCGGACATTTTTTTAGATCATTTCAAGAGGAATAATTCTTTCTTACACATATATTTTTGGTATCTTGAACCGTTTTCGCAGCGCACGCAACGGAAGCCCTCAAAGATGAATAATTTTCCTCGTTTTTTCCACATTTTCCATTATTACTTCGCTCCCAATACAGTCGCAGCGTGATGTTATATAGCCTAAAGCCTTCCTCGATAAATGGTCTATTCAACACAAAAAAAAAATTCCAATTCGAACCAGTAGCTACTGAGATTAGCGCGTTCAAAAAAACAAACAAACAAACTCTTTATATATTAGTATAGATTCGCTTAACTCTTATAACACGTTTTTTATGAATAACGGATGGCAACGAGCTGAAGGACCACCTGATGGTAAGTGGTTACCTTCGCCCATGAACATCTACAACACCAGAGATGTTGTAGATGCGTTGCCAACCTAGAGGATACAGATGGAAGGGGAGGACAATGTAGTAGTCTGCTATCGGAACCACCACATTTTGGGTAAAGGATGGGTGGGAAAGGGGAAAACCTGGCTTACATGCCATCGAACCGGAACACATCATAAGATATTTTGCAGTTCGTCTTTGACATGATAGTGGTCGCGAGCCAGACGGAGGACGAACCTCCTACCACCAAACTACTGGGATACCCGCCTCTTACGGGACGCTACCCAGCGGCGGAGGGGAATTGTATTCTAACCCCGTCCCCCCACAGGGTTCGCTTAACTCTTATAACACATTCGCTAAACTCTTATAACACGTTCGCTTAACTCTTATAACACATTCGCTTAACTCTTATAACACATTCGCTTAACCATTATAACACAATTTTTATGAATAACGGATGGCAAACGAGCAGAAGGACCACCTGATGGTAAGTGGTTACCTTCGCCCATGAACATCTACAACACCAGAGATGTTGTAGATGCATTGCCAACCTAGAGGATACAGATGGAAGGGGAGGACAATGTAGTAGACCGCTATCGGAACCACCACATTTTGGGGAAAGGATGAGTGAGAAAGGGGAAAACCTGGCTTACATGCCATCGAACCGGAACACATCATAAGATATTTGGCGGTTCGTCTTTGATTTGATAGTGGTCGCGAGCCAGACGGAGGACGAACCTCCTACCACCAAACTACTGGGATACCCGCCTCTTACGGGACGCTACCCAGCGGCGGAGGGGAATTGTATTCTAACCCCGTCCCCTCACAGGGTTCGCTTAACTCTTACAACACATTCGCATAACTCTTATAACACATTCGCTTAACTCTTATAACTTTTTTTATAACACATTCGCTTAACTCTTATAACACATTCGCTTAACTCTTATAACATATTCGCTTAACTCTTATTACACATACGCTTAACTATTTTAGCAAAACTGGGAAAAAAAAAACTTTTTTTTAATATTTTATCACATTTTATTTAAAAATAACTTATAAATTCATCATTTACTTCTAAATATAATCTATATATAGGTATATCCTATATATCTTTGTTCACTCTTAATTATAATGGTATTCTACAATGAAAACCTTAAAATTTAAGGGCATAATATTTGAAACGATAAAAGTTAATTATGGTTGAAAGATGATGTTATTCTTTTTATATTTTTGAGTATTTTATTGCACTCAACATTTCATTTTATTATGCATTTTGAATTAAATATTATGTAGATTCATCCAAATATGATTGGAAATAAGAGAAATAATATTCAAGTTTATTGCGAAAATATATATTTTTAAAGATATAATTGAAAGTACGTATGTACGTAAAATTTTAATCAATGTCCAAAAAATGTATAAAAATTAAATATCGATAACTAATTGGTAAAATAAAAAATACCAAATAAGTAGGTATTTTACTATATTTACTATAAATACATTCATTTCTATATATAACTTATAACTATTAACAATATTTTTACAATAAACAACAGAAAGTGATGGTTTCGACATTTTCAATATTTAGAATATAGAAAAAAATACAGAGATAAAGTTAGTATCATGTTTAGAATCAATTTTAACCAATTTTAAATCATTTACAAGGTCATTTGTCAAACAAACTAACGTAACTCGTGATTTATTACGTCAACCTTAGCGCTTGGAAGAATCTGTTGACTGTTTAATTTTTTGGCTTGTATTTTTAAATCAACATATAAAGTTTCTTATTAAAAATGTCTAAATACAGTTAACAGTTTTAATAGATATTTTATTTTTTTTATACAAAACTAGCTTATGATGCAACTAAAAACATAATCAAACTGACGTATAAACTTTTATTACGGGTTCGTTAACGTTAGCTTCGAATTAATCACCTAATACAAGATAGATATAATATAACACTATAATATATAATATAAAGAAAAACGTATGCATAACAATTTACATAAGACCCAAAAGTCAGCTTATGTAATCACAATACATTCCTTCATAAGTTAACATAATTAATTGTTCGAAACATACTTTACACAAGATATATTAAAAATGCTTTTTACAAGACTTAAATGTAAATAAACTTCATTATGGTGAAAAAAAAAAATAGAACTTGAAACATTAGTAACTTTAAAAACAATTATTTAAAAATACAAAAAAAGCTCCTTAAACAATAAATTTTAATTATATGTAGAAGAGACCAAACAGAAATTGTTAATACATAATATTATCTAAATTATGTTAGACTTAGATTAATAGTATGTTTGTATTAACAATTACAAATGGTATGGGCACATTTTAAAAGGGCCCCTGTTTAATTTATTGTTCATTAATACAATCTATATTATATTACCTACTTTTCTGTCATATATTCTCAAATGTTAGGTGCTAATCAGTTTTATTGTATAAAAATATGAAACACTTCTACCATCCAGTTAAGGCACCAAGCAGCGGGGATATAAACTAAACTTATATGCACATACAAAAAAAGTATGCACCAACAAAATATTATATTTGTATATGCACATATTTTATATTTTAATATACATATATTTCTTAAGGCTATTGCTCTTTTGCATCATAATAAAGTAAAGCGTCAACATAAAGTTCATTCATATCGACAATGATTTAAGTATGGCTAATAAAACAGGAAATGCTTAGTTACTTAGCATTTATTTTAGTTTACCCAGCAAAATATCCATTTCCATAAAACATAAATGCTACTAGAATTTATTCTAAAGAACCTTTGTTGCGACCATGCATATATTTTGTAAATATTATCTCTCTTTATCAAATTGCTAGCGTTGTTATAACGATTTTAATGAAATGACAAAATGTCGACTATATACTACAGATAGTATATCTGTAATACTTTAAAATTGTCCAGACATTGAGATAACATTCTCAAAGGGTTATTTCAGAAGAATAAGAATATTAACAGACATCAACACTATTCCACTATATTTTTGTTACTGATTCTAAGTGTACGTTATTCACATGAAATGCTGTAAATATATGTAAATATGAAATAACATTTGTGATCATTTAAATGTAGTTAGTTTCCTCGACGTCTTTCTTTTGAGTGATAATTAATCTAAATAGGTTTGAAAATCTTATTACATGAAGTATGCACTATTAATTATTTAAAGGTAAATGTTTAAAACGGTATCAATAATAAATGCTACAATAATAATACCCTTCTAAATATGAATACAAATAGTGTATACTTGTTGAAACATTCACGTAAAATGTTAAATTAATTAAATTCAAAATACAAACAGAATCAAAATCTCTACAATGTTTTTTTTTCGACTGTGTAATAGCATTGACCTATTGGCCTCGACAGCGTCACCTGGGTTTTGTGGGGGCCGAGCTTGAAGAGCTCTGACCTAGCCCAGCCTCCTTGAGAGGAGGATATAAACTTAAGAACTGCAGTGTCACAAGGGCCTCCTGTGAGGGCCGAACTCGGCTTTGCGAATACTGCTTGTAGTGGGAAGACTTTGCTTTGTTCGGGGTTTTACCAGCTTGGGGATAAGAATGACGATGGCAGCTTCATTGGTCTGGGAATGAACACTCATGAAGGAGAGTGTTTAAAATGGTGACTAGAAGAGTCAAAATGTGAATTGGTAGGATTTTGAGAATCTTATTCGTGACTCGATCAGATCCTGAACATTTTCTAGGCTTAAAGCCTTTATTTATTGATTGAAGCTCGTTAACGATTGGGACGTATGGGCTCTCCTACTGAGTGAAGTAACAGCGCCCATATATCAACCTGTGTGTCCACCGCGGCGACGTGCAGAATCACACGGTTGTTCGGTGAGAAACATTGCTTTCTAAATTATCTGCCATGCATTCGGCCTTTTCGAGGTCTTAGGCGGCTGTCGTTCCTTCCGAACGTATTAATGGAGGCATTTCTACTACCGTGTCACTTTTGAATGTTCTCGCCAACGACCCAGAACGCGCTAGGTGCGATGGCGAGGATACCACCAGTAATCTATGATCCCAACTTTCTTCTCCGAGCTCCGCAAACCGGGGATAGAACCTGTCTTTGGAGTCTTCAGAGTTCCCTACGGTTGGCCGGGGTTGGGTACGCGTCGTGGGCCCTAGTGGCAATGGTCTTTTTCATGTTGTGCGTATTCGTTCCCCGAACGAATCGGCCCATCGAAGCCCGCTGGAATTTCTTTGGAACAATCGTCTAACGTCCATTTCCTAACCGCGAAGTTAAATTATTAATGGCCGCCTCCGCTACTTCTGAAGTCGAACCCTATTGGATGGCGTGTCGTTAGAGTAAAATGGGGTCTGCCGTTCCGTGAATACCTTCTGTCCGTTACAGTAGTTTTTGGTGGTGACTGGAAAACTCTTGCCTATTTTAAGTAATGCCAGCCATGGTCGAGGTCTAGTTCTGCAATGACCTCTAAATAACCACAATGTTTATAATTTCCTGTCTATTTAAAGGAACAATTTTTGGTGACAACTTTAAAGCAAAACATTGGAAATAATATATATATATATATTTTTTTTTTTTATGAAAGTACAAGGCAAACGAGCGGTCGGGTCACCTGGAAACGCTGCACTGGTGGAGAGCCATTCCACAGTTCAGTGTCAAATCAAATTTTTACTTCTAATTGTTAGATTGTTGTTAAATAGTAGATAGATATAATTATTATTAATTCCTGCGATTTTAAATAACTCAAAATTTATAAACAACATGTGTGCATGTTTGCTATTGATTCTCATAAGAAGCATGTAAATTCTAACATAACATTGCAAATATATATGCATATCAAATTCATATTATTATTTCTAGAAAATTGTGATAGAGTAATTACTCAATAGTAATTACTCAATTGAGTAGTAGTGTAATCTTTTTCTTCTTTAATTATTTTACCGTATATGATGGGGAATCTAGTTGTACTTGCGGTGTGTTAAGTGTAGAGCTGCTTGGACTCGGCGCCAGACCGTCGTGGGAGTTGTCCGCTTCGAGGTCAGGCATACTTATATCTTCAAAGTCTGGAATATTCCCTGTATACGATATAAGCTGATTCCCTTCAGCTGAAAGTTGCCCAAGAAAATTATCATTAGTCGACATAATGACCTAATACCATCCATTTCTTTCTCTACGTCAGTGTTTAAGTATGAATCATTACTCTCGCATGTACAAATGTTACTCAAAATTATGTCTCAGTAAATTAATTTGAAAAAAATTACGAAATCAAAGAAGACATGTATATATTATAATAATATTCTTAATGTTTCATCAGATTTTAATGAATTTATTAACGGCGTTTTTTTTTAAATAAAAGTAAATCTTAGTTGCTGTTTTAATTATATGCGTGCAGTAATTTATGATTACAAGTAGATCGATTTTCATATTCAACTGAATATTCACATTACAACTTGCTTTGAAATTCAATAATATAAATCTAAAAATGAACTAACGCAAAGCTTATTAACTGTCAAAATTTCTTGTCATATGTCAGTATGTTTTCTGAAATTATTTAATGGTGTCCAAGTTTTCAAGTTTTAAAAACTGTGGTGATATAAGCAGCACTCAAGAAAGCCTAATAAATACATCGAAATTTCTGAATATGAATACTAAAACTATTTTATACCATAACACCATATACATCAATTAAATAATTAATTGACATAAACTACAAAAACAGACATATTTTTGTATGACAATACATCTACATAAAATGAAAATAATTGCATGCTTTAATTTCTTGTTTTTCCCGTTTCTTAAAGTAAAACGAAATATAAAAATAAACACGATAAAATAAAGTAATACGTAATAATGATGATATCTTAATACTAACTTATTTACACATTACTTAAAAATAATAATATAATGAAATTAAAATGGTATACAGGCATCCCTCGTATAACATGAATTTAATTCGTACCGCGCTATATCGAAACCGTGTCATACGAAACCGTATAGTATCGAGACCTTGTCTTGTGTTATACCGAAACCGTGCTATACGAAACTTTGAAATAATATAAATAAAGGTAATGTGTACCGTGTTATATCGAAACCAAATCTTAAGGTGTAAAATTTATGATAGCTGAAATTTCGTTCCAAATACTACATAAATAAAAAAGGAAGTTAACTTGAAGTTTTTATTAAGAAAATAAATAAAATTCAATTTTATGATGATACAAAATTAAAATACTACAAAGGTAACATTTTTCTAATATCCTTTCATTTTTGAATATTGTTCGAATAGTAGCTTCGTTTAAATTTAATGATTTTGCAATCGAAGTAGGGTTTCTCTTTTATACGATCTAAAATTCAATTTTTCTTCAGGTGAAATAAATTTTCGTTTAAATTTTGGCTTCTTGATCTTGTCAGACATTATCTTAATTTAGGATCCAAAAAAAAAAGATTTACAATAACCGATACAATTACAACTTCATTTTTTGCATACCTCAAATTAAAACTATTATGCACTTATAAACTTACAAAAAAGGCTTTTTACTATGTCGTTTTTATCCCTTTTACTACTTTCTAAAATGTTAAAGAAAACTGACTATAACTTTATCAACCTTCATTACAAAGGACAAAATGTATGTACTTTCCCACTTCTCAAAAGCAGATGAGATATTTTTTATAGCAATGGTAGGATGGCTTCCCATATTAGGAACTTAGGAAGCATTTCACATTAAAATTCATGGCCACAAAATCGTTTTATATTAATATCAACTCTTGTACCGTAATACGAGGACCGCCTGTAACACCTAACTTATTTTACATATACAATACATATAACTTACCAAAACAATAATAAAATATATTCAAAATAAAACGTTATTTAGAATATATTTCCTTAACATAGTAATGCATATTGATAAAGCGAAAAAGTATAGAAATCCATTACAACTGAAATAAAAAAAAATCAAACTGAAATCACAAAAAAAATCCTGCGCTATTTTTCCTTACTTCACTTCAATTTAGAATTAACTACAAAATCTACAACTACATGCCTGTTTATAATTAGCTGAATCTAATAGTATCTAATAAACTAATAAAAGCATGCAAAAAGACTAAACTTTTAAATATTATCAATGAGATTTAATGCATTAGTACCATCGTCTCCATTGAACGGGCTCTGCGCGCGAATGTCGCCACTGCTTATATTCAAAGTATTTCACCTTTCAGCTTCTTCGCTTTAATAACAATAAAACAATTACATACCGTTCTTATTATTATTTAAATCCTAGAGTCTTAAATTATCTTAAATAGTGACGTAGCTACAGATAAACGATTACGAACAATTTATAAAAATCGAATAAAATCGATTTAATAGTAAATAAATAATTAGTTCCACATATTAAATGAAACTACCAGTGACCACGGACTACAGTGTGTTCGAAACGTCGGGTTTCCAAAAATGTATTTCGAATACTAAAATATACGCGATAATCCGGTTAAAATAGTTTCATTTAATATGTGTAAAAATCGCGAAAATCAAAGAGCTCATTAGTTCCACATATACTTCTGTAGGAACTGCAAAATAGTCTTTATTTTACATTAATGTTTTTACACGCGTCGAAATTTTTCATCAAAATATTCTCATTAAAATCATTCGTAATCGTAGTTTCATTAATTACAACAGATTCGAAGACTACATCATAACCCATTTTAGACCGTAACCATTAATTGACCCGTTACCAATTTCCAACACTTGCGTCAGCATTTGTCGAAGTTGTGCTGTAGATAGGGGTTACTTCCCTTGTGTTGTATCGCTGGTACCGATCAGCCAATCAAAATCAATCATCGGATACTGTTTGGTTGTATCTACAATTAACATAAATTTATAGACAACTGGATATTCTAACATGTCACAATGCACTGTCGGTGGTGGTCACGATTACGGGAAACCTGTTATATTGGAAATTTTATATTCGGCCGTATGTGCAAAAGAGGCGTATCTTTCATATTTGAAATTACGCATAAGCACATAATAACTTTTCATAATGTTTCAATTCATATTAAATCAACAAGGTATTCATTTTTATACTAGTGTAACAATTTAGCCACTTTTGTACTAACGCCTTTATTTGTACATTATTCCTGAATTGAGTTACCGCTTGAGGCAGAGATACCGCGCCGCACCTCCAGGTTTATGATAGATCACGTCGAATTAATTTGTTAAGAAGGATGTATGTAACTCACCAGTGCTGCTACTTTTATTTCTATCCTCCGATGAATTGTAAGTCAGCCCATAGAAAGGATCATCTGATCCAAACAGCTGTAATGTAAAATGATATTTTTTTAATCGTTTATCATTATAATTAACCGCATTCAAATACAAAGCGCATTTTTTAGTATATAACTGGTATATTATAATACTTCGTAAAACTCTGTGTTAGTAGTATTATTTTTTTATTAAGATATTGGTTTTCGTAATGTGCATTTAAATGAATGTGCATGAAGCTTCCCTAAGTTATAAATATCCACAATAATTAATTTGAATGCGGTTAAAATTTGAAATTTTATTTTCTACTCCACTGCTTCTCCAAGCAAAATAGACACCAAAATCAAATTAAAAATAAAATTGTAAAAATTAACATATATTTAACAGATTTTGATGCATCATTCATTAATTACATTGTGTTTTGTATGGTGAGAAACTGTAGGTCCTACGTTTTCATCAATCTGAGGACAATACAGAAGTTCACTTTTATATTTGTTACTAATAAATTATTTGCATAACATAAATAAAAAAAAATCGCTATCAGGAAAAAAATATTCGTATAAAAATACGAGACATCAATGACGTAGTTGATATGAAACGAAATCACTATCGATAATAATTATTAGAATGCAGCGAACCCGTTATTACGTAGTCGAGTGTCCGCGCGAGGCTCCACACGCGCTCTCAACACGTTGACTGCAACGTGACCTGCGCAGCGCTACCAACATCGCCAAGCTAACCGACCGTTTACGAACCATTCGTCTGTGTGCGTCGAGTACCACTACACACACTATTTGAAAATCGCGCCAAATGTTCCAATATTATGTCATCAAATTTTATCATTAAATTTGATATCTATAATGTTTTCACTCATCTACTTTTAGATATACAATTTAAGTTATTACAATTTAGCATCAACCTGCAATTTTGTAATAATATTTTGTTATATAGTGTACTTTACGTGGTTTACAGTCTACTCACCCCTAATAGTGTGTTGGTGTCCAAAGCATAGGTGTCACTCCTAAGCAGCTCCCTCAAGGAATCCAAATCTGTTTGCATGGTGTCCAAATGATCGTCAATATCATTCCTGAAATATCAATATTTACAAGTTTCAGGGTAAAAAAATTTACATTGTACAAATTATAAAATAAATCAATAAAAACATAGTATTTAATATATTTCAATAATATTTATAGCCATCTTTACAACAAATATCCACTTTCAGCATTATTTTCTTTTCCATAAAGCATTTATGCAGTGGCAAAAATGTGGTATTATATATTCAAAAGCTTGGTTTCCTTATCAACAGTATTAATGCAATAAGCAGCAGCCTAATATAGATACTTATTGAAAATAAAAAAGTAATCTTTTATGTAACAACAACAATCTGCTACTACTTAACATAGATAAATAAAGACACTTCCAATAAATATTTATAGTAGGATACTTGAACAAAGATTTATTCTGAATAATTATCACATACTTGTTTGAATTTGTTCCAAATTGAGAAGAATATTCTTCCCTATTTTGACCATTATCTCTTCTATACCTGAACATCAAAATTACATTTATAAAGATTTTAGACATTTTTTCATCCTTGGTTTTTACATACACAATTTTATTATGAATTTATTTTTTATGGGGACTTATGACATGTATCTTGTAAGCCAGATTTACAAAGTATCAAATAACCAGAAATACAACAGAAACAATGAAACAAATAAAAATAAACTAACTATAAAACTTACATGGCCTGGAACCTATTTATATTAGAGTTATTGTTAACAGTTGCTAATGTCATGTTGTTCCAGTCAAAGTCATCCTGTAATTCAGTCTTAATGTCAGCCAAATTTAAATTGCCTATGCTAGAATTATCTTTTGATTTTTTGGATTTCTTTCCAGTCTTGGCATTTTTTGGTTTTTCAAGCTTGATGTTGACGCCTCCAAGCATTTTGTCCTTAGTGGAAATAGTTTGTTCCGAAAGAATAGAATCTTGTAGAGTGCTAAGGTCATCTGTTGTAGTAGCTCCTGCATCACTGACTGAGTCCTCACTTGCAAATATCTCAGCGGGAAGTTTAAAATCAGCAGACGAATTTATGGAATTAAAATTGCTTGGAGAAAGTAAGCTCTTAGTGTTTGTGGATACATTTTTGCTTGCACACCTAGTTTTTGGTCTTGATGTACTGGGTGACTCAATCACATTGTTTATCACTTGTTCCATTGTAGATTGACCTGGAGATGTAGCCATTGTAGGAGAGGGAGATGTTACAATTGGTGGTGTATCAGGTATCCTTATGTAGCCATTGGTATTCACAATTGGGAATGTTACTCTTGTATGATCTGAAAACATTAGGATTGATTATATATATATAATTAATAATTAAATTCCACTTCTTTGCTTTTAAATATATTTATAAACATAAAACCAAACAACACCTAATAAGAATAATTAACTTCATGTTGTTGTAAAACTTTTGTTTAATAAACAAATTAATTTTACCTGTTTCAGCCTCCTCTCCATCTTCCATAGTAACATGATATTGTGATGTTGTAGGATCAGGATTTGTGGTTAGATTTGATATTAAAGGACTATTGGACAAATCTACAGACACAAAAGCTGCAGGGTCTAATGAATCTTGAGATGCTTCATTATGTAAAATGTCATCATGGGCCAATTCATGGATAGTTGGGCCATCCTCCTGTGAAATTCAAATAATCTATAGAAATAATCATAACTTATTTGGTTGAGATGAAAGAAATACAACAAAAATATTAATAATCTGTATAAAGACTTCACAAACCATGTTCTCCTCATTTATATCATCCAATATTATATCTTTATCAAGTTTTATATTTTTTAATCTACCAGGATATCCAGTATCTGATGTAGAATTATGTGCTGCACTATTGATCATTAACTGATATGGCCTTTTTACACCAACATTGTTGCCACTAGAATTAGGAGCTCTTGTTGGTTGCACAAGAGACATCAAGAATTGTATTAACTGAAAAAAATATTAATTATATATATTTTATAAAAGACTATTCAAATGTATAAAATATGTAGAAAAGAACATACATTGTTTACAATCTGTTGTTGTTTTATATGTTTCTGTCTTAGTATAGCCACTTCTCTCCATAGGGCCTCATTTTCTTGTTTCATGGCGCTAAATTTAGCATCAAGGTTCTCTTGTTTACCTTTCATTTGCTTGACATCTGCTAATACTTTATTCATTAATTCTGGTTTTAAAAGTATTTTTTCACCACTTTCATTACTTGCAACAATTGATTTAGGATTGGCAATCTTTCTTTTAATATGCTCTAACAGATAGGCATGACCCCTCATAAAGCATGCATGAGAAAACTCTATCTCATCTTTTTCATATCGTAAACCTCCATTTTCAACAGAAGTTATTTTATGAAATCCATACATATTTAATTGTCTAATAAAACTCGCCATGTTGTTGTGTTTATAATACAGAGGTAATAACTCTCTGGCAAAATCTGCTTGATTTTTTATAACAAATGTTTTACCACCCTTAAAATAGAAAAATGTTACTTTATTATATTTATATATCAACATAAAATGTTTTTGTTTGAAATTATAACCATCTTAAATAACATACATTACATGTCTTTATTGCAATTTGTAAATTGTAATTTTATATTACGTTAAATCATTTGCATATGTCTTATATTTAATATTGTTTAATACAATTTGTTATTACATGAAATATGATTGCACCATAATATACAGTTATTACATTAATATTATTTTTATTCATTTTATTTCAATCCGATGAAATCGATATTTATGTGTTATTCAATGGAAAAGTACTGTCTACACAATGTCAAAACAATACGATATAATAATTTGCTTAGTTATTTAATAAATATAATGCATAAACAAATCTTAAGAGAAGAAAGTAAAAAGTGTGTTTGTACCATTCAATTTATCTACTCTAAAGATACAAAAGCATGGTACAAAACGTGACATGTAACTATTTATTTATTTTAACTCAATGACGAACTGTCGACTACCTACATGTTATAGGTTGTTCTGTAGTAACTTTCTAATAAGATTGTATAAATAATGTTGATTGAGGTGTTAAAAAATAAAGATATAAAAGAATGTCTCATAATTTAGAAATTAATACTTACAGGGCTCCATGAAATCAAATGATTGGTCTCTGAATCATTGACCAATTTCCATAGTTTTCCCAAAAATGCTGGGACACTTGCTCCTATTTCCACCACAGAACGCATGTTCAATTATTATTTGTTATATTTATGACCACGATTTCTTGCAAACTCTCTCAAATTAAAGTAAAAGCAATATTTTGTGTAATACGTCTATGCACGAATCGCCATTTAATTTACCAGTACATATAAATATCAATAACATACACCAACACAAAGAAGTCTTGTCACTGACAGCACACATATACAAATCGTTAGCGAATTTTACAGTATCAACTATCTACCAACCACCATTCCATAAAACCAATTATTGTTGTTATTAAAGATGCGTTCTTCTAAACATTGTCAAATTTAGTTTTACATTTTCAATTAAATTCACGTTTTAATTTTTTTATTCCCTTTATTCCCTTACAATATTATCGTTAATATTGAAAAAATGATTATCATTAAATAAATTTTCCGCGAAAATCGAAAATGATAATTTTATTTCTGGAAGGATAGGTTAACTGTGATGATTCTATCGTCTAATGAAATATATGAAGAAATTTTTTCATCTGGTCAAAAAAATAGATAGTAAAACAAAATATTCGCATACTTAATTACGATACTGTGTGTGTATTATAATGGACCTACCATTATAAATTATAACTTATCACTGTCTCGAAGTTTTTTCGATAGTTAATCTATTATTATATTTATATATACCTAAATATCCGTTGAGATATATGTATATCTCATTAAAAATATTTGACATTTTTATATTATATGATATATAAAACAAAATGTAGATAGTATAATAATTTTTTTGTATTAGATAAAAATAAAATAGCATGATTTTTTTATTAATTTTCCATTTTTCGTAACATTTAATTTCATTCGAACGAACGTCATTCGCAAGAAATTGACATTTGACATGTGGCATTGGGCAATCAATACCTTTATTGCTACGTCATTTTAATGAGATTGTCCTCAGTGGTTTAAAAACTAATAGTCTCAGTGTATGAAATTAAATGTTGTGAAAAGTCGTGTGTTTGATTATAAAATATTATTTTCATTATTTTATTTACTTCGATACATACTACATTAACGTTTTTTATTCAAATAAATTAAGTCTTCTACCCGGGTGAGGTTACTACCGGTTTATTTCGTAATGTCCTGTTAAGTTTGCCTTATTGTATTTTAAATTTATGACCTTTGACTTTATTTGTTAAAACAGACGTCTATTGAAATTAATTTGAGTACTCAAGACGCTATGGAGGTATGATAAGTCCATTTTAAGCAAATATTTATTTTTAGTTCTTCAAATTAATCAAATAAATTTTATATATTTTAATTTTATATATTTTTATATATTTTAGATCGAAATTTTGAGCGTATCTGGTTCAAAACCTTTGGGAAAGGTACATGTTAATGCAGATACTACAATTAAAGATGTGAAAGATAAAATATATCAAAATATAAAAAAATCATTATACCCAGACCGACAATCTATAAAATTAGAAGCAAAAGGAAGATCATTAAAAGATGAAAGCACTCTTAAGTCTTTAAACCTTGATAATGGATCAAAATTATATTTACAAGATTTAGGTCCTCAAATCTCATGGAAGAATGTTTTTCTGGCTGAATATGCTGGACCACTATTTGTTTACTTATGGGTATACCAAAGACCCTGGATTCTTTATGGAAGTGATACTGCTCCTCCAGGAACAGTGGCTACGTAAGATAATTTTATCTCAATTGAATTTTATTTTATTTGTAATGTAATGTAGTACACTATTAATATTGTTGGCTTAGGACTATATCAATAGAATATCTGACTAGACACACAGTGGCTGTAGCTTCAAACCCACTTAGGAGAATGCTTACATATGAAAATAATTCAATTTTAGGTCCATTTAAAAATAGCACACTTCAGCTGACCCCATTCAATTTTCCTAATCTGTGGGACAGTAGACAGGCTCTTTCTGCTTACTTAATAAGAACTTGAGAATAATATTTTTTCCTTAATTAAAATGCATCTAATTTTAACTATTTCAACTTTCAGGGTAGCTGCTGTTTGCTGGTCAGTTCATTACGCTAAACGTCTTCTTGAAACATTATTTGTACACCGTTTTTCCCATGGGACAATGCCACTACGCAATTTATTTAAAAATTGCTCATATTATTGGCTATTTACTCTCTATATTGCATATCACATCAACCATCCTCTCTTTACTGCTCCTTGTAATGTCTGCCTTTATGTTGGTGTAGCAGGATTCACAGTAAGTCACTACATAATTTAACATAAATTTACTGGTACAATTGTTTTTTCTGAATTTTTTTTATGTTAGACATCTATGGTAGCAGTTATGACATATATTTTTCAAAAATTATAGTTTGTTCTCATAATAATATTTCTAATTTATGATTTGAATATGTATGTATTTTTTATGTTTTTTTTTAACAAAAATAACCATTGTAAATGACCATATAATGTATTGTATTCTTTCAGATTTGTGAACTGGGCAACTTTAGCATTCATATTTTGCTTAAGAACCTACGGCCTCCAGGTACTAAAGTTAGGCGCATTCCAAAACCTGATGGGAACCCCTTCTCTATCCTCTTCAACTTTGTGTCATGCCCTAACTACACTTATGAGTTTGGATCTTGGCTTTTCTTTACAATTATGACTAAATGTGCTCCAGGTAAGTGTATATACATATATTTCTTTTTTTTTTGTATTTATATATTTTATATCATAAGTCAAGACACTCAGTTTTCGACCTTCTGACCAAATTTACTTGTTAGGTGATGGAACAAAATGATGTAATTTGTCTTACGAGAGCAGAGAAATGATAATAATTTTAACAATCAATTTACACACTCATTTACAGTCAAACATTGTACCACTAGACCACAATAGCCGATGTATAAATTTTATAACAATAAATAGTATAGTAATTATAGAAGAAGAGTAACAAATTAGTTAATTTTGGCCTTAATTTGTTTTATATTAAAATTTATTACAACTATTTATTCTCTGTGTCAGTACCAATCTATATTTCATGAAAATGTTTTGGTAAAACAAAAAGTGAAACTGGAAAATAATAAAAATATCGACTTATTAAATTATTATTCAAAAGGCAACAATTTTGTTACATGGCCTTATCGTGACCTTAAATGTATTTAATTTAATACATTACTTATAATATTGTTGTAGCAAATTTCAACTCTATTAATATTTATATTGAGTGTAGAAACCAATGTATATATAATTGTAAATGCAATTGCTATTTGAAATTAATGAAGAATTAAAGATAAATATTAAATAATGTTGACGTCATTGTGAGTCTGTAATTATGACAGTGTCAAAATGTTAATATGATGGTTGAGAGTTCAATTTAAAAAAAGATTTTAAAATTATTTTCATTTTGCCAATCTAAATAGGAGAATCATCTCTGCCTTTCCTATCTTTTACCTATACTTAGGAATATAAAATTATAAACATAAATTGTAACATTTATACCGCAATTAAAATCTGCTTGGCTGAATGTGTTGAAGGTTTAAAACCTATGTTAAGTTATGTTAAGCAAACCGGAATTCAATTCCAATAGAGAATGGAGTAATTCACTTTCAGATTCTCTTCCTATTATAACTATTATTCTATTTAATAAAAATGAGACAGATACATAGCTATAAGGAAATTATATATTAAAAGACATATAATGTACCATATAAGGAAGTTATATACTAATTAAAAGTCATACATAGTGTGTATATCATTTAAAAAATTATGTAGAACATCCAACAAAAAACACTAACCTTATAATTTCAACATAATTTATTCAAAATAATGTTTAAAAGTGAATATTGTTATATTTTTTATAATAAAAAAAGTAAAATAATATTCTCATATAACAATGTACAGAATTGTTTAAATTTCACCTGTTATACCTAAATTGGCATATATACTCAAAAATTGGTTGTAATATAAATTCTACATATATTTTTCTTTTCTTTCCAGCTGGATTATTTGCAGTGGTTGGTCTCTATCAAATGTCTGTGTGGGCTCTCGGCAAACATCGCAACTATAAGAAAGAATTCCCTGACTATCCCAAAGGCAGAAAGGCCATTTTACCCTTTATTCTCTAAATAATTTGTTATGGATATAGGTGTAGTATTCATGCTTCACCTATTTCCAGACTGATTTAAGGTGGACATACAGAAGTAGTTATTTTTTGTTAAAGAGGTTAATGTTTATGAACTTTAAAGTTCATTATGGTGACGGAAATATTTTTTTGTTGTAAAGCTTTAAAATGCTTCTGTTTGTTCTTGATTATTTATAGTTGCATGTTGTGAAACTTACATTTTTATTTAATTTTCGGTGGGATTTTATAGTGATAATTCAAAACCATTTAGTGAAATACATTTTTTTTCTAAACTAGCATTTTATTTAACTTCGTTATAATTTATTGAAAAAGAAATTGTTAAAGAAATGAAGTCATACTAAACTAATTATAGAAATAGCAATCTTAAATGTTTTAAGATGTGCATTGCTATAACATATTATATTAATTATTGCCTCTATAGCAACCTTCGTTTACGTGTCATGTCCTTCATCATTACATCTAGCTTTCTCGAGCAAGCGTTCATTTTCTTCTTTGAGAGTTACTATTATTTCTTGTTTTTCCTGAAATATAAAAATGTATAAAATTCTCTTCTCTTATTACCAAACGACCTTTAGGACGGGCTACTTTTACATTACATACATCTTGACATTTACGCAGTTGGCTTTGAATATTTTAATATATTTATTATATTTTACATATTGCACAATATGTAGATATTTAATAAGGAAAAGAAGTTTATTTTTATACGTTTAATTCAGACATTTTACCCTATATAATATGTTAGTACCTATACATAACAGAAATCGATAGGTAGGCTTAAATGGAATTTAAAATAAATGTTAGGAATATGCCTTTACGTATCCAAACTCAAAACTGAAATGTATTATTTGAAAGTTAATAGTGAATCTATTAACTAGATTATTCCACTTTTTTGGTTACAAATTGTTGTTTCCTAAGTTCTACCCGTATGACGTTGCAAATGGAAAATCGGGTTTTATATTTCGTACACTCTAACCTCTATTTGTTGTTTATAATGTTCGTCTAGTTTTTCTCTGTCCTCCGTCACGTGTTTAAGTTTAGCCCTTGCTGTTGCTGGCGGGACATAACGCGCTGACAGACCGAGTATGGACTCCATTTGGAAACACCGTGTTCTTGTCGACTTCAATTCACTGCGCAGATTGTTTATTTCCGATAACAAAGTACAATTTTCCTGTAAGCGAACATAGGGCTTTTGAAAATTTAAATATTTTAAACAAGTATTAGTAAAAAAATATGATTATACTATTAGCTTTAATT
Source organism: Philaethria dido (assembly GCA_033558755.1). Lineage (NCBI taxonomy): Eukaryota > Metazoa > Arthropoda > Insecta > Lepidoptera > Nymphalidae > Philaethria > Philaethria dido. The sequence continues at coordinate 20,460 of JAKGSA010000137.1, forward strand.
ATGAAGGACATAAGAAATAACATTTTTATAATGATGTCGATTACCACACGATATAACACAATGTTTATAAAAAGTAAATACCTACGTGTTTACTACTCAATGTTGGACTTTAATCGTAAGTGGTATTTGCATAAAATTAAAAACACTTATCATTAAAAAAACTATCTTTAAATATAGTGTATAAATTAACCCGAATTAAAGGAATACGAATAAACATAGCTCATGTTCATTTTAGAGAAAACTATATTTCCACATTTTATTCAACAGAGATGACGACCTAAATGTTCATTTATTTTAGAGATATAGTCTTTGAGTTATGGAATGGATATGCAAGAACATCACTTCGCACTTGTAACTAATATAAAACCAGGAAGAAGCAAATACTTATTGAAAACGTTAGCTATCATGTGAAAATCTAACCTACAAATCCATTGCTAATGGACATTCACTTATAAATAACATGTCTAATGGATCATTAGGCATGGTAAGGCATATTCTCTTATATTTAGATAAGTATATACTATATGTAATATACACACGGAAACTTCATGCACTGTACTGTATGTCTTCTTTAAACAAAATTTTACTAAAAAATGAAAATACTAACATCCATAATCTTTCTGATGTCACTTTTAGAACCATCTAACGACTTGGACAGTTGTAATTTCAGCGCTCCTACTTGCTTCTCAAGATGATCTCGTTGTCGGTTAAATTCTCGTATCGCTTCGTCTTCCGCAATGCGGCTACGTACAAAGTCTATATCTTCAACATATTTTTGAAAAAGAGCCTGAAATTAATGTTAATTACATTCATTAAAAATATATGATGTAAACAGATATTAGAAATGTATATATTATTTTAACATTTGTCTAGGGCATTGCAAAGGAGAGATGATAAGGAATGGTGATGAATGACGAAGGAGAGATGTCAGTACTTAATTATTTAAGGTAATAATTAGGTAATCACCTTAAAAAAATGTTATATTTATTAGTTTTGTAAAATAAAGATCACCCTATCTTTATTTTTATACACGATTTGAAAGACGACATAATCTGCTGTAGACATTGGCCTCCGATCCAGGGACGGCGCTCCTCAAGCCCGTTTCCGTACCCTAACCCAGCACATTGGGTTACTAGCAAAGATAATGCGCTTCCAAGCGCAAGAATATTAAACTCAAATGGCGGTCAGCAATAAAAATAACATCAACGCGTCCGACTTAAGACTCGCGCGATTCAAGCCGCGATCCCTTAACGTAGTATTTTTCAATGCCAACGGCCTGGCCAGACAGATGGGGCTGGTCCGAGAATTCGTCGCGAAACACCACGTCGATATCATGTTAGGATACGTTCCTGAAAAACTGTAATAGGTACCCTAAAATTACGAACTATCGCACGATTCGCAACGATAGAAATTTTCTACAAAAAGTCGCTACACATAGTTCCCTTAGCTCGGCCGTCAACGCTCACCAACATCGAAATGTCGGTCTGCCAGGTGCATATGACTGGACACCAGCCACTATTAGTTATCTCAGCTTACCTCTCACTTACGAAAGACCTACTAGAGAGGCAGACATAAAATCCTATTAGACCTAGGCGACTCGGTCCTTCTGGCCGGAGACCTTAATGCAAAACACACGAGGTGGAATTGTAATTTATCAAACAGTTCAGGGATCGCACTAGACGCGATCTCGAGACTTACGTTTACCTCGCGTTTCGAATTACTCGCTCCCCTTAGTCCTACTAGATACGGGTCCCGGGGCCGCCCCGACATTCTCGATATGCCATCCTGCAGAACATCGCTCATACACCGTACTACTTAAACTAGGGCCAGAGTGTTCCCAGTCACCACCAAAAACTACCGTAACGGACTGGAAGAAACTCACGGAACGATTACGAGACCCCGATTTACCCAACGACACACCTCCCGATAGGTTCGGCCATTGATAATTTAACCTCGCGTTTAGGCAACACTTCGGCTTCACAGGAGGCGCCCTTGCGACACTGCAGTTTAAAGTTGATGGTCTCCTCGGAGGCCAAGCCAGGGACAGAGCTCTTCAAGGTCGGCCTCCCACAAAACCCGGTGACGCTGTAGAGGCCAATAGGGCCAACAGCATACTACACATTCGAAAAAAGAATGTAGACATTGGATGAAATTAGCAAAAATGGTTGAATTTCAACTTTTACTGTAGTACTATCTAAAAAACTTCTAGCGGGTAGACTCATGCCTCGCCCTTACCACGCCGTCTTACCACTTAAATCTACCTTATATTAGTCTTTAGCAAAACAAATACTTATATTACTTGTATGGTATAATTACTACCAGTACTCTAGTATAAAATATTTTTAAAAATAACTTGCCTTTACACTTAATTTCAACTGAGTGGGGTCTTGGAAATTAGCAGTCATATTGTGAAGGTCAATTTTTATTTTCTTTAGTGTATTCTTCAGAGTCATATTACGATTGGCTTCATTAAAGAAATCTTTTTTTGCTGATGCTAATTTTTCATTTAATTGAGTGATTTTCAGTTCTTAAAACATAAGAATAATGTATATTATTTTTTAGTACCTATTTAAAGTAATAAGTGCATTGATTGCGTTTCATAAACTATAAATGCATTTAGTTAGGATGAACGCACGAATGCTTGCGCTCACATGTGCAATTACGCACGTGCATAACTTAAAAATAGGTAAAATATAATAAGTGGTAATGCTATCGTGTCGTATTTGGAACGTGCTTGAGTGAACACGAACGATTGTGGGTCGGAATCCTATTCGGGGAAAATCTTTTTTCAAAGTAAAATCGATAATGCGCGTCCGTCATTTGTTTAGTCTTACCGTTACACAAAGAATATCTTAAAATAGTTGCTTTTGACAAGATTCTCTCTAATTGCGTGTGCATGAATATAAAACAGGAACAATAAATGTGCATCATTTTCTAAGCTCTACAAAACTGTCTACATAAATATTTAAAAAAAATTACAACTGAAATATTTACCCCGAAACGCTTTTTGCTTAAGGAGAGTTTCTAGTGATACTTCCAATTCGAGGATACGCAATTTTTTTATTTTAATGTCGCGTTCTAATGGGTCTATCTGTTGTGAAAATAATTTAAGTATCATATTACAGCTGTAACTTTTTTAATAAGTATCTAAATTTTGGGTCTACATAGTATCTATCTTCAGTTATTTGTTTAACCATACCAAGTTCATGTTTTGTATTCAATAACTTTAATTCTTCGTTCTGCATGTCATCGATCTGAACGTTTAATTCTCGAATTGTCCGTTCTTTAGGTTCTATCTAAAGTACGGCGAAATGAGAATAACGTGTATATTTTAGAAAATGGATGTAAGAATATTAGCTAAGTATATTAATATTAAATGTAAATTTGTAAAAAACAGTTAACAGTCACACTCAGAAACGCTAAATGTAATTTTTTCTGACATTATTTATACCGTTTTAATGCCAGTGAAAAGTTAATTGATGTAATTACTTGACGGTCATGTAATGAAGGTTATATTTTACCTGGTTCTTTAATTCTGTTATCTTGAAATTTAATACAAACTTATATTTCTCAAGTTCTTGTTTTTTTCGTTTTAGCTCATATATTCTTTTCTCTTTGTCTTGTATAGTGCCGTCTCTCTCTGATATTTCTTTCTTTAAATCAGCAACGTCACGTTCGAGAGTTGAAATAACCTTTTGAAACTGTTTATGTTCCGCTGTAAATATGAAAGCAATTATGAAGAAGATACATATTTTTACAATAGTACACTTTGGATACTAGTAGATTAAAAGCAAATCATAATAATTATAATAACATAAGCTATACTTATTTCGGAATATTTACCTTTAAGTTGTGATACTTGATGTTTAAATTCATCAATTTCTTTATTGGCAGATATTAACTTTTTCTTCATTAGTCCAGTTTCTCCTTTCAAACGTACGTTGGCATCTTTCTCCTCTTTTAATTGGACTTCATACGCTGTTCTTATTTCAATAATTTCACGGTCAGCGTCCTCTTCTATGGACGCCTTTATTGTTTCATGTTCTCTTTTTTCCATATCCGCTTGCTCTTGTAACTAAAATATGTTTATTTATTAACCAAAACCAATATATGTTTATTTATTATTTTTCATTTAAATTGTCTATAATACACGTTCATATTCGTATCATGCTTCTAATCAAGCTTTCCCTTATACTAATAAATTGTCCACTGTGTTACGTAAATAGCTTTTTTGGTAAAGACGGAACTGCAAGTGTTAGATTTATACAACAAATTTAACGTGATAATTCACGGCCACGATATCAAATGGGGACGTAAATAATGGTCTAAAATAAAAGCAAATTACGTACCTCTAGAAGCGTGAGGTCTTTTTCTTCAAGTTTCGCTTCAAACATACCATTTAGTTGTCTTAAAGCTTGTCGCTTATTTTCCGCTAAATCTTCCAAACGCTGTTCATAATCTTTTCTCATACGAGCTGTTTTGTCCTCTAAGCTCTATATATAACATAATTAGTTTATGGCGCTATATTATTATAAAACCCTTTTTTTATAGGTATTAGTTTCAGCTTATTTAAATATAACGTTATTGATATTAGTATTTATTGTGTAATTATTATGTAATAGAAAGAAATATTTAATAAATGAATATTTTAAATATTTTTATAGCGGATACTTACCTGATATCTATCATATTCACTTATAAGTCTTATATTAAAATCAGCTTCCAAAGCTTGAAGAGTCCTTTCATGACCCGACTTTAACTTTGCAATATCTTGTTGTATCATTCCAATTTCATGCGTGTGCTCATTTTCCATTTGCTTACAAAAAAGAACATAATTTATTATAGCAGTTATGTTACATTACATTAATAAAAACTTGTTTATTTTTTTATGAAATATCGGACCCATTTTATGAGATACGCTAATAGATTCAAAGTTGAACACATTGCGTACTCCATACATACACAATATACATATTTGGTAAAGATAAACCAATATGTAATTTTATTTATTTACTTCGTTTTTTTCTTTAAGCTCTTCAATGGCAGCACAGTATCCTTCATGTACTTCTTTTAGCTTTTCAGCTTGCGCAGCTTCTGCTTGTCGAAGTTGATAAGTATGTTCTGTTTCTAGTTCACTCATTCTTGTACTAAGTAACTGCAAAGTATATAATGTAAATTATAGCTACTTAGTTTCGGTTATTAATTATTATATCTACATAAAATATTATAGTCATAAAAATTTTATTTACACTCGTTGTTTTTTATGTTTCCATTTTACATTTTAACACTTAGCTGTTATTTCATTGTTATTTTCATTGTATAAATGAGGACTACTAAAGTCTTAGAGACTTAATACTTAAATGCCTTGTTTCAAATATAGACTTACTTACATTTATATTATTAATCTTTTCTTGTAAATCTTTTTTGCTTATTAAAATCTCTTTCGAGTAAGCAAAATCTTTATCAAGGGCTATAGCTCTACCATCGGCGTTAGTCAATCTCCATAAACATATTGAAGAATCCTCTGCTACTGATACAAGTGTTTGATCGTCATACGATAATGCTATACCAGTAACCTTTCTGTTGTGCATATGAAATTCATTGAAAATTGCTTTATCTAATAAGGGTAGCTGCACTGCAGTGACACCTCCTTCACCACCAGTTATAAACAGCATTAGATCTGAGCGTGACAACACGATTGTATCTAGAGCGCACGCAATCAAACCAAGGTTTCTTCGAATTGTATTTGAGCCAATTTCTTTAATTTCACCGTCTGTTCCAACACCGTATGTCGTCTTACCGTTGCTATTATGAAAGAATAACTAATTTTATCATAATATTAACTTCAAATATTTATGGTATTGATGACTATGTTTCGTATCTTCCAAATATACTTTATGCTTATTCCTTAGTTATAAATTTCTTATCGTTTAGACCGCCAATAATTAAAATTAGATTTACACCAGCGCTAGAAAATGACATTAGCTCCACTTACGCTTTAATAGCAATTTGTTTGTGTAAATTTAACATAAGTTGAGAAAAAATATATTTATATTTTTTGTTGTGCAAATGCTCAATTTAGATTTAGTTAAATCAATAATATAGTTGTGTTATAACTTACTTATTTACCGCACAAGAGTTGAATTGATTTGTTTTAAGTATCACTTCGCCAACTCGCTGACCTGAAGACATGTTCCATTCGTATACCGCGCCTTCGGTACCACACGACACTAAGGTTAAATCATTAGCTGACCACGCCAAACATGTGATCTAAGGAAAGTTTTTTGAATATAAAAATTACAGTTATTTAAAATAAATATATTTTTACATATATTCTTTCGATATCTATTTTTTATTAATAGTTGTCTTAATTTTACCTTACCATTATGTCCTTTTAAATTATAAACATTTTGAAAAGAAACTGAGGAGAATACTTGAATAACTTGACCATTAACGGCTGCAAACAGATGCCCATTAGTGCTGAATTGTGCGCGTTTACAATTACGAATAGGAAATTCACGCATTACTTCAAAGTCATCAATAAGTACCACCATAAAACGCAATTTATCTGAAAATCCAACGATAGCGAAAAGGCCTGAAAAGAGTATGAGTTGCTTAGAATCATTTAATATGTCATATTAGCATTTCTTTCATAGGTAATATTTATTAACAATATTAACGGTAAATGTGTATCAGTAAAACATAATAAAAACTCCATGCGCCACATACGTCGAATATGAATACTTTATTTTATATCTAATTATGAAATCGTATAAAATAAGTACCTAAATATAAAAATTGACTAGGTGTTTTAAAAAATATATAACTTATGTAACAGTATTAGTGGTCAATATTCAATCATGTATTCCGTATAATTCATCGTTTTTTTTTAATTATTTTTTTTTAATATAAGACAACAAAACATGTTTTTTTATTCTAAATAGTAACTAAGTTACTTTCGTTTTGACAACAACAAGAAAATTCGTGTAGTGCTATTCCGAAATGCTAATAAAATACAATTACCTGTAGGATGTAAAGAAACACAATGTATCTCCTCCTGATACAGTTTAATCAACTCTACATCATCCGTCATATAGTTCCAAATTCTAATGCTTTTGTCTAGTTCACCGGACGTCATAAATATCGGTTTCCAGGCGCACATTGATAGTGAATTTATACGACCGTAATGCATGGCCGGTCCAAGTTCCGTAAATGCTATTTCTGGATTCTTAAAGGATAGAAAATTAATAAAATCTTACTGTATTATAGATGTATTATCGAGTCTATACTAATTAGTATTAAGTAAACTAAAATGACTTAATCAAAAAAGTTTTATATAGAAGTATAAAAAAATAAACATTATAAATATCAATCGTGGAAATTATTTTATTTGTATGTAATAAAAACAGAAGCTCCTAAAAGAAGTTCTGTGTAAAACATTTTTCATACTGTTCACGAACGTAAGAACGTCACGAGGAAATTGGACAGTGGACACGAGCGGGCGTGTTTTAGTCTATATTTCGGTTGAAATCCCGAATACTACTCTTTGCTCTAATCCTCGTACGTTTAATTTACGAAATGTAAAGAGATCTCATCTGTAAAAATATATGTCCGACTATTTTTTTATATTATATTAGTGTAATATTTACTTGAAGCATATGTTGTCCAAATAGTTTAACATAGTAGAGTTGTTTTCTAAGAGTAGTAATAAGCAGAGTTTCTTGATTTGGATCTACAGTAATATGTTGAATTTCATCCAAAGGCGACCATTGTGGATGTTCCCGAGTATGTCTGACAAAAACAAGTGAAATTTATTTATAATAATTATTTATAGTAATTCCTTAAACAAATACGAGGTGTGTTCAAAAAGTAAGGTGACTTTTCAAATTTGGCGGGCAACGTACTTTCGATTATCGATTTTTTTATTTTGTTATGTTGGTACACTCTTCCCGAACATCTGTACCAAGTTTCAAGTGTATAGCATTTTTTGTTTGGTTGGGAGAGGCGTAAAGGTTATAAGTGTTTTGCGTGCTCGGCGATTTCTTGCTATCGAAAAATATGGATTTGCATCAAATTTTGTGTAAAAAATAAAATAAAGTGCTCCGAAACACTTAAAATGTTGACAGTGGCATACGGTGAAACTGTTCTGAGTAAAAAAAATGTTTACAAGTGGTACAAACTCTTCCAAGATGGCCGGGAAGATGCCAATGACGAGCCTCGCTCTGGACGCCCAAGCACGTCAACAACTGATGAAAACGTTCAAGCAGTGAAGAAAATTGTTCTGGAAAATCGTCGAATCACTATCAGAGAAGTTGCTGAGGATGTTGGTATATCGCTTGGCTCGTGCCATGAAATTTTTTCTAACGTTTTGGGCATGAGACGTGTGTCAGCGAAGTTTGTTCCGAAATTGCTCATCATTCATCTTTGCTGGTGAGAGATTTTTTGGCCAAAAACAACACCACAATCATGCCTCAGCCACCATATTCACCGGATTTGGCCCCATGTGACTTTTTCTTGTTCCCAAAACTAAAGAAACCTATGAAAGGACGGAGATTTGCAACGATTGAAGAGATAAAGACTGCATCGCTGGAAGAGCTCAAGGCTATACCGAAAAGTGCTTATGAGAAGTGCTTTGACGATTGGAAAAACCGTTGGCATAAGTGTATTTTATCTGAGGGGGATTATTTTGAAGCGGACAACATAAATATTGATAAATAAATAAATATTTTTTCTTAAAAATACAAAGTCACCTTACTTTTTGAACACACCTCGTATTTAACAAAGTTATTAAGTTATTATGTCACTTACTTATAAGAGTTTTTGGAAATCCGAAATAAGTTCCTTTTACGCCAATGATGCGGTGTTTCTTTCTCAAACATATGTACATATCCTTGGCCACATGCGTAGGCAAAACCTATAATTATTAAATGATTTACTACTTTGTTTCGCATGCAAGTATTTATTGTTTACCTACATTATTTTACTTGCGTAAATTTATAAATAATACCTATAGGAAACTCCTTATTTACCTTTAGCAAAATTTATCATACATGTAACCGGGTAATTTTCTGCATCAAAAACTTTGTGTTCACTACTTGTTGTGTCACCACTAGTGGTGCTTGTTTTTTCACCTTCACTGGCTCTGTATATATAATATATTGATTTATATTACACATAAAATAAAATAGGAACAAAAAGTGTTAAAACAATATAAATAAATAATATAAATGAAAATATTATATTAGATTAAATAAAAATACAATCTCAACCTACTCAACATCAACTTTCTTAAGTGCCATTTCTATTACTTCAGCTGCGCGAAATACACAATTTTGGCGTAAATCTCCATTTTCGACTACCATAATAATCCCATTATCCGTTCCAAACATAATTCGATCGGACGTTAGCCACATACAACTTGTTATATTAATCTAAAAAAATAAAAGTAATAATATACGAGTACCTGTATCTAATTATGATAAAACATACAGTTTATGCTAAGGAAATTTGTAATGAAATGAACTTCATCTATACTCATTATTTACTAATATTTATCTCTTCCTCCTTTTCGTGCATTTTCGCCAATTGCAAAGACCATCTTGTTACTATTTGTATTTTACCTTCACTGTTTACTGTCAGTTGCATTACTTTTCTGTTTTTATTTAATAAGTAATCGTTCTTACTGGTCTCGCAATTACAATTGTCATAAAAAAGCTCAATTGAGCAAGACCGGAGAAATGCGATGTAGGACTTTCAAAGATGCAATTCGTAGTAATGAAGAAAACGATTTTGAAATTTTCAAATAGTCAATAATTAAATAAACTTTTAAATGCTCTATAAGTTAAAACTATATTATGTCTGTATAATTTATCTTACATTTTCAGCCTTACACCAACCCCATTGACGCCATACAGTTTCAGATACGTTCATTATTCTAAACGTATAAGGACCGCTTATTACTACTAAAGTTGCATCTGTAGGGTTGCATTGTACCTAAAATTAAGTTATGGCTTTAAGTAAATTAATAATAATGTGATACTAAAATATGTATATCGTATATAAATATTTGTCATATATTTACACTTTCCACTGTTCCTTGCCCACTTGGATTTTGAGCTTTCGCATGACTCTCAACCTTCCCCTTATCCCAGTTATAATAATATAAATACCAATCTGGTTCGCCAGTAATAGCCACCAAATATTTCGAATCAAACGTAAATTGAATACAAGCAAACTCTCGTGCAGTAGAGTTTTCGAACGGCACAGTAAGAATTTTTCGTCTTTTATAAGTTGTAAGATCATAAATAGTAATTATAGGCTTTTGGCCTTCTTCGGCAATTTCGTTTAATGCTAACCATCGCCTGGAATAAAGAATGGGTCTAGTAACAACGACTAGTCATTTTTTTAGATACAAGTAAAATGTACCAGAGCCTAGATAGCGCCATGATACTAATAATAATAACATATATTTAGTTACGTACTATTTTCGTACGATTTAGGCTATTGAAATACCTGTTAGGCGATAATACGAGAGATTTAATAGGTTTATGTTTATCCTGTAAGCGAATAAATTTTTGTTTCTTTTGTATATGATTATGTATCACAATGACACCACCAGCTGGATAGATTATTTCGGAATCTGTCATATAATGTGCATTATATCTGAAAATCAAAACGCATTATCAGAAATTGTTTCTTTTTACATGCATATATTTTCTTTGCGACACAAATAGGAAATACAATCATCCAGCATCAAACAATTCATACTCCATACTACGTCGGCTAGTTTATTAAATGTAATACGTGACAACCATTGTATGGCCTAAACAATGTCACCTAGAATATTACTACGCTATAATCGGGTAATTGCCTTATTTTAGATACGAAAAATCTCCACATATTTCTATTTTATAACTTATTATAAGAGGTGTTAATCTTTAAAAATAAAATCAGGTTCTAAATACCAAAATAATCTCATTACATAGGTATACCGATTAGTTCAAAATTTTATTACTTTGGGCTAAAATACATTCTGCTATACTTACTGAATATCCGTTCTTAACCCATAGAATATTCTCGCCGATATATTAGGCGGAGTGTTCGCAGCCATTTTTTTATGTATAAGTTAAGAGTTTTAGAATTCACGTGCTTCTTTTAGTAATAATCACGTAAAAAAATTGTGTGCCTAAAAGTTCTTAAGCTCAATAATATAGCTTTGTGGTTACCATGACAACTGTCTTCAGTAGGATATATTTGAAGCGCAGGAAAACATTCTAACATTGACAACATATTTAAAATTCTTATAGATCGCTCAACTTTCACAAAAAAGTGTCAAAATATATAAATACGTAACTATATGGGCTTATACATAGATTTATTTTTGTTATTTCTTAGATATGTATATGTACCCACACGTACCTACCCAGGTACGTGTCATAATTCATGTTTATTAAACAGCCCTCGTCGGAACGCTCAATGAAATAACGTGAGCTGTATCTTATAATTTTAGCAATCAAGTATGTAAGTGTATTTAAATTATCCTCCCTTTTTATAATAAACAAATACTAGAAAAACAATTCATAATAAACAAATAAGCTTGAAATCATAATTTTTAGTTATAACTATTATGTATATATATAGTTTATATAGTAGTGGTATATATAGTAAAAAAAAGTGATAAGAAAAATTGGCTCCTGAAGTAGTTGAGTTATGCCAGATTAAAAGTAAGTTTTAATTCCGTTTGCAATGGTTAAGCTAATCGCTGTATTAGATTTCGCCTCCCACTGCAGTCTTTAATAATGTAAAGAGTAAAAAAAAACTAAATTAGACTAAAACAAAAGATAAAATAGATTGAATATATAAAACTAGAACTATAAAATTCTCTCATTTAACTAAAATTATATTTACATATAACACTTAACTGATGCGAAGTGACTGTATCAAATAAAATGCGCAACGCTTAGACTTGAATCGCCATTTATACTCCACTCTACCTGATTGGTGCTCAATGTCATCTTTAGTAGAGCATCCTCTTTGCAATTCCGAGGTAACTTGCTACTTCCTCCCTTTGCATAAAGACCACCTATAAAAATTGTAGTACATGCAACATAATTTTACAACGATAAATTTTAAGTAGGTCGTTAATAGTAATCAATTTAAACTCAAAACTAGAGGTTAAATATAATATTTGAAATAAATCATGACATTTTAAGGTATTTAAAAATTATATTTCTTCTTCTTTTTATACCTCTACAAAATTTATAGCTTCACTTCATTAGGGTCATTATTTCGCATAAAATGAACCGTATAAAATAGGGTTAGACTCATCAACCTGAGTAAACATTTTGCACTTTTCTACCAAATTTTGTAGTGTATTTAGCGAATGGCATAATTTCATTGATCTGGTTTAAATATTGTTATTTACACAGCCTGCTAGTGTACAAGCTTTCTTTTTCACATTAGACGTATTCATTTTAAATGTTCTATAGGACGACTCGTTCTCTCATTCTCGCCACGTTCTCTTATTCTAGGGCAGGGGGAGGAGCCCCCTTGGATTTTGTAAATACATATATACATATTTTCTTATAACGCTAATAACATACTAAATAAATATAGATATTTTTTATTTATGATTAAGCACTATCTGTGTATCGAATAAGATAGAAGAAGATTAGTTCTTTATGATTATTATAAACTTTAAACACTTCGGTAAGCTTTTTTGTTTATTTTGCAACATAATAAATAAAATTATTACTTAGGGGAACGGCGGGTAGCCCCGGACGGCGGGTAGCTCCGGACACCTCAATTTCTAAAAAAACCAAAGTCATGGCTTATACAAGGAGTTATTGTAAAGATGCCTTTTCTAGAGTAGAAACAAATGTAATTGGATCGCGGTGCGGACGCTGAGTAAATTAGTCGTGAGATAATGTTTTATTTTCGCCTTAAACAATTCATCGCTCCTGTCAAATTTCATCGGTGGCTATTAAGTACAATAAGTATTTTTTTATACTTGTCTGCTATGCAGGATTTTAGTAAATTTTATATATTTAAAGATTGTAATAGTATTTATAACAATTCTTATACATTTAGAGTGCTGTGTTCAAAAATGTTGCATGATAGCGGGCGGGTAGCCCCGGACACTATGCTGCCGGGTGCCCTCGGGCACGGTTCTTACTCTTCTTCGAACTGCAATTTAATGTAATTTTGCTTATTTATTGAGGAACTTCAATTGGTACCACAATATCTTAAATATGTCAAATATTTCTGCAACTGTAGTAATAACATATGTGAAGTACCTATATAATTAATATCGTTGCAGAAATACTAAGATATTATGACAAAAATCATTAAGAGAACCAGTGAAAGAGCAAAATAAGAGAAAAATCAAATGACAGAAACATTTACAAGCAAAATTAGTACGATTAAATGCAATTTTTCAGCAAGACGAATGAAAGAGAGATATCATCAAGGTAACACCAAATTTACTTCGCGAAAGTTCAAGAAATCGAAACTATAACATTCACTATATGTATGTATATATTATAACATTCACTTCACCATATAAAAAGGAAAAACAGAAGAAAAAAGCATTAAAAAAGGAAAATAGAAATATATCAACATGACAGAAATACCAAGACAGTGCCTGTGAAGACTGTGTTCATAGAATATGTGTTTATTATGATGTTTGCAAGGCCAAAGACGACGGCAAAAAACTAGACCTTATTATAAATAGTATATTTTACTGAAAAATGTGATATAATAATTAAAAGCTTGAATAATATAAATAAAGGAATTCCCAATTGAATATTAAATATGAAATAACACAGAAATATCCTGTATTTTTATTTATATTTGCGTTTCATTTAATTGTCCGGGGCTACCTCCTCTTCCCCTATATATCTATAGCATACAATTTGGTTATTAAAATACTGTGGACAGTGATCACTGATCACAAGCGGTGTTACCGGTTAACTATTACTTTTTGTCACGACCGTTTTCATAATGCATTGGCATTACAAATTCAAATTATAAAAAGAAAATCATACTTAAAAAGCTACAAGAGTGAAATTAAGAGATGAGAGATAGCATCAATTTTACAGTCCATCATCATTTGCATCGGTTTTTCTTAATCTATTAGCAATTTGGCATAATAAAGGAACTTTTTAAAAATATCTATCTTGATATTAAGTTGCTACAAAAGATGAAACTGGCAGGCACCAATACTGGTTGCTTCTTTATACTTATTTAATGTTAATTTTTTTATAAATTCCACTGTAGGAATGATTTTAAGCTCCACATATAATAATTACTAGATGAGAACATGACATAATGTATTATTGTCTATTAATAAGTGGTCATGTCAATGAATTGGCGATATCAAACGCAATTGATGTCACAATATAATGGTTCCTAACGTGCCCTCTGACAAAGCCCAGTCACAAGATTGAACAAGAAATGTCTTGTAAATTATAGCTTTATTGTGTACAGTAACAAGGTCAATGCCCGAGTTCTATAATATTTTATTTGTGTTATTTATTATATAAAATTCACGAGTAAAGTTTCTTCATTACTTCCAAGTATATATTTTCATAGTTCCTGAAGTAGAGACTTCTCTACTTCAACTTGGACTAATAAGAACAATACAAAAAATTCTGACAACGTAATTTTAGAATTGTAAATTACATTTAAATTTGTTTTATATAGCCATTTATATAATACAAATTTTCTATTGGACAAGTTAGGTATGTATATGCTAATGTTATATGGTAATTAAACAAACAAAAGAAGCGAATGACTAAGAAGTTTTTGTTTGCAGTCGCTTCTCTCAGGTAATTCTGGTTTAAATTACTTCATATTATTTAAGGATAATGAATAACACGTATAGGTAAATAAGTATCAACAAATGAATTCCTATATAAATATAGAGAGGCGAAATATTGAAGTACAAAGGTCATTGTAATGTCCAGTCATGGATCGATATAACAAAGCATGCGATGGTATTTATAAGAAATTTAGGTATTTACGTTATATGATGAAAGACTTAACATGTTTAGGACACAGTTAACAAAATGAGTTGTTATATATCATAAAGCGATATTAGTAGGCTTATATTAATAAGATACTTAAACTTTGTAAAAGACACATTGTTTTTTATGCAAGAGATTCTTGAGACGATACAATGTAAATATTCAGTAGTTAAACTATTACGTAATACATGAAGTTGACATAGAGCTCCTAATAAAATATTCCAAAGTGTGATATTTTCTGAAGTTTACTTGGCCTTCAACATGTAGGAACGCTTTATGTGCCTGACGTCATGGAAGTAAATAACTACGGCATTAAACTACAAAACTACTTACTTACTAAAACGTACTTTCTAAATAAAATGTTGTTTAAAATGTTTAGCAATAAATAAAAAAAAAATGAAATTGAAGACAATTGAAGTGTAAGAAACATTGGTTGCTGCGCAGTTTGATTTGTCGTCATTAATTAGCGTTGGTAAGTAATTAGTCGCATTGACGTAGCGTTACTTAAATTGCCCTCTCACTTTATTTCGTTAAATAATTACCTAATAAGCGGATTGTAGTAGGTATAATGATTTGTTTTGTGAGTTGCATGGATGCGCTTAGCTCAGTGATAGCGGTATCGGCGAGTGCGCCGTCGGCAGCGAGGGCTAGTGTGCCTCTGGCCGTGACGCCGAGCGCCGCAACGCCGCGCACCGATCCTGCACCACGTGCTGCGAAACGCGCAAACAAACTCCTCGCAATTATCTCCCTTTGATAAGACGATACAACGCGCTATCAGTTTGTGATAAGTTAATAGTGTGATACTAGATAAAAAACGAAGTGGTCGACGCCTGTATTTCAGTTTGGCCGCATATTATGTAAAAGTCTGAAAGGTGGAATTTTCTAACTACTGGCGCAATCATGACGACGATGGCAGGGCCTCGCAAGACTGTCTCCATTCATGACTATCCTGAGCACCTTAATCCATTCCGGGAAGAGGATAATCATAATAAAATCAGGTTTTGGACAATTGGTCGCAGACTAAGCAGATCCAATAGCATATCATTTTCCGGAATAAAAGACCTTAAAAATTCATGGTGAGTTTTAGCAGTGTAAATACATTATAAATTATAAAGCCGTGCTACAAATATTTATAAGTGTTTTTTCTAAACTCTTATCTGATTTTTATATTTAGAAACATGCACATTCTTATGAATTATCTCAGTTTCTTTTTAAAATGTAATTAGTAGGTACTTGGTAGGTATGTTTCAGTCAGTGTTAGTAAGTATTTAATCCGGAAGAATTGCGGTCACAATCTAATACTGCCACAAATATGAGCGCAACGTGTCTCTACAATAAACTTTTCCTCCGCTATTTTCATAACATATCCATTGGTAATGTTTTTAAACAAATAGAAACATAAGATATCGTCATAAAATCTAACTGACACGTTGCTACTGATTCGAATATTGTATGTAAATTACCTAATGTCAAAATATATTTTATTCCTCATATTGTAACATGTTGTAGTAGTAGTTTCATTTTAAGATCTAAATTATATTCCAAGAATTATAGTTACAATAAAATGTGAACGGAGCAATCTGTATTACGAAATATTATGATAAAATACACTAAGACATCATATTGATTTATGGGAATTGTAATATCATATTATTTCTATAAGACTTTTTCATATAAGTACATAATATGTAGATATCTATGGAAGAACATGACCTCAGTGAATAATTATCTCCTTGATCAAACACACTGTTATTTTATCATTTCCGATGCAGATACATACTCGTATGTTTAAACCTTATAGCAATATGATTAAATTTGTATAAAAAAATACTTAATAGGCCATGTTCTTAATTTTTTGAACATTTAAATACAAATTTTCATTCGCAGGTTGTCTTTACTCTTTACATTCGGGGCTTACAAAAACTATTCAACTTTTGGAATTTGTATATTATTAACTTATTTACAAATTTTTAAACCGTAGGTACATTAAAAAGCATTTTTACTCCTATGCAATAGACATATAGCCCTAAAAGTAAAAAAATATTTTTCTTAATGATATGTATACTGGTACCTGTGCAATAATCTTAAAATAAGTACTGTTATATTAAGTATTAGTCAGTTAGTCATGCTTTATCTCAAGATTTTACATGATATCTAACTACATATATGTATAATATGATCTCAGTGATAATTGATTTGACAGAAGGTTGAGAATGTTTTAGCAATCTTGAAATAAATGCATGTTTATATTTTATACGCTTAATGTATTATATTTTGGCTTAAGCAGGCGGAACACAATGTTGTACTTTTATTTTATTTACTATAAAAGCACCGCATACCGCTAACATGATGATGCACACCTACACATTTTTTCTTTAACCACACAATAATAAAATTTATAAAATAAGACATGGAAAACCTAATCTATCACAAGTGACAAAAAAGGGTGCAAGAAAAACATGCAAATGTTGTATAATTTCCTATATTCTCTACGTTTTCCCTAACGGAAATCATATTCGCGTCGGTTCAATATTTATTTCCACTGCACCACGACGGTTGGCGGGCAGTTGAATCACTGAGTTCTTTTTACATACTCTCCATAATATGAAAGATACGTAACAATAAAAAACTCCAATGTAAAAAGGGTCTTAGTCTACGAAGGTAAAGACATTGCTATTATATAATTACGACGACATGGAAAGAAACAATACAATAATTAAAATATGGAAACATTTTTAAATATGACACATATTTACAGATAGTATTTAAATACAGTTGACGAACGCAACGACCAAACGTTTATAAATAGTGTTGATGTCACTTTATAGCACTTTGCAAACAAACACGGATCAACAATCAATTATTTACTTAGGGTATACCTATGCTGTATCTTGAATATATTAAGATTTGAAATTTAAATGGGCACAGTATATTGTGAATTACTTCAAATATTATTTTTATAGATTTATTTAGAGATATCTAAAATTTCTTGTGCCTCTATTTTTTATATATATTTTAAGTATAACATGTTATTATGTTTTGTAAATTTTTTGTCATACTGTTTATACTATGGTAGCCTTATACACAATAGACTACCCCAACTTCTAATAAGAAATTTAATGTAACCAATCGTTTCATCTTGTTTCCTTTTAATTGCTTTGCTATAATTATTGTCGTTTAGATTATTTATTTACATAGCTAAATCATTATCCGTTATTTACCGTTCAGTAGCTACTCATTAATCATATTAATCTTTTAATCTATCTATCATTCAATATTGGAAAATTTAATACTGAAAACGTTGAAAAGAGAATGATTAAATAGTTTACTTAATGTTTTGTTTATTCTTTAAAAAAATTAAAACCGTCATGTAGGTACATACCTGTAAAATTTTTTTTAATGATATAAGAAAAACAATTATTGACATAATTTTTAAATTCTTTATGGCCTAGTACAGCCTAGTACATAGACATCTTCTTCTTTTTTTTTCGAATGTGTAGTATGCTGTTGGCCCTTAGCCTTAGCGTCACCGGGTTTTGTGGGGGGCCGAGCTTGAAGAGCTCTGACCCTGGCTTGGCTTCCGAGGAGACCATCAATTTAGAACTGCAGTGTCGCAAGGGCGCCTCCTGTGAGGCCGAATCTCGGCTTACGTACACTGCTTGTAAAGAAACAAAAGGCACGTCCAAGTGTGAGCCCGTGGATGTAATTTAATTAATATAAAAAAAAAGCTGTAGAAAAATAAGGACCTCGTCTCCACCGGCGGGGACGGTGTATGTATCGTGTGCGTCTGCGAGTGTGTTGGATCCTACCGGTATGTTGCGGATCGTTCGCGAGAGTAATGGCGTCAGCTTCTTCTGTTAAAACGTGTCGAGGCCTACGGGACCGCTAGGGACGTTTTATAATATCATAATCGCAGGCTTTTACCACCAGTTGATTCGGATGAGAAGCAGCACTTTTAAAGTAGCTAGTGGACAGTTTTCGACAGCACTTTTAAACTAGCTACTGGACAGTTTTACTCTTTTCAAGATTCACATCTATGCACCATTTAATGAGCCACTTGCCCAACTTATCTAATGCTATTTGGATGTTATTGGCTATGTTGACAGATATAAAGCCAGAAGCATAAATTGTGGTGTCATCCGCGAATAGGGCTAAGCGCGTTCTCAACGTCTTGGGGGTGTCGTACGTGTACAAAGTGTACAGAAGTGGAGATAGGATAGATCCTTGAGGGACACCTGCCCTTATAGGGCGCTTGCAGGAGAGGGTGCATTCGACCCTGAAGCGGAAAAAGCGCTTTGATAGATAGTCTCGTAAAATGTACACGAGTCTATCTGACACTTTTGCTTGTTGCAGCTTGACGATTAAGCCGTTGTGCCAGAATCTATCAAACGCCTCCGCTATGTCTAAAAAGACTGCCGCTGATGGCATATTTTTGGCAGCTTGCAACAACTCTTCCGTGAGGCGGTGGACTTGATGCTCGCTAGAATGACGGGCTCGGAAGCTAAACTGTTCTGGCATGATTTCATTGGCCCCTACATAGGCCTTGAGACGCGTTAGGATAATACGCTCGAAAATTTTGCCCATAGTGTTTAAAAGACTGATTGGGTGATAGTTGGCTTTGAAGGTTCTCGCCAACGACCAGAACGATAGGTGCGATGGCGAGACCGTGGATAGTCGGTGATCTCTGAGCTCCGCAAACCGGGATCGAACCTGTCTTTGGAGTTCTCTACGATGGGCCGGGGTTGGGTACGCGTCGTGGACCCTACTGGCGGTATTCTTTTTAGTAATTAATCGTTGAGATCACGCGGGGGATCGAAACGGTCGTCGGGGCGCGCTTCGATTTCTTTTGAACAATCGTATAACGTATTGCCTAAACGCGAGGATAAATTATTAATGGCCGCCTCTGCTACCTCGGTCGAGTCGAACCTATCGGGAGATGTGTCGTTGGGTAAATCGGGATCTCGTAATCGTTCCGCGAATTTCTTCCAGTCCGTTACGGTTGTTTTTGGTGGTGACTGGGAACACTCTGGCCCTAGTTTAAGTAGTACCGGTTTATGGTCTGAATCTAATTCTACATAGACATCAAAAAATTACACGCTAATATCTTAAGATTAATGATTCTCAGGAAAAAAGAATAAGGACTATTTTTGTAGATAATTTTATGACATATTTTTGTCTGGGCTATATTTTAGATAATTTTTACGGCATGTCTATTTCGACCGGGCTATTATCTCGCGCCGTCATTGTCTTATTTGTATTTTTACAAATTAACATTTTTATTGGGTGTGTTAACACTTAACACTATAAGAGTTTTATTAAGTTAATACTAGTATATTATCATGTACGTAACAACGTACTTACAGATAGTAAATACTGAAATGGAAATTGTGTACGAAAAAAAATCTTAATTAAATTATTTTTTAAGTTTGTCCTGGTGTCTATTTAATTTTTAAATATGTTTTTTTTTACTATTCTATTCATGTTGGTTGTCTTTTAACATCATATTATGTTCTTACTATACTTGAGTGTCTAGCACAGTGCAGCTACAAAGGCTATCGATGTTGATATGTTTGACCTATTTTAAACAATCGGAAAAGGCGATTAGCCGAGCAATTAATGTCTTTAAGCATCTTGATCAAGTATTGTTATTATCTAGTATGTTAGTCCAATATCAAAGTTTTGCATTTTGATAATATAATTTTAAGTTATTGAAAAATAACTTCCATACCATTCTATAGTTTAATGTTTATTAAAGACTATTTGTTATATTTTTATTATATATAATAGTTATCTTTTATAATAGGTATACCATATATATAAAACCATATATATTTATATAAAAACTCTATAGAGTTTTGATACTCAATCCATAATAATATATAACAGTATAAAGTGTGTCTGTACAATAGAGATATATTATGAAAAACAGTTTCTTAAGTTGATGTTGATGTCGTTGATGACACTGTGATTTTCAAAATGTTTGTTCTACCTTTTAATCTACTGGGCGGTTTTGATTGAAACATTTTTTTTTGTGTAGCTATTAGGCCTGGACAAGACTAAGGATATATTTAATTTTGAAAAGTGGAAATAAAAGACCAGCTAACTATAAGAAAACCGTTTTAACATAATTTGTTTATGCACATTTTATACGACGACGTATAAAAATTGATGATGTGGAATATTTGATGAAAAGCTATACGAAATAATGAAAAGGCACCGTAACAAAAGTGGTTCAGGTTGATAAGCATTTTTCGTTGAAATAAAATAATAAAAAATCTAGAACATATGATAAAGAACCATAATAGTCCCAATATATTATTAGAAATAAGGAAATACCTAAACAAAAGTTGTTTAGCGTGATGAGCATTTTCCATTACAATATAAAAATAAAAGCTTTAAAATTATGCCTTACCATAAGATGTCAGCGAAACGGCAATTTTCGGTTGACTGTGACTTACCGTGTAAGCTTCGATCTCCACTCGCGGGAATGCTTATATGTCATGGTAAAAGCCATACGCCATTTTAAATCTCATTTTCTATGCAAACGTTTGATGAGTAGAATTAGTGTTGGAAGGGTTATTACTAATTCTAAATGTGTCTGATTTATAAATAGTTCCTCCATCCTGAATGTTGTCTTTATGTTTTATTTATTGAATTAGTTACGCTATGATATATATATAAGTTACTATATAAAGTGCCTTTACGAAACAGACTTCTTCGGAAATCTAACTCTGGACGTGCCTTGGCATTGATCCAAGAATCTCATTACAGGATAACCTGTTACTTTAATTACTTTTACATGTCACGGTATACCTACACTATTGTATAAGCTAATAATAAAATATATATTGTTTTTATTACTCTCGTTATTTAGTTTACTGCGCAGGCTCATAAATCCCTGTCTCGTCATTATTCAATTCCTAAACGACCTCCATGCTGCGGTAGTGGTGTTTTTTACATTTTATTATTTTTAATGAGTATGTATAAACGTCAGAAATCTGATACGACTTCTCTGTTAAACTTCTGTACACATGTTTAATTAGCTTTAGTGTACTGCTGAATGTAAATATGAAGTATATACGCCTATACAATAGGGCTAAAAACTATTTTCTTCAACAATATATGTCAAAATATGTTTTTTATGTTAATTATTTAGCAAATTAAAATTAACTACCTATTACCTTAAATGTATTTTAATAAATAATATTTAGAACGAAGTACCTAATTGTTGCTACGACCTCTAACTATTACGTAATAAATGTATTACCAATTTTACTTTGAAACTGAAATCAATAGATACACATGGGCGCTTACTCAATGTCAGAAACAATAAAGTTAACAATAGTTATTGTTACTAATACGAAATTTTAATTAACATAAGATATATTTATATAAAGTACACTAAACACTTCTGCTTAGTCTAATATAATTTTCTAGATAGGTACCTTATTGTACATAATTTCAATATTTCAATTAGTACCCAATGTTGCGGAAACAAGTAATATCGTAATATAAAAATAAAAATATGTCCACATTTCTAATTATCATGATTATTAAATGACATAATAAATGAAAGCGATACTAATAACTGTAACATTTAAATTGTCTTAAATGTTGCTTCATACAATCATATCGCTCAATGAACAAATTGGAAAGTTTGATTTAATAGACTGTCGAGTCTTCTTACAAATTTCTAATGTTTCAAAACGATATTTTTTATTGCTTAAAACAAGCTACCGATTTCTAAATAATATCTAAGTAAAAAAAATGATACACAGTAAAACTATAAGGCATATATGTAAGTATATATATCCCTAATAATTTTACCTTCTAATTCTAATCTTGCCTAATAATTGATGATCGAATAGTGAAATTCGGGTGGTTTAATTTGGTACCGGGAAGACATAATGCCGTCTTGTGTATCTTACTTCGAAAAAAGTGGAGTAAGTAGTCAGTAGGCGAAAAATTTAATTATTCCTTTTTATATTTTGTTTCCTCTAAATTTGTAATTTGAAGAACAAATTTTATTATCTTACATGTACTTTCCAAGAAAGTTGGCTCACACATCTCTCTTTTATAAATACGAACATTACATTAACATACTTAAGATAATAAGAAATAGTATTCCAGTTCCTCCTTTGTAAATACCTTCGGGGAAATATTGGTTTTTGACCTTTGCAATAATAAAATTGATTTCAAAATTATTAAAATAAATACAAAGTTTTGTTAAGATATATTTTCAAGAAAGAAATATTTTAAATAATAGGCAATTAAATAACGTGAACTCGTGTCTAGTACCTATTTATAAATAACTTTTTATATTCTACGTTAATTGTATTTTTTATATATCTACGTTAATTATGTTTTTTTTATTTTTATTTAAGTTAATAATAAAAGCCATCTTGGCGCAGAAGTACGGTGTATGACTAAAATTGCGATTAGTTTTAGTTTCTATTTCACTCGAGGGAATAATTATATTATAATTATTTTCATTTTATCGTTTTATTAACATAAAGAGCGGCGTTAAGTTCCGCCACTCAATACGCAATATCTCATTTCGAGTATCTTGAATCTTAACATTATGGGAGAAAAACGTGAAACTATATAAATACCTATAAGTTAACACTATTTAAAAAATTATATCATCCTTGATAAGAGAAAGATAAGAATGAATCATACTAATAAATGATAAATTTAAGAATTCACAGGCCACATACAATGTGGGTCATATGAATGCCATCATTGTTTGTTTAGAGCATCGAGCGTTCATTACCATCACCTATTTTTCGAAGGTCACAACCTCGTTCGGACGTGTTAGCGTCTGAAACAATAACTATAATTTTAATTATGCTAATATTTCAAAGTATCTTAAGTTACAAATTGGTAGCAAATGGCTACTTTAGTTTAACTTAACTTTTAAAATAATATTAATCTGATGTGCTTTTTGATTTTCGATATTAAATTAAACTATTTTAACCGTATTAATCGCGTATATTTTAGTATACGTAAATACATTTTCGGTAGTCATAGTCTACCCGTGACCACGGACTACTGTAAAGTGTTCGAAACGTCGGGTTTCCAAAAATGTATTTCCGAATACTAAAATACGCGATTAATCCGGTTAAAATAGTTTCATTTAATAATATTAATCTTATAGATTTACCTATCTAAATATGATTATTGTACATTATATGTGCATATTGTACATACGCTGCATTTACGTATTGAAATACACCTAAACTATCTTTAATGACCAGCAACATACAAGATTACTGCACAAGGGTAAACATTGTCGGTTCAAGAACGGGTCAAATCTCGTTTTATCTACTCGACCTAGAAGATTTAATGTCAAACATACGCGTGCAGTTAATCTTGTTTACATATTGTGCTCTAACTAGACGAGTTCACCTAACATCCACAGATGTATGCCTCATGTACTTTGTAGATAATATGTTTATATCTAGTATAATTCCATTTACCTTAACCTTAATTAATTTAAAACAAAGTAACTATTAAGTATTAAACAATGATAGTCTCAGATTTTATGTGTATAAATTATATAAAAAGACACTTTGTCAGGACTATCTTACCTAAACTATTGAACACTGATAATATTGTGGTAACAAAGGATGTCATCTGACATCTATATACCTATATACAACACTTGTTTTACTAAGTGAATGACAACGTACAGGCGAAATTACTCAAATTATTTTTGTTGGTCTTCTTAAAATAAAAACCAATTTGGCGAATTGTAGTTCGGAAGATATAAAACTTGGGTTGTCAATAAATAAAAATCTTCGTTATCTGTTAGAAGGAAATGATAATGAGAAGCTTCGCAGTCAACATATGGCTGTTAGGCATAAGTTAGTTTTGTAACATTAATAAAAAACTCCAGTCTTATAGTTCTACACCTTAAATTTACAAATATCAATATCATTCATGATTGTACCATCTTTAAATAAAGTAGGTAAAGCTTATATAAACACTTTGAAATAAATAGCTTGTAGCTTTAAAGATTGGGCGATTGGTAAGTAAAAACCACATTCTGCTTTAAAGTAGGTATATTGATGTAATCGATTATTACTAAAACAATCAATCATCAAAAGCAGATTAATATCAAAATAAAATTTATGTTTTTAAAAAAGTTCACACAACTCTTTTTATTAATTATGCGAAGTGGGCGTGAGAGAAACCGTCACGGTACAATTGTGTCCGTTCAAGTGGAATCAAGTGCACTAAACAACCATTACTTTTGTCACTGGCCATTGCGCCTACAGACATCCGCTAACCGAGGATCCTTGTGAGAGTTCATGTTTAACAATTGCCTTAGTCCCAAATATAATGTAGCATCATTATCCGCCTACTTCAGAATGTCAGGGTGCTTAATTATAGAATTATTGAATAATGGAACCTATCCAATATTACGAGTAAAAAAATCGAATCTTTTATTAATTTCGGTTTTTATTATCTTCGCTACTCAAATCATATAAAATTATATAGATTAAAAAAAATAGATCAATCATACAAATTTATATACATTAATGATATTAAGAGTCTTAATAGTTCTGCTTATCAAAGTATTCACATTAATTTCTATGTTAAAATCGCTTAACAAAACTATGTAATAATTTTAAAATTGTAGATAATTTTTTAATTTCAAATTTCATTTGCCCAGTGCAACAATCGAACTTACAGCATGAATCTACAACATAATATATATAAGCTGTTAATTGGTTTCAATTTCCAGGTCTTTACGATCTTTCATGAGAAAAGGAAAAAAAGGTGAGCAATCTTCTAAAACCACTAACCAAATCAATGGAAATAGCAGTCCTGTTGTGTTTCGGCGAGCTTTGCAATGTAAGATATGCACTACTTTTTTTATTTTTACTTATGGCTAACATGTAGATACACTTTATAAGTAAAATACTTTTAATAGAACCTATAACATCTGCTGCATCTTTTTAATTAAATTATTTTTTTTAATTTAAAAGGCACAAGCGTGATACTGTAAACGCGACGGGTTGTGGGTCCGATTCCCACTCCAGGAAATATTTTTTTTAAATATTTAATATTTTAATTTCTTGGGTCTGGTAACAAGACAAAGCGCGACGTTGATTTCCGCCACTCAACACGCAATGCCTCAATCCGGTAGAAAGTGGGGAACGGAAATGTTGAAAGAGAACCGAATGTCTTAACACTAAGTTCTCAGGTTCCCTCTACCTACCCTGCTATGAGCGGGATACAGCGTAAAGCTAAAAAAAAATATTGATTATACTTCTAATATTATGTTATTATTGTGTGTAAATCCACAGATTCATCAACATCGGGTACCCGCAGCACAGTGGGGTCACCTGAGCGCGCTGACCGCTATGTCTACGGTGGCTCCGTTACACCATTACCGCGGTCGCGTTTCCAAGAACGCTTGCGCAGCTCCCAACAAGAAGTCAATTCGCTTAGGTAAAAGGAAAAACAAGAACAAACAATATTAGTTATCTGTATATAATTACAGCAGACATGTTTTTGCATAACTTTTTACTTATTTTAAATTAATGAAGTCTTGATTCGATATACAAAACTGATAATAAACGTGCACAAAGTTTGAAAGACCTAAATAAAACATAAAAGAATGAATGTAATAGACATATTGAATACGTTGTCTAGCTATACTTAAGTTAAAAAAAGAACATATCAGGAAAATACTGCGGAACTATTAATAGGTATCTATAAAAGTATAGGAAATTAACACAGTTAACCAATATAGAAGTAACAAATTTAGATGAATCCTTTCCTTATCCTTATCCTTTTTCTTGAAGTGAAAATATCGGAATTAATACGCAATGGTTATGAGTTCGATTACCATTTAGGGTAATAATAATTTTAAATAATTATACCTCGGTCTGGGTTGACTATGTGAGTAGGTTCCTCATTAGTAGGTAATGTCTTTAAAATCAAAATAGGTAGTCAATTACGTTACTAATGTAAATGTCAATTAAACGGTGATCGTCGTGTGATTTAGAGACAAATGAACGTAGCGCGATGTCGCTAAATATACACATATTCGGTTTAAACTAAAATATAAAAAAATATAAGTTCATGGTATCACATCACTTAATATAACAATTAAGTTGATATAGGATTTAGGGATATTTTGAGAAATATTTTTTACACACTAAATTAACAGACATTGCGGACGAATTTTAAAATGTAAATTACGTTTACAGTGCCACCCCCCGCATGGCACGTAGTGACATTATGGGATCAAGGCTTAGTATGGAAAGTACAAATCCGTTTGATGAAGCGCCCATACCGCCTATACGATCTTCACGACGAAAGAAAAAACGAGCTCCTCCACCACCGTCTGACTTAGCTGATGAATCCGTAAGTCATCAACTCATTTAAGTTAAATAAAATATTGACGCTTCATAACTTAAAATTTAATATTCTAAAAATATTAATTTACTAAAACATATATTACAGATGACCAGCGAAAATTTGGAACTACGTATCACAGAAACTGATGATAGCAAGACTTCCAACATTACAATAGATGACGACATAGAAAATATGAATATAAAAGTCGAGCTAAAAATCGTTGAAGATGAAGAGAACGTTAACGTTAAAAATGAACCAAGTCCTGAAATACGTCTTGATAAAACTGAAGAAGAACTTAAATTGGATGATAAAAAGGAAGATACCAAAGATTTAGAGAATAATAACGAAAATCAAAAAACGAATGAGGACGCGATTATGATCAGATCGGAATCAACAAAAGATGTCGCTTCTGAAGAACCTTTTCCCAAAATAGATATAGTTAAATATAGAAGAAATTCTAGTGTCAATGAAGACGACATAAGACTTCGAAGAGGGAATTTAGAAGACTTTCACCCGCTTTCTAACAAAAGGAGTAAGAGTTTAACAAATGCTCTGAATGGCAGCTATATCGCTTATGATATAAATTTACACGAAAATAACATCGATATTAACAGCAACGAAGAGCCTCAAAAAGTGGTCTGTAAAGTTTACAACGAAGTTAGAAAGGAGAGTATTGACAATTCTATATCTAGTACTGAAAGGGATTTTCAAGAAATCGATAGGGCAACTAGAGAACTAGAAAGGGAAATAAATAAACTTAATACAGCTCTAATAGAAGACGATTTAAGTTTCGACAATAGTCGCCTCTCCGTGTCTGAAATTAGACAAAAGTTCGACAGAAACGGTGCAAATTCACCAAACCCAATACCAAAACCAAGAAGAAGTCACTACGGAGAAAACAGCTCTCCCACGAACGGTAAACAATAACGTAGAAGACCATAAAATATAGAATGAAAATAATTATGGCACAAGAAGCACTAGCAATGGGTATCATTATAATCTTCGGTTTCCACATTTGATTTTAATATTCACATATGTCTAAATTTATAGAAAAATATTAATGAGATATTGTATTTAAACAATAAGTAGTTAATTAAATATTTTTTTTAAAAATAATATATTATTTATTGCATTATAATATTCGGATCTCAAATATTTATATAACAGCATTGGATAGAAGATGGCATTTATACCAAAACAATTGTTACCAGATGCATTGTTCATGCCAATACTTTTATATTGTTACTAATATATTTAAAATTTTATTGAAACACTAAAAATATAAGTTTATCATTTTGTTTGAAAGATTATTTACCTTCATATATAAATATCAATGTAGTTGTAATATAAAATATTTATTGTTACGAAAATATATACGGCATTTTTACTCAAAATGTAATAATGCAACTATTTTAATTATGTTATAGATAAGCTTTTATCAAAATGCTATGTACTCCAAAATTAATTTTGCCATAATAGGTATAGAGTAAGAGAAAATTGTGATAACTTCATAAACATAACTATATTGTGCTTATTTCAATCCCATGATAATGTTTAACTGTCGTAATATAAATATTTAACTATTAATCAAATATTTTAAGGTACTATTAAAATATATAAGCATATAAATTTTATGATGCAGTGATGTCTGTTAACTAAAATAGAAACTATGTGTGCAATGGTAATTTTGTTATTTATATATTAAGATGTTTGGGATCTTTATAATTTATATATTGTTAAATTGTTAAACATAAAAATATAACATTATGGTCATTGAGTATACGTTTATTTTAATTTATATTGTTACTTACAAGGTAATATTTACAAATTAAAAATAAAATCCATCTACAAAATGTTTATGCTTATGAAAATATTATAATTTGATATGTAAAATAACAGAAATTGTTCACTACAAAGAGACAAGTAAGGTATGGTATATATCATGTCATGTACATGACATGATGACAGGTGACAGCGATACTAATACATATAAATTATAAGCATAGATTCACTATGGTTGAATAAGTCATATAATTACACATAACTCGCAAGTCGCGCTCTTTTATATTTTATAAATCTTGGTAAATTTGAAATAGCTGTAGACACCAACACCTTGTAGTCTTTTGGAATGTTGGTCTGTTGCCTTGCCTGAAATAAAATACATACCTATAATGTATTATATAAATATATATCATATCAGAAAAATTTTCTTAAAGTTATTCTTTTACCAAATAAAAGTATCTTAATAAAAAATATATTTTTAGGAAACATGAAAATTTGAACGTAGCGGGACTCGAAACTGCGAATCTTGGGAAGCATTAAAGTGCTCTGACCACTAAGCAATGTATTCTTAATAGTAATGAGATTAAACATATTTAATATATAGCAAATTCATGCAAAACGATTGTTCTTAGAAATAATATTTGGATAGTTGAAATTTGTATCTCTCTACAGAGATTCAATGAATAAAAATAAATTGTAGCAATCTCTTTTATACTCATAAAAATTTCAGCGCAGTGACGCAAAAATTTTATAATATATAAGGCTTAAATGGTCAGATTTTTAAGACACGCGGGTTCGAGTCCCTCAGCAACATGTTTAGAACACTAAGAATCATCAATCAATCAGAAAAAACAGAACCTGAGAATAGCTTAAGATGACACTTTATAAGTACGAAAAATATATATTATAACAATAACATTTCCACCTTTTACAAATATATAGAAAAATATTTATGAACTTTAACATACTTTCCCTTTTAAAATTTGTAAAAAGTCAGAGGCACATCATTAGAAAAATAGGCAAATCTATATATAAGTACATGAAGCAGAAACTTTGTATCACTTTTTACGAAAATTACACGGATGGAGCAGCATGGAACTTGGCACGCTTATAGTTTATATAGAGAAGGAGTGCAGAATACCAACATATTTTTAAAATAATGCTTATAATGTATATTAAATTAACAAAATAAATGTTACACACACTACCATAGTTTGACAGGCATGCTTATAAAAAGTGACATATACGAGTATATACATTGTTAGGACGCGTTATTAACGCGTTAATGGAGATACTAGTATTATAAAATATACCTTGCTCTTAATTGCTGGAAGTAAAAGAGCTAACTTTTCCACCAAATTAACTCTTGCTGCTAAGTCATCAGTCTCATCCTCTGCAAATAAGTCAAGTATAGTATCCATAGCTTCGGCTATTACCCATATTTCGCTTTCTTTTGCTGCCTGCTCAATTATGAACTCCGTAATAACACAAACAACATTTGATGTGGTATCGTTTAAGGTGCTAAATAATAAAAGTGACAGGCTTCCAATCATTCTAATAAGATTTGCTCGTATTTCAGCTGCTTGGCATTCTTTTATCCCAGTTAATATTAACTGTAAAAAATAATTGTTTGAATTTATATTCCGATCTTTTAATGTTTTGTAATAATACATTTTAGACTATCTAAATAATAAAATAAGAAACTAAAGATAAAAAATATTATAAAACAAAAAAACTTCAAATTTACTCATGTCAAGTCAAATATATTACCTCAATATCAGAGAGAGCTAGTTCTTGGAAAAGATTCTTTTCGGGATAAATTCCATTAATTTTCAATTTAATTTTATCTAATGCAGATCTCATGACCGCTGTAGCAGCTTCTAAAAGATCAAAATTTTCTGTATTTTGCTCAAATACCATTTTTCCTGCTTCCACCCAAATTCTGTACACACCATCTACACCACCAAAAGTTTCTAATGGTAATGTTAATAATAAATTGTTTAAGCACAGTAAAGACCGAGTGTGTAGGCTTAATAATCTGAAAATATAATTAATAAGTAAATTCAGTAAGTATTAACTATTACAAAGTTGATTGTTACTTATGAATAGAAATGTTATCAAGTTGATTTTAACTTGATTATGGTTATATACTATATGTTCACTACAAATATTGGTCACTAACTTTTTATGAAGTACTTTTGTTCCTTCATATTCCTTTAAGGTTGAAAGCACTTTTTCGGAAAGCATTTGACATCGGGCCCACACTTTTTCATACATAGCAAATGAAATAAATGCTTCTAGTATAATAGGTGGTAAAATATCTTCAGAGGGTATTGATTCTTCCTTATTGGCTTCACTCATTTCTTCATTTGTTTCCATGTTGCCTATTGCTTCTGGTATATCATCAGTTTCATCACTTTCAGATGATTCATGTTCTTCTGATGAACTCTCTTCACCTGTTAAAAAGTAACATAGTAATTTAAATATGCATTGAGTGAATGTTTTGCATATGAGCACTTATAGTATTGCCTTTTTAAATATAAATGTTATTGGTTAATTATATGGTGGAGCAGTATAGTATACAACTTTTAAGATATATACAATACATGACTCAATTAGAAAATATTTGAAATGAAAATGATATTATAGAATTAATATAAATCACTGTAAAGTTTTTTTATAAAAAGTCTTTCAACAATAGATTAGATATATTAGAATTATTGTAAAATAACTGTCAAAGCAGATTCACACAATGAAACTAGTTAAAAGTAGAGATTAATTTATTTTACCAAAAGTAGTTTTAGCTATTTAGTTTGATAGGTGAGATTAGGTTTTTTCATTTTATGCATTTCTTTAATCCTTAACTTTAATCATTAGGAAATGGACAAAATCCTTAATAATGTATGTAAAGAAATTAAGATTTTTTTTATCAACTTAAAAAAGCAGGAAGTTCTCAATACAACTTTTCTTTATGTTATGGTGTAACTTTTTTCTCAATGCACAATTATTTTGCTGACGAAACAATGATAACTATTGCCTCTAATGATCTAACAAGTAGTTTTTGAGTTATTCTTAATTTTACTTTTTAGTGCATTCTAATTGAAGAATTGAATCTTTATTTCTGTTACAGTTATTTACATTTTTCCTACATTTATAAACATATCTGATATGATATAAATACCTGTCTATTTTTTTTATACTATGAATATGTAAAAAAAATATCTTACTTTCGCATGAACAAATATTGGCTACAATTTCAAGAGCCCTTTGTTGTGCATCCAAAACTTGTAAAATGGAATTGATTTGTTTTTCCAACTGAAGACTCTCTTTTCCTTTAGGAACTTCAACTTTTTCAGCTGTATCAGTTGTTGGAACATTTTTTGATAGTTGGTTACAAGCCATTTGGTGATCTACTGATAATATCTTAGTAACTGTTCCAAGTATTTGATTCATTATATCCAAAGGTAATGCATCAATATTGGCATCTGTGAAACTTACAATAACACCACTTGCAAGTACTTTTATAAGTAAAGTTGGTGGATCATTACTTTCTAGACCTAAAAGTCCTTTTAGCTGTTTTTCTGAAAATTCCTTAACCTTTTCAACAGCCACTTCGTTGTCATCAACTACCACAAATAAACACTGCACCATTACTGTAACAATATCAGGTCCAAAGGTGGGCAAGTCTAAGAATCTTGGAAAAAATTCTAAAATTTTCGAATTTGCAAGATATTTTACAGCCAAGTCTGAAATTATAAAATTATAATAAATAACATTCTATATTTTTGAAACTCTAGGTTTTTTTTATAAAATTTAATATTACCTGAACTTTCACATAAATTTAATAATAAATTTGCACATTGGATAAAGGTATCAACATCTTCACTGTGCGTATTTGAGCTTGTGTCTGGAACCCACGATTCAGCATACTAAAAAGAAAATATATGAAAATGTACACTTACGGAGAGTTACTTATATTGAAAAATGAAAATAAACAACGTACCTGAAGAAAATAAGTCATTAAAGGTGTCATAACATCGTGCTCCATTAAAATAACACACATATCATAAGTAGTAGAAAGATTTCTAAGAGAACCAGCTGCAGCATTCCTTACAGGTGAAGCCTGATCGATGATAAGAGGAGCGACAATTTTTATCAAGTTACGATTTATCATTTGCTGTAACGTTTCAGAGTTTTCAATCAACATTGCAAACGATTGTAGACCACAAAATTTTTCCTCAATATTTACTTTCTGAAAAAAAAGCAATATTAATAAATAAATATTGATATCTTCGATCAATCAATAAATTGAATGGGTAATGAAAGCATTTCTTACCTGTAGCTGATCAATTATTGTCTGAATTGCATTTTCTTTTGAGTCTTCTACAAATTCACTCTCCTCTGTATCATTTGATACATCACTTGAAGTTTTATTTTCTTTACGCTTTCTCACTTTACCCATTTTTTAATAAAAAAACTACAAAACAATGTAGTAACCTATAAGACAAAAATCCACACCCCAGGCGTTTTAATTAAATGATCATAGATAACATGACTGACATTTGGGACAGAAGTGACAATAGTTCTAGCAACTCCGAAAGAGGGTGATTTTTTTTCTATTGCTTTTAAAAGTTTAATTGAATTATTACGTTTAATAATAAAAAAAACAACGGAAAGTATATTTCATATATACCTATATACTTTATTTCATTTTCACTATCGATATGACACGTAATGATTCGAGTAAAACTATGTAAAATTAATATACCATAATTAAAACGTGAGTAAAATTGTTCTTTCTTTATAACTTCTTTTCTTATTTTTCTTCGGTATGTGGCTCATACTTTCTGTTAGCATATTTTTTTAAATTTTATATATTTTTCTTTCCTTATTTGTTAGATAAGTAGTTGGATTATGCACATTCGAAGCCGCATAATTAAAGAACTAAACTGTAGTTGAATTCTCTTAACATGACAACTTTATTTGTCTAATGAATTCTCAAAGGATAGTCCTTTGATATTACATATTACAAGATAACACGGTATATAACAAACTTGAAATTAGTACGGGCTAATGTTCAATATGTTCACTACGCACGTTTCATAACCTATTTTTTTTTGTATGCTATGGCTATGTTACACCAAATCAAAAACGCTGTAAATGTGTTGTCGGCCTAAAGTCTACAGATAGAAGGGAAAGGAGATAGGGATGTAGTGGCCACGGCAGTCCACCATTGGACCCATCACATTTTTGGGAATGGTTAGGTGGGAATAGGGAAAACCTGGCTCATATATCATGGAACCGGAACACATTATTAGATATTTGGCGGTCCGTCTTTGACATGATAGTGGTCATGAGCCAGTCGGAAGATGAACCTTCTACCACCAGATCAGGTTACTGGGTTACCCGGCTCTTACGGGAGGCTACCAAGCTGCGGAGAGGAATTGCATTTTAACCCCGCCCCCTCTTAGGGATAAGGAAATAGGCTTATGAAACGTTCGATAGAAATGTTTATTCGTAACAGTTCTATAAACCTTCTATAAGTAATATATGCTTTATAAGCTTAAATGTTGCCACTACAATAAATTGAAAAATTGGCAAGCAATTTTTCAATCAAACCGATCATAGACATGTTGTTTGTGGTATGGTTTAAAGTTACCGCTCTGTCATAGCATCATAGCTTCAAAGTTAAACTACAACATTTGTTTACGTATTGTTCTATGCCCTTTTTTGTTTTAATTTAAATATTATATTAAAATTGTACCAGAATTGAAAACTGCAGAGGGCACAAAAAGGCAGAGTAGTGAGAATTGACTGGAGGATGATAAGGTTGTTTTTGATAATAAAAAATTAAAGGTAAGTTTTGTTACGGAGACATTTAGACGCTTGTTATATTTTGGTGCTTATACTTTTGTTCCATAGATGACCTTGAGACAATTGGTGAGGGAGAAGGTATTTCGTGACCGCTCTAATTTTCACTGCTTCACTGTGAAAAATACCTGAAAAAGAAACAGTATGTGTAATATATTAATTATGTTATAAAATAAACAGAAACTCACAAATGCTGACCAGCCGCCTTATTTTAAGTATTATTTATAAGTAAATAAGACATGTTAAACATAATTAACTGCTCTGCATCAATTAAATAATTTACACCACCTAAACAATGCTCTGCAAGTAATTCTGATTATGTTATTTAAATAGTGCATCCAAGTACTAGTACTTGTACACAACCTGCAAGCAATGCAACATCAGTAAGGAAGAAACTTTTTGAATTAAATAATTAACATGACTGTTGAAAGAAGACTCTTTTTTAAAAATATAACTATAATAACTAAACATGTATTACTGAGCAATATAACATATTATATCAAAACAAATTCTCACCAATCAATACTATCTACAAGCTAAATTATAATTTGTGCAACAAACTTATCATTGAAATGTGTTTGAGTATAATGCAAATAGAAGTTTGATACATATTTGTTTGGCAAACTTAAAAAGAATAGTAGATGTAATTACATTAGTAGTTAGTCTTAAAAAAAATAATATATATAAGAATAATATATCATTTTTGGTTACAGTATGAAAATAAGAACAGTGCTGCTCTGCTAATAGCAGAAAAAGAAATTGCCTGCAGAAAAGAGTTACATGAGGCTCAGATGGCCAATGAAAAACAAAAATTGAAAAATTTACTCTTGAAAGAAGTCCTGAAAATTAAATAATTATATTATAAAAAGAAATAAAATTTATAGATGAGTACATTTTTTTTATTACAAAACAGCATTCATTATACACTTCCCCTACAAACTTCTCAGGACTCTTCATGCATGTCTATTATTTACAATGTTACTGTTAAACTGCATGTCTCCATGGTCAATTGCAATTTTGTGAAGCACAGCTAAAGTGATTATTGTTGTCTTGACATTGTATAAATTGCAGGTCATGCCAATTAAAAGGTGTTAAAAGCATTGTTTCCACACTCGAAAGCATTGTTCCACAGTATTCCTCATTGCAATGTGTGTATCATAATATTTTTTTGTGAACTGTTTTCAGTTCCTATAGTCGTTTTCAAAGCATTTATGCTTTGTAAAGCTTCCATTTTAATTATAAAAGTAGCAAATTATCAGTTGTACTTGAAGCATTTTTTTTATGGATTAGATTACAATTTACAACATTGAGAAGTCACTTATAATTAGTTTACATCAAAAGTAATTTGCAATAATCAGCTTTCGAGAATCAGTCACTTTTTATATTATAGAACAGCTATAGTAGGGTCTTGGCCTATATAACTTTATAGTAGGTTTATAGAACTGTTTAGTGCTAAAAGGCTTAAATACAAATTTATAAATACAATCTTTTATCTTTATTCTTATAGCGAGTTTTTCGAACACTTTATCTGTTTCATAACATTTTATAAATATTTTTTTGGTAATTAATTCAGGGATTAGCATAAGAATACAACTTCAAAAATATTTTTTTCGTTGTTTTATACATTTACAAATTTTGAAAAAATATATTGGGGTCAGCTTATGAATAGTAATGTTTAGTGAAAATTTCATAAAGTTATGTTAAATAGATACCAAAAAAGTAAACTTTTACTTAAGGGTTGTGACTCCATGTCTCCCTTACTGTAAGAGTTAGGTACACATCCTCTCTAACTCAGCCAGACGGCGGTCAGCTTAAGAAAGCTGTTCGCCTAGACCCCTGGTCCGTATATGCGCGCGCAGGTCGGTCCTGCGCGCTTCCGAGCAGGCTGTCGAGGGTGTTCCACCATACTTAACATTGCGATGTCTCTTGAAGGCGGCCATCGGGTTTTATGGTTCGTGGTCCCGGTTAGTGGCGATCAAAGAAGAGCTTCGGTCGATTGGTTTTCTTTTTTGTTAAGATTATAATTATCCTGCACTCGTATATCGCAATTTGTGAGTAGCAAACGCTCGTCGTTTAGTAACGATTACTAAATGACTAACAGACAACGTACAGCGAAACTACTCAATGTAAAAAGCCGAAATTTGCCATGTAGGCTCGTTAGGGGAGTGTAGGTTAGTTCTAAGAGGAACCAATCTGAATATCTCTCTTTTAAATCCTGGATTTTTTTCAGAAACGGAAGAAAAATAGATTTTTAGTTGCATGGACTAATCCACGCAAATGAAGCCGTAAGATATCGCTAGCTTATTATATAATACAACATAACGATATAAGAACATTTATTTTATTAATCAGTCATAATACAAATACCAAAAAATGAGCACCATGAAAAACACTAACGATAAAAACGTTTAATGAATAAATTAGATAAGAAACAGTAAAGGTAATTAAATTAGCTTTTTTCTTATTTGAATTTTCAAAATACTACTAGTCTGGTTCCCTCTGCCTACTCTGTTGTGTGCATGAAGCTAAAAAAAACATAAGTACAAATACAGAATTGTCAGCTTCAATATTAAGACTAGAAATGACCCCAAATTTCATTTATAAGCTAATAAATAAGTCTAGATGTGACTTGTAGAGTACTAATAGAGTAGCTAATTAAGCTGTCATAAAATATTCTAATTTTACAAAAAGCGCCATGAAAAGCGTACTTATTTTATATGGCGGTTTTCCCTTTAGCATTATAGAGCTTGTACTAACTGATTACTTATTATGAGGCCACAGTTAGTCACAACTCATTAGCTGCCTTGATTTTTAGTTCCTTTTTATTTAATCTCCTATTCATAAAATATATGATGTAACCCTCATAGCCTAGTTTTCATGTGTTTTCATTGAGTGTGTGAATGTTTTATGTATAAGATCTGTGCTTTAAAATGAGCGATTTTAGGATAAGTCTAACTATTTTAATCATTCCGGTTTGATATTTTGTATCATAGAACAGATACAAAAACATTTTTTTTATTTAAACTATTAAGTTGATCAGTTACCGCGTAAAATTATATGTCACTTTATACAAATTATATGTCAAGCACTTGGTAATATTTCATTTTTTTATTTAATGTACTTTTAATGCTTCTCTTTATAAACTTTACATAGATATAACAAATTTTATACTCACCTGTTCGCACATTTTATAAATCTTAAGCCAGCTGTTTTGGTGTATTTAATATTTATATTTAATAATAACAATTAACCTTGTTTAATGTTAGAAAAAAAGAAATAATAATAATCAATAGTTTAATATTTTTATGAATAGCTTATTTATATTTATTATAAATCTCGTAAACTAAAACTTTTAAACAATAAAGACACGTACCTGTATAAAATACCATATAGGATTAGAAAGAACAATAATTCCTATGTGCATTTTTAAGTCGTTTATTCAAGTTATTATCAAAAGCTTTGTGCATAATAATCATTGTTCGAAATATACACTCAAATATATTTTCTCTATGAATTAGGTGTTGAAATTATACATTTCGTTGTATTGGAATTATTAATACTATATGACTACTAAATATTTATTAAATAATATATTTGTTTAGATCACTAGTTTAAAAATCTATAAAAAAATCCTAATGTCGTCACTAAAATGCAACGAAGGTCCCATCACCCAGTAGCCGCCGCTCAAGCTTTCTTCATAAATCAAAAAGTTGTTTTTATGCCTTATCGACGCATAATCGGCGGCAGCTACCGCACTGCCGACGTATCACGGCCGTCTACAGTGTAGACGAGATTCTTAATTTACACAAAGTAAGGGTGTAGATTCTACCCTTATTTTCCGAAAATTAAGAATATCATAGAGTTTTAAAATGCTTTATGTCTAATAAGTATAAATAATACTTATTATGTAAAAAAATATGAATTCTAAAATTCTATTCGAATTTGTCGAGTATAGTTATACATTAGTGCAATGAAAAATTAAAATTTGACCTTTATTCCTACAGCTTTCTACTATGATATTTTTTTTTTAAATGTAACGGCTACATAAAATAAAAGCTTTTATACTAAAAGCTGCTACAATAATGACGTATAATTTACGATGTGCATTAAAAATTCATAGTCTCACAATTTTCATTAGTGGTATAAACGCATCAAGAGATGGACGTGGTATATGCACGTTGGCGGTACGACGTGTCAGCACATATACTTCGTCTAATTGCACCCCCGCGGAGTGATGGATGGACCGCGCCACTGTCCCCCGTCCCGCAACCCCCACGCGGCGAACCCCACAAGCACAAGGGTTGTTCCCAGAAATTCCATTATCGTCCGCCTCGTTTCATTTGACAATACACCGCCTGTTAACATTAGTGCAGAAGGTTTTTGGAATTCCACAACAAATGCACTAAAATTATAAAAAATATATTGTACTTAACAATAAAAACAAATACGAGTGTACCTGTAAAGAAGTATTTATATTCAAATAACGAACATTAAACAATTGTGCACTAATATCTCAATTATATAAAAAAAGAGAAAACAAAATATATTATGAATTTTAATAA
Organism: Philaethria dido; assembly: GCA_033558755.1. NCBI lineage: Eukaryota > Metazoa > Arthropoda > Insecta > Lepidoptera > Nymphalidae > Philaethria > Philaethria dido. Next base: position 60,076 of record JAKGSA010000137.1, read on the forward strand.
GCGTATTTCATTTAGACGCTTAAATATATAACTTAGCTTTGATTTCCAAATAAAATAGGGAATTATAATATTATAGTCAACTTTAGTATTTTTTAAATATTATATTGATTGTTATAAAAACGATAGGCACATGTCATTTGTTTTATTTGGTAAGCACTTTCGAGCACCAAAAGTTATTACTTTCGGTACAAAATAAACAGGAATGTATTTTATATTGATTTCCAGGTTCAAACAAAGCTGCAGTTACCCATTAATATAAAATAAAGAAAATTGATTAATGAAGAAAATATGATCTATTTTATTTAATTAAATTATTAGTAATGTGAGTAACTTCACATAAATTAAATTTTTAAAAATATTTATGTTGTTAAATTGTATTTGTCCTTATTTCAAACTTATCTTAAGAGATAAATAAAAACATTAAATCTATATATTAACACGAGAAAAACCTTTGTACCCCTTTTTACGATAATTACGCGGACGGAGGAGCATAAAACTTGGCACACTTATAATTTATGTAGCGAATGAATGCAGGATGATAATATCTTTTTGAAATGATGCACAAAAATATATTAAACTAATAAAATAAATGTTACACACACTACCATACTTTGAAATCCATGTTTAAAAAACATGAATGTCAAATAGCGCATCAACAACTAGTAATAAGTTAATCCTTAAATATAAAAAAATGGACTCGAAAGTAGATATTATAAATTTCACTTTCAACCTTTTACCTAATTCCTTTATAACGTGTGGTATAGGCATCCATCACAGTTTCTGAGGTAAGGTTTCACATAAACTAAGAAAGGGGTGGCAGCGTATATTGATTACGTAAGTCTAAAGAAATTTACCTCTTCCGTTCGAAAGAATAGAAAGGAAATTAAAAAAACGTCAATATTTGGACAGAATCGATTATAACGTATACGACCGGACGCGATTGTGTTACTTCGGCGCTAATAATTGTAAAGAACAGGATGAGATTTTCGACGCAATCGTGCTAACTCGTTTGTTCCTAGTCTTACCTTGTCAAAACAACAATACAAAAAGCAATCGTATTACTTCATTCGAATGTGATCGATTGAATCGGAAATCAGACTAGTCTGTTTTCAATGCCACTCCAATTTCGCATTGAATGGATCCAGGCATGCTTCCGTGGCTTAATATGAACCTTTTGTTAAAGACTCGCTTTTTATCTCTCGAGTTACTCCCCTGCTCCTACATCGTTTACGAGACTCAAATTACAAAACCAAATATATTTATTTGTAATAAATAAAATATTTTAATAGAATGTTCAAAAAGTTGAATGTTCAATTGATTAAGTCTTATACTATATGTACTATCGTAATAGTCGTTATTTTGTGGTTTATGAATAATTGTATTTACTTAAATTTTCCAAAGTTAGGTAAATACAATTACTCGTTAAGGGTCTACTTCCCAGTTCCCACCCCATGGCGCCGTATAGTCGGCTTACAGCGCTGGTAAGTATCCGACCAAATAAACCCTGCCGGATGTTATTCTTTTCCTTGTGTACAATCACGAATTCCTAAAAACTTTACAGCGCAGGTTAGATAGCTAGGTTGCTCATAACTTTTATTGTTAAATTCTTCGAAATACCAATATACTCGTACATATACACATACCACTATGCAAGTATTTATTTTTGTCTAAATTCATTATGTGTCAAAGTATTTAGTATGAAAATCATAGACGAGTATCTGTTTACGTTTAGGTATAATAATTCTTTCAAAGTTTATTTGAGGCTGTTATTTCTTCCTTTATTTACATTACAGCAATGATTCCGGGCTTATTTACACAAGTTGATAGATAAAAAGCGATAGCGAAGCGGTGCTCTTGTCATGTAAAAGAAAACAAAATAAATAAAGAGATCCGGCTCTTAAAGCGACTGTGTAACACCAGGGGTAGCTTTGATAATGTAAACATCGGTGACACTCAAATTAGATAGTTTACAGGTACATAAAATTATTATATTACACACATAACTTTGCTGTTGTCTCGGAAGTATTTTATATTTTTTTATTCATATATACGTCTTAATACATATAGGTAGAGGTAGCTAAGTTTAAGTTTAACAATCTATATAAGGTTCTATTATCATTAATGATTCTTTAAAATAAAAATGTAGTTAACTGCACTGCGTCATAATGGACGTACTTTGTATAAATCAATTTCAATTTCCAAGCTGAACGTTCCCCACGGCTGATCGACCTCCCTCGCTATTTCCCCCAATTTGTTTGCAGGAATTATTGAAAATCTATAGACCTATAACGATGTTCGATGAAAACATTGACATTGATTGACGGGTTAGCTAATTCTCAGCTTGAGTAAACGTGTAATGCTGTGAATATTTCTCATGTTTTTTTAATTGTCTATCAAATCAATGTTAATAAACAAATAAACTGATACCTATGGTAAATTTCAATTATAATAATAATAACAATTTCGATCCTACACACATAATATGGAGATTTGTGGTTTCTGTTTATTTATTCAAGTGATAAACAAAATCTGATGAAATCAATACACGGAATATATTCCTTAACCATTAACTAATAGGTTACTCGAAATAAATATGTTTCTTAGAGAATATACAATAGCTATATTGTTACAATTAATATAATTAGGATTTTTTTTATATATTTTAATTAAGCATATAATAGTGTACAAGTAATTAGCTTAGATAATTTCAAGTAAGGGGCGAATTCGTACTAAATCTTCTTGGTCTAGTGGACCCACGCTACACTGAACAAATCCAAACCTGTAATTTGAATATGGAAAGCAGCCAAGATCCTTTAGTAGCTCGTTAACGATGCAAACCCTATTCGGAAACTACTTCTTGGATTCCGATAGCAAAAAAATGGTTTCCAGAATTATATTAAGTGGATCGATCTACCAAAACGTTTTTAAATATAAATTATTAAAATATGTAACTCTTATAGCAGAGAAAGCTAATCTGACGAAACTAATGTCACGTGCGGCGTGGTAATCATAACTTTAAATCTTGTAACATGTAGAAAGTAATTAAAATTGAACTCAAAAATATACAATATCAAAAGAGAATGAGCAAAATTACGCCTAAATATAATTAATATTTAATACTTATGAAATAAAATCGTAATGCATATTACGTTACAAAATACCATTAGGTATCAAAATTTTACATTCCAAAATATTTATACTGGAGACTTATTTAATCATATACATAAAATGAGATTATGTGATTCTAGCGACATATATCATTACCAAATAATTTGTTTTTTTTTTACATAAACGTTAGTAAATTTTACATATTAAACTTTAATATACCTGACTAGTAACAAATACTTTTTTTCTCCTGTTTTTGTTAATTTAGAACTAACTACGAGCTGAGTAGCAACCCCCAACGCTGTATATTATCTTAATGGCTCAGTCAAATATCTACATATACCAGTGTCCCCGTTGACGCGTTAACAACGCGTTATCTTTAGTAATGTATGTATATGTCACTTTGAATAAACATGGATGTCAAAGCATGGTAGTGAGTGTAACATATATTTTAATAATTTAATATACTTTTTATTCATTATTTTAAAATAATATTAGCATTCTGCACTCCTCTATATAAAACATAAGTGCGCCAAATTTCATGCTCCTATGTCTACGATATTTTCGTAAAAAGTGGTACAAAGTTTTTGTTTAACGTATTTATATACTCGTATAGATAAAAGTACTAAAATTCTTAGTAAGATTTGAATTCACGACTTCATGTTCATTAGATAAGTCTCAACAACGCGACGCCACGATAGTGTCAGCATGTTATAGATCTTTCAGTACACATCAAATTTGATAACTTGTTTGCAACCCGTACATTTTAATTGCACGTTCCGAGAATGTCGGAAATAGCGCTTCCGAGTAACACTTAAATCCGATGTCTTCTTCAGACAATATCTTTGTTACTTTATATTTACTCTTACTGCCTCAAATTAATTTAATGAAATGATAATGATTATTTTAAATATTAATTTCAAAGAATGTTTGAAAATTGTTGAGCATTCGTCATTTATAATTACAGAACTAAGTATATTAATTAATGGTTTTCGTCGTAGATATTTACAAACCGGATTTATGTCCTGCCTAATTTTTTATCAACATTATATTAAATTAGCTTTTAATTAAAACATATTCTTATAATTAATTGCGCCATTTATAGAATATAAACTAGCAACCAATATTTATTTTAACCTTTCTAAGTTCATACAGAAGGTGTTTTTATAAAATTTTAAGCGTAACTTTTCTCTACTCTATAAATTCTGAAACGATTAATATTTTGCTAAGCAATCGATTTTATATCATTATTTTGTAAAGATTGCAGTGTAACCTTCACAGGTGTGCGTGGTAACTGGAGAGCGGATCTACGTTTTCTACGCTCTTCGGAGTTCGGACCTTTGCGGCATCGTCGACGACGTGCGCGGCGGTCGCGGCCAGATCAAAGCGCAAAGCCGCGAGGGTCGACGCACGCGGCTCTCGATTCTCGATCGTCCCGCTCCCCTCATCCCGCCTCACATCCACACAACAATATCTACGGTAACTACGGTCGATTCGTTCCCTCGACACGACCCGATCGGCGTCGGCGCGCGCGAAATACTCTCAAAGAAAACCTACCATCATTGAACCGGTTATTGTTTACAAACGGCCAGCGCATAATGGCGGTAAATTACTCGGACGAAATATCCTAGCATCATTCTTCGAAATGTATTCCTTCCGCATAATTTGACAGCGAACTAAGCCGCTTAAAATAAATGGGTACCTACAGCACGGAAAACGACTCGGTTGGAGTTTTGATTTTAATCCTTGAGTCGTTAACGGTTAATACTTTTATAAAGTAGATTATAGAACGTTGTCACGGGCTTAAAAGTTTTAAAACTCCCTACTAGATGAATGTGATGATTCATTGCTTAACTACCACATTGTTAACAATACTTATTTATTGTGAATATAGTGATGACTGGTTTCTTTTTACATAGTGTAATAACCACCAGTCAGTTAAGGAATTATAATTAAGTACAATATAGTACGAAATTGACGTTTTTCTTCGTTTACTTTTATTCTTTATATTATTTTCTTTTATTTATCGTTTTCTTTTATATTTCGCATTTGTTTAATAGGTATGCAAATCGACAATAGTGACATACCAGTAGTAAATATCATAATAAGTTTCTCAGATCTTGTTGGACTTAAACATGTTACCTTATTTACCGTACGTATCGGTAATACTATTCCTACATTTATTTCAATAAACATTCACTGTAGTATATTGAAATTAGCAATTAACAAACGGTAACAAATAATACATGAAATAAGGTGTTATTTTATTATTATTAATGAATTTTTTTTATACGTCATGGTATTAATTTATGAAATATTTTTATATTTTAATACGTTAAAAAGTATACTGAATAGGAAGCATTTTGTATCACAATAAGGTTAATTTACAAAATAAGTGTAGTGCTCAAACGGAATAGGTTAACATAGAAGGCTAGTAGCTAGCGGCTAAAGACTTGAAGCACAAAACACTGGATTAAATTAATTACCAGGCAGAGCTTGGCGGGCGCGCCACTCACTGTCTTTACAACATAATTTGCACTTCACGCGGCAAGATCAAAGCCCCGGCCGTTCGATGGCGGTGCCTTTGATCACGGCGAGCCTTTGAAAGACGCCGCCTCTGCAGGGCATGCCTCCAAATAGTCAATTTTGGACGCTGTTTTTTTGTTGTCGTCCTAATACACGAGATTTTTAACACTATTTTATATTATTACAAACACATATTACTGTATAACCTACACCCATATACGTATACGAAGCCACTATGGCCTAGTGAGACAGCGTCTGACTGTAAATGCGAGTGGTTGTGAGTTCGATTCCTCATGAAAGAATGATTATACTTGATTTATTTTCAATTCCCCACTGAATGTGTTGAGTTTCGTTATTAAACACGAAATGTCACGAATTCGGAAGAAAAGAGGAGAACAGAGCATCTTGACAGTACACATTATGCTCTCTCTGTTTTCCCTGCTACGCGGGACTAAGCGAGAAGCCGAAAAAATTACTTTATAGGTTATACAATTTTATCCCGGCTCCCTACTAATAGGTAACAAGTAATTATAAATCTTTTAGGCCGGTATTTATCTCGTTTCTTCTACGGGTTGTTCTCAACTTCCGAGACACATACACATAAAGTAAAGAAACCCAACGCCGCGATTCATCAGTAGGACTTAAACCCGTAAGTTACAAATCGCAGCGTAATTATGTACGTATCCGTATCACGCTTGAATAAGTTAATAAGTCGAAAGTACATACTTTTCAGGGCAGTTATAAGTAAAATGTAATTTTACCAGATAGAATTTGATTTGCTTGAAAATGCAATAAATTAAATGCATATTAATATAAAATTAAATAAAAGTCGAATATTCACACCTGGTATAGACTCATTTTATTAAATTGTTAAATACATAAGATATTCGTAAGAGCTTTGTTTTGCAAGTTTTTAAGTAGGTAGAAGGTACTGAACTATCCACAAAACAACAGTTCACCTTCACCTTATAATTCGTCGTTTACGTTCATTCCAATTTTTAATGCTAATATTATTTTTTATTATTAAAAAAATATTTTAGACGACGTACTTACGTCGAAATACCTGCTTGAAGTAACAAATACTGATAAAGAAATTGTATTTATAATGGTCAGCTGTTGTCTCAATATAGGAAAAACACACAATGGTAAGTTTTTAAATTTAAAAGAACTGGTATTGTACCTACTAGAATCAACTTATAAATATTCAACTATATTTCAATATATAATATTTCAAATTTAATTTAATTTAATTCTAATTTCGATTTCTGGTTTAATAATTATTTTATATATGAATTTGTTAAATTGTTCAATAATAGTCATTTATAATGTTTTTTTTTTACAGTATTATAAAATTATGTTAATTGTTATGTTGTTACTATTTATTTATGTTTTTTTTGTTTTTATTACAATAATTATTGCATGTGGTGCTAATCTGCAATTAGAGTTATTTTTTGTGCTTTTGTTAAAAATGTGAATGCAAAATTGTAACAATTGTCGGTTAACCATAATAAATAAATAAATAAATATTATATCCTTTAAAAGAAAAGACAAAATATCACGAAATGCAATTTCTCTCTCCACACAAATGATAGTTTTAAAATTCTACTTAACAGAATAAATAATAGTAGGCCCTTGTTTATAATTATTCATTTTAAGCAACATGTAAAAATTTGAAGTACCTATATAATATTTGACATAAAACGAAGACGTAACGAGAAACAAGTTTTCAATACACCTGTGGATAGCGTCTGTTAATGCGCGAAGTCGAAAGTCGAAAATTGCAGCTAAGCGATGTTAGCAGGTCTCGGCCGCGGTAGCCGACAAAGGGATAAAATATAGAGGTAATTAATTTGATGGCGCGTTGCACGCCAGCGCACCGCGCGTCGACTGCGATGCTATCTGCCTTCCGACTCGCTTGGCCGCTTCGAAGCACTTTGTAGCTTAAAGCTATGTTTAAACTACGCTCATGTAAACAAAACTAAAGTAAGCTCGTGAATGATATATAATTTGTTCTATTAATTAGTTAGTGTGAATATAACGTTGTTCACTTGTCTAGTTAATGTAAAAATACTATTAAGAGACGTCTTACTATTATAAGTTAATATTGATTACACGAAATTAATCGTTCATAAAGAATGTCTATAGGTATTTTAATAAAATAAAACTAATTATGAAATATAGTAAGTAATAAATCTCAGTCATATACATAATATATTCAATGTATGCATAATTAATACAAGAGATTGCGAGTAAATTTTGAAAAGATCGAAAACTTAATTTACAGTAATAAAACAAAATAAACCTTTGTTCATGGAGTTGTGGCCGAGACAATGTGGCGTAGGCGGTCTGCGTCTAATAGCGGCAACATCAAAGAATTCAAGATAAGTATCACCGTCGGTACAGGCCAAGGATCGAAACCCCTATTTTTGGATAAGTTTTAACAGTTTTGTTTTTCATCTTTCTTATATTTGTATAGATTATTGTGATAAAACAAAATCTAATATTCACCTCGATATTAATTATTTTTTTAATTTAAAAATCAATTAAATTTCTAGAAAAGATCGTTCCAGCTTTGCTTGATAGAGTCTATAGATGAAAATAATTAACATATTATTTAATATTTATCTATATAAAAAAACGGATAATCTTCCTCTTCTGCTTAAGCAAGGAACGGCGCTTAATTTAACCTTCCAACGAGCGCCTTTAATATATAGAATAGAAAGAAGAATTCGAAATATTTCACTATCTTTTATGTACACTTCTAATATATGTATACTTGTTATTTTCTGATGAGCAGAAATCTTAAAAATCTTGATATATCACTGTTTATAAAAATGGCACGTGAGTCGAAACCTGGTCCTGGTCTAGAAACGCGGCTCCTTTGATATTGTTCGTATCGGTAACGATAGTAGTAGCCACTTGATACAGTGCATGCCGACAAAAATGCCGCGGTAGCATAGAACTATTGATATCATATTTTATAGCTCTTTGATCTACCGGCACTTTGCACCCTTGTAGCACTTTCTCTGTATAAAAACCTATATTTTTTTTCGCAAATTGTAATGTAAAAAATCTTAAAGTTGTTTATTTAACTAGGCAAGGCAGGAAGTTTTCACTTTTCACCCCACTTAAAGAAATTCTTTATTGTATATGGATAGTTTACATGCGTACTTTGTAAATAGACATTCCTGTGACCAAATGTGAACTTGTGAGTTTGCGTATAATCGAGCACGTCCTAATTGAATCATTATGAAATCTACAAAATAGTTCTTAGGTATATAGGGAAATGGCGGGTACCCATGGACGGCGGGTGGCCCCGGACACTTCAATTTCTAAAAAAACTACAGACATTCCTTAGACAAAGAGCTATTGAAAAGATGCCTTTTCTAGAGTAGAAGCAAATGTAATTGGATCGCGGTGCGGACGCTGAGTAAATTAGTCATGAGAGAATGTTTTATTTTCGCCTAAAACAATTCATCGCTCTTGTCAAATTCCATCGGTGGCTATTAAGTACAATAAGTAAATTTTCATACTTGTCTGCAATGCAGGGTTCTAGTAAATTATATATTTAAAGATTGTAATAGTATTTATAACAATTCTTATACATTTAGAGTGCTGTGTTAAAAATTGATAGCGGGCGGGTAGCCCCGGACACTATGTTGCGGGTACCCCTGGGCACGGTTCTTACTCTTCTTGGAACTGCAATTGAATGTAATTTTGATTATTTATTGAGAGTACTTCAATTGGCTTTTCATTTTTTTTATGTTTTTATTAACGGATGGCAAACAAGCAGAAGGACCACCTGATGGTAAGTGGCTACCTTCACCCATAGACATCTACAACACTAGAGGTATTGTAAATGCGTTGCCTACCTAGACGATACAGATGGAAGAGGAGGACAATGTAGTAGTTCGCTATCGGAATCATCACATCATCATCACATTCTGAGGAAAGGATGGGGTGGGATAGGGGAAAATCTGGCTTACATGCCATCGAACCGGAACACATCATTAGATATTTGGCGGTTCGTCTTTGACATGATAGTGGTCGCGAGCCAGTCGAAGGACGAACCTCCTATCACCAAACTACTGGGATACCCGTCTCTTACGGGACGCTACCCAGCGGCGGAGGGGAATTGTATTCTAACCCCGTCCCCTCACAGGGAACACACATATATACTGACAGTGAAATATTCTCTTTATTTTATAGGTACCTTTAACGTAATACGTAAACTTTAAATTGTGTACTTGCTAAGGTTTCCGATGCGTATATTTATATAAATACTCTATTGTAAAAATTAGGCTCAGGTAAAAAATGCAATGTTAAATAGTATTTAAAGTTATATTTTGAACATTATATTTTCATTTAAACAACATTTTTAGTTACAATGTTATCGAACTTATATTAAGTAAAAAAAATAAAATATGTATAAAAAACAGTATCTACAGGGAATTTCAACATAGCGCTTTAATTAAATTTGTATTTCGTTATATAATAGTAATAATCACACCTCGAGGCTATTACGGCGGAATCACTTTTTGAGATCGTCCGACATTGAAGAGAACTGGTTTTAATGTAAAAAGGCGTTCACGCCGCCAGGTGAGAGGGGAAAAGGAGGAACAGTAATCGTATGTTATTACTTCTTTGAAGTTCCGACGATACCGCGCTTACCATAGATTAAACGATAATTACCAAGACACTACGCTCTTATAGCTTATAAATGTTTCTTGGGAAATTAAGGCAATATGCTTCTAAAAACTAAATGCACTACGTAGATATTTTTATTTCGGAATAAAAACAAAAATCGCTGGTACATTTTATTTTTTTAGAGGTTTTTTAACTTCTTATAATTCAATTATTTTCTATTATTTTGGAATATATTAAATATTGATTTGAAAAACAACTACTATAGTTATAACATGTCTCGAATAGTAATTAGTTTCTTTTATAATAGTGTAATTTCTTTACTTGTGTGACTTTTATTTTACGTGATTACTATTTTTCTATGCGAAGAAAAAACTAATAAAGAAAGACACACCGGTTAGTCTGCAAGATAATTAATAATTAACAATGTTTGCTGTATTTTGAATGACATTTCTCTATGAAATGTTTAAAAAACGAATAACACGATTCGACGAATTACGATGAAGCTTCAGACAGTTTTACATTTATATAATATCCTTTATAATCGTTACCTGAACATAATGAATATTTTTTTGTTAGTAAAGTTTTTTTTTAATATGGTATTTATTCATAACAAAAAGGTAATAGTATGAAATGACCTGGAATGTTGATAGTGGCGTTTTATTTCTGCTATTCAACTAACTGGCGAGCAGCCAGCTGCGGTCGCTCCACTTCGTCTGCGTGGGCAATGCCCACTCGCGGACATATTTAAATCAAAATTTCTTTAATTCACCTAATCAACACATATTTATAAAAATATATATATATATTTAAACAAAACAAAATATATCTTGCATGAAAAGTATATTGCACCTACATAATGAGGTAAATTAAATTATTTTTTATTTAATATTGTTTTTCAACCTTTAATGATTTACTATTGATGTGATATTAAGTACTACATATTAGTTTATGACATTATCTATAAAAATAAATAATTACAAGAAAGTTGAGAAAAATAACTGATGTATTACCAATGCCGATCGAAGTATGGTAGTCCTTCGAGAAAGGTCCATATGAAATGATGAAACAGCAACAATAATGGCGGATCCGATTACAAGAGCTCATGTTTATACTTTTTGTAGAAAATTGAGCGGACACCGACGTTTATCGATTACCTACGTCTATAATATTACATCGTTCGCGACTACGTTAATGCTTTAACTCCAAATACCACCCAAGGTAAATTCGTTACCCTGGTGCTATGCATTTTAACTAAATTGACAACTGGTATACATACTTGTAAGTATATTATGTTATAATTTATGAGATTATTATATGAATATAAGGAAATGAAAATATTAAATAATATTTAGTAATTTCATTTCTTCGCTCTGGTAATAAGGCAAAGCGCAATGTTGAGTTCCGCCACTCAGCTCGCAATGCCGCAGAAAGTGGAGAACGAACACGTTAAAAGAGAACGGAGTGTCTTAACCTTCATACGGTCTTCAAATTTACCAACGTAAACGGGCTTCGGATCTATTTTGACCCAGTACTATACTCGTATTGTATGGATTTATGTGATAAATAATTGTATATTAAATATTTTTTGAATTTGTATACAATGTATTTAGATGTAGTTAATAAAAACAACAGTTAATTAACTGAAATTTTACTAGAATTAATTAAGTTTGTCCGAAAATACCACTTATATTTCTTATGTGCGAGGTGCTATTTTATTATATCCAATAAAATAATAAATAAAAAATATAATCAGGTATTACATAGAGAATATATATTTTTTTTGCATTTAAGGTAAACATGTTTTGCTTTATTATAATTTTTTGATGCAATTGACATCGATCTCTTTGTAGTTTCTTTTTCTGTATTGTTCATAGACTGTATTGAGATTAACGTTCATATACTGTCACATTTTCCGAATGGTTATAAAGCTTTGGAAATATACACACTCATTTTTCCATAGTCCGCGAATCGAAGCAAATTTATCTAATAATCGCCGTTTGCTTTGAATTATCTAAGATCAAGCCATAAGACTCTTGCTAATTCTTAAAATGTTTTCAGTTAAACTGGAAACATGGGAATCCTTTTTGGAATCTCATAAAGTTTTCGTACGTTTTATAACGTACCAGCTAACAAGAACAAACTAATAAGTACGAACAATTATATTATTTAGACAGTTCGAAAATTGTCATTTTGACACGAATAATGTCGATCCTGGCATCATATTTATAACATCATCATTTTTCAATTTCGCAATCATCATATACTAATATAAACTAAAATAGTGATACGATAGCGAAAAAATAACACGTTCCTTATAATTTACAAAATATTTATTGTAAAACTATATTGCCGCTTTTGATATTACAATGCAACCATTATATGCGAAATAAGGTGTAACTAGACACTAAAAGTAAACAAATAACAAGCGTTCTATGTATGTTTAAATTGAAATTCAATGTCTGGGTTATTGTTAAAAGAAATATAATTAGAAAAAAAATGTATATTTTTATAAAATAGTCAAATATTCGTATTAAACTAACAATTTTGATAAAAGTCAAGAAGTATCAACTGTCACAAAAAAATATTTAAAGAGATAATTACGTTTTAGTCCCGAAATTGGTCAGAAAAGATCCGAAAACCGTATGAAGGTTAACACTAGCTTCTCTGGTTCCCTCTGGCTACCCTGTAACTTATAGAGCATACTATCATAGTATGTGAGCACGATTATCTTTTCGATACTTTTATTAGGCATAGTAAAAACAATGTTTATTATAAGCCTTTTTTTGGAATACAAGCTCATTTCGGTCGCAGATAAATCGTCGACAATAAACCTAACACGAAGAGATCGTAAAATTCTAATTCGAAGCCCATCTTAATGTAACCCGCCGGTGTGCGGCTGTATCCAACGTGAAGTCTGGATCCGTTATAGTTTCTACTATAGCAGGCAACGGATAGCTTTATTTTTATCTTGACTTAAAAGTTAGAAAATTACACTTTATAAAATTAATGGAATTTATATTATTTTCCTTAACGATCATCATATAAGATTGTTTCAGATTAATGTAGGTATGTATTATCGTAATTATAATAATTCTTGTATTTGTATTTGTATTTCTATTAACAATATCTTTATGATTTAAGTTTTAAAATACTTTTTAGTATAACGTTCTGCCAACTTAAAATTGTTCCTTGTTTAATGTCTAGGTAAATATGTGCGTTAGATATTTGGGGATACTTAAGATCGAAAGTGCGTACAACTATAATAACATACAATTATTACGTTGCGTTGATTAATCCTCAATACTGTCAAATTTGGTTAGGGTGTGAAAAAAAAATTCCCTTACTGCAAACACTACAAACAAATGTTTTTAAATTTGCTAAAAGTGTAAATTGTGATCATCTTAAAGAAAAGTTTTACAGATGATTAATATAAAAAATAATAAATCTTATAAAATATAGCTCACTAAAGTATCTATATTTATTTATACGTAAAAACAAGGCGGTCTGCATTCTTCATCATTAGCTTTTACTGCTATGGATTCTTTAAAAAATAAAAGCTTGTAATAAATCTTTACAAGTAGGTCCATCTTATTATACATTTTAATTGAAAAAGGCGTACACATATCTAATTGTATTCATATACATTTCTGTTTTAGCTTACATAAGCTTGTTTGTTGGAAATATTAGTAAAAGACTTAAATTTGTTACGTTTATTTAGTAAATGTGTTTTTCTCTCAAACGCAAATATACCGGTGGCTACCTGAATGTGTGCGGTAGTTCGTTTTATGTTTGTCATTGTAAAAAGATTAAAAAATAAAATAGTTTATGTAAATTTCATTGTGATTTAATTCGAATAACCCTTATTCTATAAAGAAAATTTGTTCCATTCCATATAATTACGAGTAAAACTAGTCACTAAGCATCCATTAAGTAACTAGGTATCTATCTACGTACAATTATCTTTTTTTGTAATCGGTGATTTAAGGTCGTCGACCGCTCGGAGGCTGCCAACATAGCGGACCCATAGTATGCGCGTGCACCTATCTTCGCCCTAAACAGTAAACATTTACTACTTTCTATGGCCTAGAAAATACTTTTTTATAATCATCATGTTAATCTCAGGCCCTTTTCGAAAATATGTGTAAATTAATAGTGTTTCTTAATTGTGATGATGAAGGCTAAAAATATTTATTTGCAGTAAATTTTCTGGGACACACAAAGTAAAATACCACTACGTTTGATATACCTACTTGATGTACATGTATACCTATATGTAGTTAAATAAAAAGTGTTTTTCGAGTATTCCTGTTTTATACATAATTACATATTAAAAAAGTAAATATTTAATACTATAGGGGAGCGGCGAATACCCCCGGACGGCGGGTAGCCACGGACACCTCAATTTCTAAAAAAACTAACGGCATTGCTTAGACAACAAATGTAATTTGATCGCGGTGCGGACGCTGAGTAAGAAGTAAGAATTAATCGTGAGAGAATGTTTTATTTTCGCCTAAAAATATTCGTCGCCCCTGTCAAATTACATAGGTGGCTATTAAGTACAATAAGTAAATTTTTATACTTGTCTGCTATGCAGGGTGTAAGTAAATTTTATATATTTATAGATTGTAATAGTATTTATAACAATTCTTATACATTTGGAGTGCTGTGTTGTATGATAGCGGGCGGGTAGCCCCGGACACTATGCTGTCGGGTGCCCCCGGGCACGGTTCTTACTCTTCTTCGAACTGCAATTTAATGTAATTTTGCTTATTTAATGACAGTTCTTCAATTGGTACCACAGTATCTTATAAATGTTTAATATTTCTGCAACTATAGTAATAACATAGGTGAAGTACCTATGTTATTAAGATCCTTGCAGAAATACTAAGATATAACGCCAAAAATCGTGAGGAGAACCAGTGAAAGTGCAAAATAAGAGAAAAATCAAATGACAGAAACATTTTTTATCTTATTTTTTTTAGCGAGACGAGTGGAAGAGAGATATAATGTACCAATAAATTTACTTCACGATTGTCGCGGTCGCGAAAGCTCAAGAAAGCGAGATTATAACATCTTCACCATATAAAAAAGTAAAGGAAAAATAGAAGAAAAAAGCAATTAAAAAGATCAAATAGAAATACAACAACATGACGGAGCTAAATAGATTTTAAAATCATATAAAAATATCCAAAATCTTTCTTAGAGAAAAAGAGACTGAATGGATTGTTCACGAAGAAATATTTGATGAAATTCTGATTGCCTTGTCAGAAATACCAAAACTGTGCCTGTGAAGACTGTGTTCATCGAATATTTGTTTACTGTGATGCAAGGCCAAAGAGTAGTTGATCCATCATTGAATTGAACTAGACCTTATTATAAACAGTATATTTTCTTGAAAAAAAGTGATATAGTTTTTAGTTCAAAGTTTAATTAATATAAATAAAAGAATTCCCAATTTAATATAAAATATGAAATAATACAGAAATTTCCTGTATTTTTATTTTTATTGGCGTTTCATTTAAGTGTCCGGGGCTACCTCCCCTTCCCTTACCTATAAATATAAATTAAAGTCACTTAGCTATTGCATACTTACTTATTAGGCATAGTAAAACCAATGTTTATATTTATTGTACATTAAACTTTTTCTATTTTGTATCTAGTCGATTGGTATTGTTATTACACTTATTTATAAACATTAATATTTTTTTTACTTGCTTGCTTCTCGCTTTATTCCGCATAGCGGGGTAGTCAGAGAGAACCTAATGTCAATACACTTCGTTCGCTGCTCTCCAGCCGAATTCGACACACTGTATTTTAAGTGGCAGAGCCAAACGCCGCGCTTTGTCATACTAGGGCGGAGAATAAGATAATTTTAGTGTAGTAATACAGGCTTTGAGTGGGTTCGTGGTGGCTTCGAGTGGGAATCGAACCCACGACTAATCACGTTTACAGTCAGACGCTGTCCCACTGCGTCACAATGTCCTTGATATAAAGTGTTATAGAAGTTAATACAATATAAAGGTTAAAATTTTGTATAAGTTATGAATATAATAACTAACATAGCAGCTACGTCGCACTACATTCATATAAGTACATATGTATGTAGGTATTTTCACTTAGGATGAATAAATAGTTGAACGTAGCGGAATTCGAACCCGCGTCTCTTGGAATTAATCCAAGATTCGCAGTATTTTTTTGACCTAAGTTTTGGCGTCAGGCTGTCAAGTGGATTGATTTTGATTGTCATAGAGATTCCATATTAGTAATATTCTTTTATATTAAGTGTGTTATACACACTTATTCAAGCAGATCTGATAATTAAAAGAATCTTTTTCACAAATAAAAAAAACTGCAACATATTTTTTGAAGTGGTGTAAAAGAAACAATATGTGAAATTTTTCTGTTCTGATGTTGTTGAAAAACTTCTGGAATGCATGTAAAACGATATCAATCTAAAATGTTTTCATTTAGGTATCTACTGTAAATTATTAAAATATGCAATTTTATAAAAAATAGAGTGTCACGTAGACAGTGGCATTGTGGAATTTACAATTCTGCAATTTCGACATACATACCTACTTATGTTTTGGCGTAAACATTTTAATTGTAGAGTATCCATATTTTAAGTTATGGATGAACACTGCTAGGATAAAATTATTTAGACTTGACGTATAAAATTTATAATATTTACGTGTATGGTATCGTTTCTCTTGTTTACGAATTTAGATAAGCTTTGATACAATCAATAGTCTACTTAACCGTTTGACTTTATAAATTTAAAATGAATACTAAAAAATAATGTCTTTATCATTATATAATAGTCGTCTGTTCAATGACTGTATTTTAAAAAATTCCAAACCTTGAAAACCTACTGAATTTTTTAATAACCTTAAATTTTATTTTTTTAATTTCCCGTATAATAATATAATATCAATGTATTTTAATTTCACAATAATGACAACCCTAAAAAAATGCTACCGCACCGCGCCCACCGCTCTACCCGCACTTGCCCCTTCTCCCTTCTTACATCCATCAGTCAGTCACTCAACGGTACGTAGAGGGGACGGTCGTACGCTCACTCGCTACGTCCGATACTCACGCGGACAACTGGGTCACGGGGTTCGTACGCGTATTGAAAAAGAAAACATATTTGTTTAGTGTTGTGGATGATCAGGGTGGCTGTGGTTTTGTATTCTTTATGAAACAAGATACTAGCGGCGCTTTTGAAGTGTACGTGATGCGTGCGTGAGCGCAGCGCATGACGTGCTACGAAACGTTGAGAGCTTCGGCACCCGCCGCGGACGCCCCCATGGCGCACCACTTCGTCAAGTGGTGGCGCAACAAGTTTAGAAATGGCTATAAGAAATTCAGCAGTAAGTACTGATTTAATCTTATACTTCGAATTACTGGGTTAACGAGCTGAGATGACATAATGAAATACCAACTCGCCGTCGGTGTATTTTGAGATTTGACAAATTGTAATGTTACATATTAGTATAATTTTTTAAAACTTTGAACATATATAATAAAATAATGAATGAACGCTGTAGACTGATAAAGAAAGCAAAATTTCCCAGTACACCGCTAAATTAGAATGGTAAACAATCTATGACCTCACATTTAGTTTGTTTTGATTCGTGGGTATCTAAACAAATATTGCAGATTCTCAGTTTTAAATCTTGTTTTTGTTCTCTTTTTAAATAAACACATTAAAAATATGGTTGAATACATGTATTTTAGAATTAACCATATATTTTCATCATTCAATATTAAGAAAATAAACTTTCCATGTTTTGGTAAAACAAAGACGAAAAGGGGAAGTCATGGGCACCAAATTTTAAAATAAAAATAACCTAGAGTTATGCTCTTACTCATTTTGACTTCTTAAAAATACGTCAAATATTATTTTAGCGTTTACGTTTGAGATTATACTTTATGTTAAATTAATTTATAACAATATAAAAATAAATTATTCGGAATATAATATAAATATTTACTATTCCAAAAACCTTTGCCTGTTTCAAAAGTAATGATTTTGGACTTTGAAATTTCAATTAAGTAAGCGTTGAGTTCCGCCACTCAGCACGCAATGCATCAATTCGGCGGAAAGTGGGAAACGGGATGTCTTAACACTAGGTTCCCTCTGCCTACCCTGCTATATGCGGGATACAGCGTGAATGCTATGTATGTATGTAGTAAATTTCAATTAAAATATTTGGTAAAAGATATAGAAAGTAAAATGGAATGCCCTTATTTATTAGTCAAATTACTTAATAATTGAAATACAAAAATATATTATACTCTTATTATTATAACTATTGTAATTTGTATATCAAAATAGCTAAATAGAACTATCTAGGTACTACGCGACAACGTGCGTAAACAATGTGATGCGTAAGCTTGTCTCATTTAATGTGCGTAATTAGCCTATATTTAAATTACATGTAGTTTAAAAAAGATTTCCGTTATGAAGACGACTACCCATTTGATACTACTTCAAAGTATACTGAGATCCCTTTGATCTTGTTCTATTTTGT
Organism: Philaethria dido; assembly: GCA_033558755.1. Taxonomy (NCBI): domain Eukaryota; kingdom Metazoa; phylum Arthropoda; class Insecta; order Lepidoptera; family Nymphalidae; genus Philaethria; species Philaethria dido. The sequence continues at coordinate 78,891 of JAKGSA010000137.1, forward strand.
TACGAAATATACGTAAGTCGAACACTTCAATTAGAAGACGATATGAACATTTTTGTTTCAGAGCGTAGCGTGCACGTCAATCGTAGAGCAAGTTTGTAAATATAATTTTAAATGCAAACTGAGCCGCGCTCATTTGATTAACTTCAAAGAGAAAAGTTGAAAGCACTCGCCGAAGCGGAGACAATGATACCTTTTATTTGACATCAAAGAATTCCCCGCCCCGAGCTTTAAGCTCTTCTTTCGAGTGAATAGTACGCATAGCCCGCTACAATTTATAGTAAGCGGCGGATACAAAGAACTTTTTTGGGAGATGTTGATTCTCTGTCGCATAATTTAACGTACCTCTCTTGTGCAGCTCACATTGTTTTATGTTAGTGAAATAGTGGCTTTGAACTTGATCTGAACTATTTTTGAACCTCCTGTGGTTTTATTATATTTAAGTATTACTATAATTTTCGAAAAATAGTATATTATTTTACCTAGTACATATTTGTTATAATAGTAAATCCTTGGATATAAATATTATGTTTGTAGTATTTCCAAAAATTCATTATTTATCTCAAACGTTTTCAACCCTTTGGCATAGCCTTATTTATAATTTATCAATCGAATTAGACGACAGATCAATGTTTGTCGATCATGAAGTACTAACGTGTGAGGACAGTAATGAAGGCAAGAATATGGTGGACGCGTATACTACTCACAGACTATGCGATCATTTCTAATTGTCATTTAACTTCGACTACAATATATCATTTATATGTATAATTGCAGCAAAGGATATGTAAATTTTTTAAAATAATAATAATGAACAACAAAAATTATAACTAAGTAATCAGTAAAAAATATTTAAATTTATATATTTAAATATTTCACCGATGTCGGTTTACTAACATCCATTTTTCTATTACATTAGAAAGATCACATAAAATACCAGTTCTAATAAAATCTCATGAAATTTAAACGTGTTTGTGTCCATCACGATTTCTTTATTAAACCTAGCACATTTAACCTTCTGCAACTGAGGTGGACTTTTTATTAATATTTCAGTGAGGTGTAGTAATTTGGTGTAAGCAAATATAGACGATTTTCTGAGGTTACGTACTACAGACACGAGGGAAATATTCTGGCCTTGTTGAGGTGACGTTTATTAGAATCCAGTGTTTATTGCTATGCTTACGTCTTTGAGACACCAGTACCTCCTAATACAAAACATTAGCAGTCTGTGGTCGTTCGGCGTTCGTTGTGGCTGCCACATAACGTGAACCGTTTTAGGAAGGTACTGAAGGACTGATTTCAAATTTTGACGGTTTGTTTGGTTAGCGGTGTCTGATAGACTACCACGTCAGCTGCAGAAGGTTAATACTAAATACCTACTATATTAAAAAAAATACTAATATCATAAGAAAAGTATATGTATTATAGTTTAATATAGTTTAGTACATAAAGCGCAACTATAAGTAATTAAATAAAAAATCTTGTTGAAATCGTTTATTATCTATATGATGGAATAGTTCTGAGCTTCTGTAAGGAATCTATGAACTAAATTCTAAGAATTACTTTTGAAGAAAAATAAAATTACCGGCAGATGTGGACTGGCGAAGGCAGAGCTTTAAAGCATTAGGCCATACCGATCTCTCGGGCCTTCCGAGAAATAACTACGCCCGCCCTGTGAGCCGCCGTCTTTACTGCACCCGGCCCGTCCCGCTTGCTTTATACAAAAATCTTTTGAATTTTGCCGATTGTATACCTCACTATTATAACACTATTCATTTCACAAGTTTTGATATATTTTACTAACAAAGGTTCTAATAAAGAATTTCTTAAAGAAATATTTAAAAAAACCACAATAATTAAAAAGTAAATTAACATTATACTTTTTTTGTAATATATATTATTTAACATATAAATAGAATAAAACATTTTTATGGAACAATATAAATATTTAGTAAGTCTAATAAAACACCAACAGGTAGAACTTTTTGGAAATAATTATGGTTATTTTAATTCTAATAATAATTGGTAATCTCCTTGTAAACTTGGCGCTATAACATAAATCCGTTTGTAACAAAACAGCGTCAAATGATGCTAATCATAACCATTCGCATGATTTTCATTAGCATCATTTGAATTTCATTCATATATTAATTAGAAATAACTTTTACAGTTGGCACGGAAAGTGAAAGGACGGACACTGAGGAATTGGTCGGTCGCGCAGCATCGCAATGCTCAGCACCGCCTGATCTATTGCCCAGTGAAGCAAGAGCTTTACTGCAACCAACGCCACCACCAATTCCAGCAAGAAATTCTGAACATGTCCATAAAAAGTTGCCTTCATCTGAAAAGCTCGCAGATAAAGTTGAGGATAAGCAACCTAGAATGAGATTTGAGGTTTGTACTTTTACTTCTGTTCTTTGAGTCATCTCCATCGTGGTGCAGTGAAACAACGTTTTTATATAAGTATGAATATTTTTGGGTTCGATTTCCATTCGAAGAATTCCTGCTTTGGTAATAACTATCGTGCTATGCGGGAAGATCTAAAATAATTATAGATTGTACAAAGTACAACGTGCATATTACACCTTGTTTTACAATTTGGTCAACTTGATGACGAAAATCAACTGGTCATTTCATGAAATGCGACCATTTTATGATATATTAGTCGATTTCATTAAATTGTCAACTCTACGATGTGACCACGATATATTTATAATAAATGAATGTAGGTATCTAGTCTTTATCATTCATGAGTTAACTACGCTATCGTAGCAAGCAATTTATTGAATAATGAGATGATTCATCTATTTGTGTCATATCAGTCTCCGGGAAGGCGGCTCGCTTTGTTTTATAATATCTTACTGATCGTAAAGGCGCGACTAGTTTCCTTTTAAAGTTTAAGATAAGAACGCCTGTCCTTACCGCCGAACACGCGCCGTTGGTCGGCGCCGCTATTTATCTATCTTTGTTAATAGAATACCATACTACAAAATCACGTTTCTAATAAGCCGTGTTGTCTACTTAAACACGTTTCTAATAATTATTTTTTTTTTCATTGCAGGAATTAACGTGTGACGTTGAATTACAACATCCGGAGTCGTCTAAACAACAACCGCTGCAGTTTTCTTTTACCCTCTATGACCTCGACGGTCACGGTCGAATGACGAAAGACGTAAGTGTTTATACAGAAGGTGTTATTTATCGAAAACAATTTGTGAATTATAAAGCAGTTGTTCAATTGTGTATTATTGTTGACAGGACATAGCGGGTATAGTATCGACTATATATGAGTCGATAGGAAAGTCGGTCACTGTTCCGCATTATGGATCTAAAACTATTCAAGTGCGTTTAACGGTTGTTCCGGAAGACGGAAAAATGTGTAACCGTAGAGGGAGGCAGAGACGTCGCAGAAGGGAGCAAGAACAGCCGAGTGGTGCCACAATGCCGGTTGACAATAATTGCGTCGACAATAGTGAGGACGACCACCATGGTCGATTGTCAAACGATGACGACGCGTCTTCTAAATCATCTTGTTCCGAAAGACAACCCCCACAAAGGCCTGCGCCAGTCTTACGACAGAGGCAACGCCACGCTCGGAGAGAACATAGAGAGCGCAAGCACGTGAAGAAACGATCTGGCAGCTTACAACGTCGAGAATTACTAGAGATAATTCAGGCAAATATGGAAAAAAATCATTTGAGCTTTCAAGCTACACGGTTAGTTTCTATATATATATTTTTTAATATATTTAGTCCATTTGATATGAAGAGTCAAAAAAAAACAAAGGTCAAGAAAAAGTCAAAACCTTTGACTTATACACAAAAATTAATGCTCCAAGAGTATATATTTTTAATTACTTTTATTTCCCTTACGTCATTTTCTTTATTATTATATTACATTAATAATTATTTTTTATAACATATTAACTGATAATCGTTTTATAATTTTAGAAAACCCTGCGATCCTGTTGCCAACGAAGACGAAATAACAAGCAAATATCAAAAACTTAGAAATAGATCTTATACAGTTAACGAGAAAACAGCATTCCAAAAATCGAAAGCAGAACCGTCTAACAATGGTTACTTAGACCTGGCGTGCGGAGGTGACTCTAATTTGTGTAGATACGACCGGTACCTGCACGCAGTGATATGCTCATCGGCGCGCCACGCACACACCGGCTACCATCAAAAGCAAGCGCAGCCCGCCGCCAAGCATCGAGTGTCGCACTCGAACACGAGATCGCGATCTCACGATATGCCACAAGCCAATTCCAGCCAACCCAGAGTTCTCCAAATTATATTCTTATAGAATTCGAGTTTGGACTTAGTCATACGACTTTGTCCGCCTGTTTAAATTAACGGAATTGATTTGTTACCAAGGCTGTATTTAAAATCAATTGATGAGTATGAAAGAAATGATCTTATCGCTATCAAATTTAGAGTTATTATTTATCATTCCATATGGTTATGTAAACTTAAAGTAAGAGCGTTTCCTTAATTGTACTTTGGAAACAATAGGTAAGTAAGTAGGTTATCTTGTGCTTTTCATTCATTCATATAACATATTCATACTTGAGCAAGAATCTAAAGAAATGCAATTTTTTTTCTGTATATACATCCTTTGATATAAGTCACACTGAAATTTACTGTAATGCATCATTTATATACAAAATGAAGATCAGTTTGTTCTTTTGTGTATTTTAAGAGTTTTGGTTAATTATATTATTCAACTAGGTTTCTGAATAAAGAATTATTTATTGAATGGGTTTACATGTCTCATTATACTTTGGAATTTTAATATTAGCCAGTCTTTTATCTTCATAAATAATTAATTCACTAGGTGAAATTATTTCACAAATATTTTTATCAGTAAGAAGTGTTTTGTGGGGTATAATGTTTGACCATGGATGTATATTTATATTAGATGTTTAATGTTCATGGAGACATTCAAATAAGATAATGAATGTTATTTATTTTAGAGCCATGACAGTGTAACTACTAATGTAAAGGTAAAATAAAATTACTATCAATGACATCTCAGTAATAAAATCTCTTAAGTTTTAGTAACAAGCTATGAAAAGAAGATTTTAAAAATTTCACATGTATTTAAAAATGTCTGTTATACTCATATACTAATACAGAATTGTTTTTTTAGTTGACACAGTGCCTTATATATTAATTATAATTTAATTAAATGGTGAACTTAGACTACTGTATAGTGTTTGATATCCTACATTAAGGAAATGTAAATTTGATAGTTATGCTCATTAGAATTGGTTATGTCTCTTATAGATATGCTAAGCAAAATGCATTCATGGAGTTGTAGACTGATTTTTAGATGTAAGTGTTAGGTGCTCAGATAATAAGTACATATTTTATATGTATGTATACACTAAGCGGAGTACTTAAACAATTTGTAATTGATCTACACCAACAGTGTAGTTCAAATTGGTGTTCTTGTTTCTGAGGTTGCATTACCATTATCAGTATTCATTATTCGTAAGTAATTTAATGAATCTCTTAAATGTTTTTATCTACCTCTAATTTTACTTTATTAGATTAAATTTAAAATATTTATTGTAACAGCTAAATCCTAAAATTATGTAAGTTTTTTGTGATAATCGAGTGATCCTCTTTCATGACAATGTTTCACTCAAGTTGGTTTGTATTGCGGGATGGAACAGTATCCTTAATAACAACACTATGTACAAAATTAACTTTATTTTTATTTACTGTTTCTTATTTTAATGTGTTTGCTATTGTTCCACTTTAGGTATATAATGTACAAAGTGCTCGATCTTGTCAAAAATATTTATTGTCAAATATAATCCTTGAGGTTGAAAATTGTATTATTCTCAAAACAAACCTCTCCCAAATGATTTCTTAGTAAATAAATATATAAATAGAATCAAAATCATTATTAAAGCGGACACAGCAATGGTTGTCTCTTTAGGTAATGCACATTTTTCAACTGAATATTCATCAGGAGTTATGCTCACCTGAAAAATTAAGAAAATTAAGATTCACAATTTTTTCTTGATATAATGGTAATATTATTATGTTTAATGTTGCCATGGAAAGATATTAGTTATTTTTTTTAAATAATGGATTTGATCACCACATGGGGAATATATATCTTTTTTAGCTTTACACTGTATCCCGCATATAGCAGGTTTGACAGAAGGAACCTGAGGACCTAGTGTTAAGACACTTCGGTTTCCACTTTCCGCTGAATTGAGGAGTTGCGGGCTTAGTGGCGGAACTCAATGCAGCCTTTTTTTTTTTATAAAAAAAAGTAAAAGAATACTGAGCTCTGTGATTTTCGCGATTATTACACATTAAATGAAACTATTTTAATCGGATTAATCGCGTATACATATTTTAATATTCGAAAATACATTTTTGGAAACCCGACGTTTTGAACACTTTACAGTAGTTCGTGGTCGCAGGGAGTAATAAAATAAACGGCGATTGATCCGGTTAAAATAGTTTCATTCAATAAAAGTAAAAGAAGTTTTTAATCCAATGTAGCTAGCCTCAGTGAGATTTGGCTCAATGATATGTTTGATATGTTTCACTATTATCCTACTGATAGCAAATTCTTCATGATTTGTTCAGAATATGTGCAACATATATCAATAAACTTAAAAAATAGAAAATTTATTAAAACTGGGTGTAAGTTGTTTTATATTATATATATTTTATAGTATCTACTTGATTACTTGCATCTCATATTCACAAAAAAAAACAATAATATATGTAATATATCATTTTTTAACAAACTAGTCAAATTGTTACTTACTAGCATATATTTAGGATCTGGTCTGTTTCTCCAAGAAAATGAAGGCACAGAATATTCTAGAAAATGTATATCATCAAATTCCTTATAATAATGTTCTACCAAGCAGCCATGATGTGTGTGTCCACCAAAAACAGCTCTTGGTTTAAATTTGGAAACTAAATAATCTGTAGATTCTTTTGACAATGCATCTATTTTTATACGAAACAATTTATTTTTTCCTGGTAATGGAGGTGCATCTGGTTCTGTACATATACTATCAGATAATCTATATAGAGGAAAATGCTGAAAGAAATTAAATTCCCTGTTATAAAGTAAAAATATTATTTTTTTAACACTTATCATATTTTTTACCTGCATTAATATGGGCTGGCTGTAATTAAACTTAGTCTTTTTGTTAAAACATTGGTCAGCCTGCTCATGGCATTGCTTTAATGTTCCTAAAAAGGGGAATAAGAAATTACAAAACAAATCTAGTTACAAATAATAGCTTAATTAGTAAATAATTATTTCATTTTCTTACTAGAAACAACTTCTATCTGGTTTCTGGCTTCCACACATAAATTGCAAGAATCTCCTTCCAGAGCCATTGAATTTAGTAATATAAAATGGTTATCTTTCAACACAATGTGTTGTACTGAAGGAGCTTTAAGATATTTAGAGAATCGCTGTGCAAAGCCTCTCCTTATTCTATAAAAATATAATAGAAATAATAAAATAGAAATTAATCAGTACTTTAAAAGGAGAAAATTAATAATCAGTTATTTAAAATAAAATAATAGGGGTTCTTACCTATTATGGAAACCTATATCATGGTTTCCAACAGCAACAATCATCTGAATATGCTTTGGTAAGGCAAATAATTTATTAAAGCGATGGACATATTCTTGAAATTGTTTATCATTAGACCATTCTCCTTCGTCAAAAAGATCTCCTAAAAATAAAAATCTATTAAGCTATTAGAAGTAAAAGGGTACAGTTATTCATACATTATGTAAAAAACTAAAAAAATACTTTTTTTTAAGTATCAAGCTTACCTAGGACAAATACAACTTCTGGTTTATGTACATTTATTACTGCTTGAAAGGCTTGGTGCATTTGCCATTCTCGTCTCCATTTATCTAACCAATGACCTCTATAAGGGCCAAGTAAATGAGTATCAGCCAAAACAAATGCTTTTAAAACTTCTCTTCCACTTTGATTTTCTAAGTTGGGCCATTTGCACTATAAAAAATATTTATGTTTAATGAACAATTTTATATTAAATGTATGTTTTAAAGTTTAGAAAAATGTTACCTGCAAAATAACTACGTAATATATAAAAAACTCACAATAAAACACGATAAAACCTAATCCTATTAGAAGAATTAATAATTTTTTTGTGACTCTTCGCATATTTTGTATTAACCATATTCATATATAGACAATTTTTTATAACTGTAATTGTGCTAATTGTAGATTTTTGCTAAAGGTTAAAAGTATTAGTAATAAAATCTTATCTTTACCTAATCTTTAAAACCGTAACAGCGTAACTTTAGATTACAGTTTGAAAATAAAATCAGTTTTTGACAGCAGACAGCAAACAATTCTTCACAATTTTGACACTTAATGTCAAATGATCTCCATACGAGACAATAAAAGAACAACTCGTATCATCGTTTTCTTAATCGGTTTTTGGCACATATATCGAATATAATTTATTATCACTTGGAGGTACTTTCCAAGTTGTGTTATTATGATATATATAAACATCTTTATTTGTTTTCCCATACATCTGGGAAAGAAAAAGTGGTGCACCCGTTATTCTTTTTCCACATTCAATGTTCCGAACCTTTGAATTTTATTAGTCAACAGAAAGAGCTTATTTTACTGAACAATTTTTTGCCAAGGAGCCTTTTAATTGTTTCTTATAATTTAGTTGGTTTACTGTACTTGGACATCAGGAGTGTCAGTCTTCAAAAATTCAATTATACCCTATGCGGGCTATGCAATTTCTTTAGATAAGGGTGTGCAGACAGACAATATTAGTAGACAATAAATACTCTATTTCTATTTTTTTTATCTCCTGAAATGAGTATTGTTTAATGCATATGAGCACTTGTTTTTATTTTAGTAAGGATTATCGGCATAGATAAATACGTTCATATGACATTTTAACACGTTATTCATTATAATATAGTAAAGTTATTATATTTGTGTAGATAAGAAATTCGAAATATCAAAATATTTTTATTATATTTTTTCTATATCACGGTCTTGATTAAGTTGCATTAAAATATTGAAATCTATGATTATGGGGATTGCCCTTATTTCATAAAAATCTCTCTAAAAAATAAAACATAACATTGGATTCTGCCTTTTTTTTGTATTACAAATATTAACAGTCAATAATTGAAACAAGATAATATTTATTAGTAAAGCTTTATTGATTTAAAAATTAACACATTTAACAAAGAGCCTCTTTTAAACGAAATTTACAATGATAAAATAAATGAACGCGAGAATATGTAGAAAATATTAACTGAAATTTTTTTTTTTAATTACAAAAAAATAATAACATATATCCGTTTAAGGATTTTACGTGAAGTAAATTTCATATTGTTAATTTTGTTCTGTATCGTTAGTCGTTTAATTTTAAGCAAAGCCACTTAAATTTAAAATAACTAATATAAATTAATACTATTTGGTTAAGAATACTTCATGAAAAACACACTTCATGATAAAAAATCATATTCAAAATTTATAAAGCACAAAACAATCACAGATTATACAACTTTCTCATGGAAACTCTAATCCCATCAACCACAACACTATCTAGAAGAAGTCAAGAGACAAGTAATTTGGTATCAAAATTTAAAAATTATTAATTATCTGATGTCACTTTTATCTACATCTACGCTTAATTCTAAAATAAGAAATAACAATTTGTACTGAAAGTATAAAAAACCGATCATGATTTTCCATAAAACTTGCTGTTTAATAAGAATATCAACAAATTAACATTTATTTTGGCTTTCCCAAACATGTCCATAATAGTGCACCCTTCATACTGCCTTTGCAAGAGATCTTGGATGTCAACATCGATGGATTCCATTTCAACGCCCATAAATTTACCTTTGATCGTAAATACGCCATTATGATCTGTTGGTGTAATTTCAAATTGCACATTTTTGAATTGAGATGTTGAAAGTCCGTCAATCTCCAAAAGAACTCCTCTTTCAAGTAGTTTAGCAGCTGAATATTTAACTGTCAGTTTTGATTTCAACTTTTGAATGTCTTTTCCTGACATTCTAAGACATGCATGGACACTTCTGAAAATTAAAAAATATAATGATTTATATTATTCAACTAAAGGTGATCCAAGAAAATATTTTACTACAATATATCTGAAATCTCTATCGAAAGGAGTATAAGTATTCAACACGTTTTTAAGTAGTAACGGCTATATTGAGAGGCATATAAAACAGTATTACTAAAGCTTATAGTAATAATATTACAACTTATTTTGTTGCGGTCGATTAAAGAAAACCACGAAGAAACTTAAAGAGTTGAAAATGTAGGCCATAACGTCCGTAAAAGATGTCGATAACAATCAACGATTCGTAAATAACGCAAACATCTTAGTAAGAACAAAAAATATAAAAAACATAATTCTGCAACTATAAAAACATAGTTCACGCCTTTACACCATTTTATATATCAATACTTTTCGTTATTCTTATTAATATTCATAAATGAAAATAGGTAATGTAATTTCTCTCACATATTCAAATTTGACAGAATTAAAAAATAATAATATGTTTTCAAAACTTCTTTGAAACTAACCTTTTCCCAGCGTGAAGATTAGCAAGACACGACCTTATATACTGATCATATGATTTACACTTCTCTTCATAGTATTTAGTTTTCTCCAACAAGCTTTGTTTAGTTCTCGTAAGTGTCGCTAGTGCTCTGCGTTGCGCCTGCCTGTACTTGCCCTTATTGCATAGGTCTAAGGCAATAGAAGTTACAAGTGCTTGGTATCCATCTTCTCGTGTCACATAACCTTCTTCTTCCAGCATTTGCAGATTTTTTCGTAATTTAGCGATATGTTCTCGTAAAGTCATCGCTTCATCGGGTCGCGCTCGTCCAGAATATATTCGCCTTTGGACTCTCTCACTGTATTCTTCTTGTTGTTCTCTGGTGGAACCGATACAGAGAGCTTCTAAGAGGTGTTCACCTAAAATTACATTTATCCATATAATATAGTTATGTTAATATATGGAAACTTGTCAAAGGACATCCAAAAAAAATAAGTAAAGTATGAATGATTTTCTAATGGTCCTTAACTGAATGGTGGATAAATTGTCAAATTATGTATTTAATGTAAAGGTATTGTTACGATGCAAGCAAGATAATTTTTAGGAATAAATCAATTATCTCTTTAATTTTCGCGGTTATTACACATATTAAATGAAACTAGTTTAACAGGATTATTCGCGTATATTTTAGTATACGGAAATATATTTTCGGTAGACAGTCTACCTGTGACAACAGACTACTGTAAAGTGTTCGAAACGTCGGGTTTCCAAAAATGTATTTCCGAATACTAAAATATACGCTATTAATCCGATTAAAATAGTTTCATTTAATGAATTCTCTCTATATAAGTATGTGTGCCATAAAAATCACAAGTTTTATATTAAGAAAAAAATTACACTTATTCCCTCATGATGCTTTTATAAAAAAGGCATTACTGGGTATTTATGTTTAACAGTCACATAACTAAGAGACTATTATTATTATTGTAACCCATTTGTAGTATACGAGGTGTGTTCAAAAAGTAAGGTGACTTTGTATTTTTAAG
>JAKGSA010000137.1:90931-169201 GCA_033558755.1 Philaethria dido
TTCACTGCTTGAACGTTTTCATCAGTTGTTGACGTGCTTGGGCGTCCCAAGCGTGCCCGCCAAATTTGAAAAGTCACCTTACTTTTTGAACACACCTCGTATATGTATTGGTATAGCCCAAAACACTTATATTTTTATAGTAAAATAATAATATTTATAAATAAAATCACTCCTACATATACACAGCTTCACGCTGTATCCCGCATATAGCAGGGTAGGCAGAGGAAACCTAGTGTTAAGACACTCCGTTCCCCACTTTCCGCCGAATTGAGGCTTTGCGTGCTGAATGGCGAAACTCAACGCCGAATAACTCACCATTTAAAAATGGCATAATTGCCACACAAAGTTCTTTAGTCTTAATAAACAATTTATTTAAATCTGTCATATCATCTGCCGGGGCTTGAAATTTATTGACGAGTGCAAGGCACACTTCTAGTCGTGCGTTTTCTTCATTGAAGTCCGGATGATTTTGCTGTAAAATATCAAAATTAGTCAAAATTTTATTCATTACTTTATATAACTTGGGCTAATATTCCATATATTTATCATATGTATTGGCCAGTTTTTCTGATTCCTATTATAGAGGGATATTGCGTAGTGGATGTCAGAACCTAATACCGCCCTTTGTCTGAAGAGATAAGTGAAGCATATCTATTATAAATGTAAAAATTGAATTAATAATTTAAAGGATTTCAACTAACAAACATTATATTCAAGCACAATAGAATTGCTCTACAAACAAATATTAAAATACTTGGTTTATAACTATATTTATTTCTTAGTAATATCATAACCAAATTAAGGTGCTTATCCTCCTAACTTCACGCTTTATCCCTAGCTGGGTAATCAGAGAAAAGCGCTAAATCCTACGGTAAGGTACGGTGCTTATAATGATAAATAATAAAAATAAATGGAAAATATACACGTATAATAATAATTATTAAGAATTATATTAGAGAGAAAGCTTTCGTGGCGCAGGGGCACAAGCGTTCGACTGTAAACGCGACAGGTTGTGTGTTCAATTCCCACTTCAGAAAATGAAAAATATAAAATATTTATAATTATTAATATTTTGTATTTTCAAAGTGGGGAACGGAAATGTTGTTGTGGGTTTGACTCAGGTGAATGACTACATTATTTTCACCATGATATATTTATCCAAACACCTCCAATCAAAAAAATAATAATATATATTTTATTTCATTTGATGCGTTTAGCTTTACCACTCTAGTAAATCAAAACGGGTCAGTGAGTTTTGCCTAAAACTAAAACCGCTACATTTCGAATTGAGATAGAAAGCGATGAATCGCAATCTTTTAACACGCTAATCGGAGTCTTTTAACACTAGGTTTCGTTAGTATCCTGCTCTGTGCTATAAAAGCGATAATTAAAAAAAAAGGAGTAAAGTTACTGAAGCAACATCTCTGGAAGCCAGTTGAGCTACTGAAGGTACGTCGCCCAGGTCGTCCAACAGTTCATTGAGGCGGTCGTGCGCGTCGGGAGCGATTATGTCTTGGTATTCTATTAGCAAAGCATGTGTGTCTACAATTTCCTGAAAATAAAATAAAAACATCATCCTACTAGTGATATATTTGCGAATGCATGTATGTTAATTGACCCTTTATAAATTATTCATATTTGATAGAAAGGAGTCTTATTTCTTTATTATAAGTAATATATCGACGGTGAAGTGCCTCCTAACTGACATTTTTAATATATTCACTTTTTTATTATTGTTTTAAATGTCATTTAAACAAGTTGGTCAGTTACGAGATGTTTCCACATTTTTATTTTAATGTCGTTGTAACTAAAACACACCAAGGAGATTTCATTAAAACATGCTAACAGTGCATTTAAAAGGACAAAAATAAAAAAGTACTTCACCGTCGATATATGACTTAGCATCAAATTGCCCAGTAGGTAAATTACATAAAGAAACTAAAGACAATAAGTTGTTTATTTAGATATATATATTTTTTATTAATTACTGAATATGAAAACGATTACTTATATCTTTATACGTACCAATAATAATAACAATTACACTAATCTCATCTTTTCTAAATTTTATTCAAAGTAATTTTATAACAAAAATACAATAATAATACCTGTACAGTAATATAAATGTGAGGATGATTAAGTAATGTCGCCTCAGTATATTCGTCAACTGCGAAATACTCTTCTAACGTTGGTCCTCTGCAGCAGCTTCTGAATAATTCCTTCATTTTCTCATGACACTCAACTATGAAGGGGTTTAAACAGCGCAAGTGACTGGATTCTTCACCAAACTGAAAGATTCATTTTTTTTTAAGCTTCACGCTGTATCCCGCATATAGCAGGGTAGGCAGAGGGAACCAGAGAACCTAGTGTTAAGTCACTCCGTTCTCTTTCAACAATTCCGTTCCCCACTTTCCGCCGAATTGAGGCATTGCGTGTTGAGTGGCGGAACTCAACGCCGTTCATATTTTATGTTATGTATAAATATAATAGTGTTTTTAATATAAAATGGAACATCTATTATATTAAACTTTTTATATTTTAGCATTATACTCACCTTTTAAGTCATGCCCGTCATGCAGCTATTTACATTTCGTCTAGTTTAAAATTCTATAATTTTTGCTGTTAACACATTCTTTACAAATCTTTACAACCATTGTTATTCACTCAATCTTAGTTTCTTAATAAAAAAGAGCTTACCCCCTTTTTCGCTGCAGAAAAATGTAATATTTTAGCAACGGACGCCAAGTTCTTCCGTTGGTCGGTGGTGAGGCCGCCGCTGCTCGGCATGTTGATGATGTGGAATGCGTCGGGCGCTACTATGGCTGCGTTGAAGAACTGGTAATACACTAAATTGCCTATCACCTGTTAACATATTTAAAAAATCTTTATATTGAGGTCACCGTGGTGCAGTAGGACTTTGTCTGAATGTAGACACGATTGGTTGTGGGTTCGATTCCCGCTTGAGGGATTGATTATATTTACACTAACACTAGGTTCTTTTTGACTACTCTGCTATGGAAATAAAGTGCCAAGCAACTTTTTTCATTTATATTTTCAAAAATAGACCAGAGCCACAGCAGGGGAGTGAATATAATTCAATACGGTCACTCCCCTAACAATTAAAAATTGCTTATTTTGTTGTAAACAAAATTACCTTCAATACATCTTTTTCTGGTGTATGAGGAAATTTGGAAGTCAAGGAGCGATGTAAAACACGCGCCATATATGTGATACAAAAGGGGAGCAGTTCAGTAGAATTAGTTATTTTATCTAAAAACATTGTCACAACAGTTTTTAATTGAGATAGAGCCTTTTCTAATCTTGATGTGACCTCTGAATAAGTCAACGCTTCTTCTTGAGATACTGTGTAAGGTAGTTTACTGAAAGAGAAAAAATAAGAACTTTGATTTTCATACCATATTTAAGGAACAATTTGGTACAGGTAGTAATATATTTCGCATTTATAAAAACTGATTTCATTACAATTTAGAAGTATATAAATAAAAATTAGGAGACATTTATTCTCATGTATGTTTAGTTAGACCAAGTATGCCATTTTGTTCTATTTATTATAATCCCAGAGCAAACAAGATTTAGAATTTCGGCTAATTTACAATATCTATGATCCGTTTAATATAATGTGCCGATATGATACAAAACGTTGACAAACACTAATAAATTAAACATTAATATATAGCAAAATACTCACGAAATCTGTCCCGTTTTCATTTCAGTCTCATTTCGCCACGCCTTATAAATTTCTACAGGTCCCGTCTCTATATTTAAATCTTTATCCTTTATTATTTTTTCCACAAGTGGTCCTATTATTGATTGTAAACTGTTTAATCCAGATAATTGCCTTGAAAGGCTGACGGCCATTTTCAATACTACCGGCGTACTAGCTATTATATCAAATGGCTTCACGACTTTGCAACTGATTTCTTCTTCCAGAGTAAATCTAAAGAGCTTTAGCAATAAATACTCATCTCTTGCATACGCACCAAAGTTATACAAGCTTAATACAACATTTTGCAAGAATGAATTAGTTTTGTTCTGCGGTATACAAAATAATAATTTCGATAGATACGTTGGGTTTGTTTGTAACTCGTAAAATAAATGTTGATAACCATCTAGGAGCCGTTTGCTTTCTTTAGTTAATGATTTCAATCCTTTAACTGCTGTCAAAACAGTCATTAGAGACCCTTTAGAATCTCTGTTTAAAACTAATGTAGTAGTGTTATGTTTGACCATATCATTTAATTTCAAGCCATGTGCTGCTACTTCCTGCAGAGCAATTCTATTTTGAACTAATAATCCTATTTTCAAGTCCATATCATCTATTTGCTTGGACAGTTCTTGGTTTTTCCTAATAGACTGTACTACTTCCGATTTTAAAGTTTGTAATTCAATTTCCCTATCGTAGTCTTCAGTACTGAAGTCCAACATTGGCACAAATTTCTTTATAACTCTCAATGGTGGGTTTGGCGAGTGGAATAGTGAGACAAACGCATTTCTAGCACGACGACCTCGCCATAAAGCTTGTATTTTGATAATTTTCTGTTCCTAAGAAAGTGTTAATATTATTTTGTAAATATGCAGTTCATAATGTCAATATAGAAATTGCACACATCTATTTGACCATAAATAGTAAGATATGGGACGCGGTTTAATTATGACAATTTCAATTTTTCCTACTTAAGTTATTGTAGCCAGAAAGATATCCTTGTGGCTATACAACAACTAACATGGGAGGTATTGATTTAATACAAAAATAACTATGTATTAGCACATAGCATTAATAAGCGTTAGAATACCATCTATGTAAACTTGAACGATTTAAGCAAAGTCTTTAATATACCACAAATGTGTGGACTAAAAACAATATTAGAATATATTTCATATTTCTTGCTTTCATTGGCTAGAGTTATTGTATTTTTATATAAAATTATAAAGTAGTATGAGTGAAGAAATAAAAAACCACAGGACAACTTACCTGCACTTTATACCACACCCAAGGATTTTGCTTTTTCTCTCGTTTTAGTTTAGCTTCGATTTTTTTCATTTTAAGTAAAGTGCCATATTTTCTCTGAATTACAATTTGTCTCCACCACGCTTGAATCTTGACAACATATTCAATATGATCTCTGAAGAATTTCAACCTTTTAACAATTTGTCTAGTTAAATATCCTTTACAGCATGCTTGAAACTTTACAACAGATTTTTCTAATAATTTTTGTCTGTATGTGTTTATGTGATGTTTATTAGTTTTATCAACAATAGCGTTAATATCCTTCTTGGTTAAATATCGTGCATATGGAACAAAATCTTTAGGTGTTGTCCAACTATAGGTGTATGATTCAACATCAATATACACTGTATTACCAGCATCAGTATGACAAACAATCCAAGGACATATGTTATGTCCTTTCTTTTTTAAAGCTTTTGCAAACATTTGAAAGTACACATCCTTGCACGAACTTTCAATAAGTTCTACTCTCGCCAAATGAGGAGAAAGAAGAGCTTCCCAAAACTCATTTACATCATTCTTTAAAATACCTAAATTAAGCTGAACAATTGCATCGGTCAATTCTTTTACTTTAATTGATTCATAATTTACATCACTGATGGCATTTACAATGTCGTCAAACCAAAGATTTTGAGATTCCTTTTGCAAAAGGCGTTTTTTCAAGGTTCTCATGTACAAATGATATTCTTCTTTGTGTAAAGACAATGGTAACTTTAGGCAAGGACTCTTTAAGAACCCTACTAATGAATTAACATCTTCTTCAGAAACTGCTTTATTAATACTATCAATAACTTCTACCACTGAAAACATAAAAAATATAGTTAGAAATTAAAATATAATATTATAATTTCATACATATAATTATTATCTAAAACAGCAATCGATAGTCACATATAATAAATTAGAATTCTCAAACTATGAATACTATATAAAACATCAACACGGGACGGGGCAATAACGGTATAACTCTATTTTGCACAAATTTATAGGTTAGGTAGATGGAATCAGAGAATTTAGTGTTAAGACACTCCATTCTCTTAAGATTTGCGTTCCCCACTTTTCGCCTAACAGAGGCATTGCTTCCGTGTATGGCGAACCCACAACCTGTCCAGTTTACAGTCGCACTCTTGTCCCTGTGCGTCACAACTACCTACTAGTTCATTAAAGAGAATGATGGTAATGTGAGGAAAATATGGGTGAATAGATGAAAGCTGACACATACAAAGTTAGTATTTAAATTGCAAATGCATAGATTACATCAAATACTACAAAATACTTACATTCATCATTGTCGTCATCCTTAATATTTACCATTTCAATAGTATCTCTAATATCTTCTAGTGTCAACAGAGGACACTCACACTGTTCTCTCACTTTAACCTGCATTGCAGATATCAAAGCAGACAAGTATCGCCGCCGACAATGAGGCCTAAGCATTTCTAACTGAATATGCTTAGAATTTAGAGCATTCCAAACAGCTGCTTCATCTCCTCTCTCAACTGCTTGTGACACAGATGCAATTGCAGTCAAATATAATGCTGAAGCAGCTATTTCACTTTCATTAAGATTTTTATCTAATTCACATTTCTCCAATCTCATTTCCTCAAATAGTAAAGGGGCAGCATATTTATCAATTTTAAAATTTAAGCCAAGCTCTGAGCTAACTAAAGCTTTGTACAAATCTTCAGGGGTACCCTCGTCAAGCGCTTTGTTAACAATTGCAATAGCAGTTTTATGCTGAGTATGCTCACTGGCTTTTATATTACCATCATTAATAATGTTCTGAAATATCTTGTGCCAGTTAGTTATGCTTTCAACATCAATATCTTTGCAACTATCAGTTATTTCCTTAATAACATCACAATAAAAATCTAAATTATTTGGTTCATAATTTTGTACTTTCACCCACTCCTCATTGAAAAATTTGTGTAATTTATTAATATCATTAACTTTACATGCTGAGCATAAAGATCTCCACAAATATTTATAATTAGTTGCTGTGATATGACCCTGTATTTCGACTAAAGTGAGAAGCTCATCGTACTCATCAGGTACATAACTGTCATTTAAGGAATGATTGTGAGCTACTTGTAATTTTTCATATTTGGCTGCTTTAAGGGCTTCTTTGTACTTATCTATTAAGCAGTTTTGAACATATTTAATTTTTAGATGAGGATTAAGTAATGCATGAGTTATAGATTTTTCTGTGTCTACTAAACTGTTAAGCTCAATCAAAGCATTATGAGATGAAGTGGTATTATCTAAATTACTGTTGCTCGATAAGATACCACTTATTTTTTGAAACACAGGAAGTGGATGTTTACATTTTTGTAAATCTTTAGAAACTGAGTCCAATTGTTCATCTAAAAAATAAAAGCATCGAGCAGTTTATAACATAGTCAATATATAATCTATAATAACATCATATTATTCTTTTTTATAAATACATATATAGTATTGTATAAAAAAATTAAACAATATAGCTTTTTATGAAAGTAGTAATAAATGTACTCGTTACTAAATTTACCTGTAAATACAGCTTTACCAAACACATCACGGATAAGTGGAGCTTTGCCAAGTTTAAATAGATGTGAACTTAATGCATGTAAGCAATATATAACTTTTGGCATGTTCTTATTATCATAAATGTCTGTTGTTTCTGGTTGAAATGTCTGTAATATATATGATATATGTAAAAATAAAATATAAGAAACATGTGGTATATATTGTAATTAGCTGATTGTGTGAACTTTGTACTGTCTAACAGCAATGAATGTTGTTTACTTTAAAGATTTTATTGGCATAATATTTCGTATATAATTAAATCATTTCCTGGATTAGGTAACAAAGCAAAACGCGGCATTGAGTTCTGCCACTCAACACACAATGCTTCAAAGAGAATGGAGTGTTTAAACACTAGGTTTTTAGGGTCCCTCTGCCTACCCTGCTAAATACGGGAAACAGTGTGAAGTAAAAAAAAATTAAACTATAAAGCATAAGCGAAAGTGTATACTGGTAAGAACTATTTTATGTTTATAAATTTTTATGAATGTGAACTTACCACAGGTAATTCAGTTCTTTTGAGTATTTGCAAAAATTTATTAATATTGTCAGTATGTTTGAACTGTAATCCCATCATCTGAAAGTATATATTTTTTTAATGTTTGTTAAATTTATCATAGAGTACTATTTTATAATAAATTATTTGTTTTGGCATTTGTCAAGAATTAATTTAGTATGAATTACTCAAATTTGAACACATTTTGATAACGCCTTGCATTGAAATAAATTCCGTAATACACATTAACTCACTTTATAACGCTTTTGGTCGATATCGTAAATTTTGTTCATAGGGAGCAGATCAGGTGCAATAAAGTTTCCTAATTTCGCAAGATAAACTCCGTTTCGTAAATTTTCTTCAAATTCAGTGGCAGCAGGTAGTTCTTCTTTAAGACATGATTCCATCCAGGTTTTGGCTTCTTCTAGTCGACATAAATATTCATACGCAATAGTACGTTGTCGAATATTGTCCATTTCTTGTGCGGTTTTACGAACCTCATCATCACCTGTATATAATAAGATTTTGTTTAAATGCACATTTGATAGTTGGTGTAGTTACTGGTAAAGAAATAATAGTCTTACAATCGTCAATTTTTCCAATAAGTATTTCATTCGTGCCTTTTCCCATGTCTGCTGGGTAAACTGAGGTTAGGAAACTTATAATATATTTATATTTCTTTAATTTCACCTACACAATTTTAAAAGACCACAAAATATAACAAGTAACCATTTTTTCATATCATAGATTTAAAAGTATCCGACGGTTGATCTTAATTCATAGTCATAGACTAAATATGTTTTTATATAGTTGGATAGACAACGATACATTTTAATAATGCCAACGATTTAATAGTTAATAAATTAGTTTTTTATAAATTTGTTATTTTTTATCAACTTTCAAAAAAGATGGAAAGAATACTATAGATTCTAATTCTCATAAAATTTTATAAGTAAATTAAACATGTTCAAATAAGATACAAATATTTGAGCCTAGCAATATTTTTTTTTTCATATTTTCTTTTCAAATCCTTAGTAAACATTTAAATACACATAAAATATAACACGTATGTAAACAACTTTATAATTAAATTCCATGTCAAAAAATCATATCTAGATCTTGTTATAAAATTTTAACTGCCAAACCAATTATTCCTGACCTGAAAAGTCAGGCTGTTATCATTTTAAATAATTTTATCGGCCTACGTCTAAATCATTATTTATCATTTTTCTTCATATTTTGCTATTATCATGGAGGAAGAAAGTAATATCTATTTGGAACAAAATAATTCAAATCCATGCTGCAGTTGTAATTGTATGTGTACTGATAATGAAAAAACATCTATGAATAATGTCGAAGTTTCTGACCGAAAAATATTTATTTTAACAACTGTTGCTAGAACTGAAAGTTATCTTAGAGAACATCGTATTCCAGAACTTTTGCGTGTCTTACTTACAATGATTTTAGCTCACTTACCTGATAAACCTGTAGCCTTTTTGGAAAAGCTACTGGATGATTACATGCTATATCGTGCTGGATATGGATTGCCACCAGTACTTTTGGAAACTAGGTAGAATTTTTAATATTTATAAACCTAAAAAAATACTTGAATATTATTCGTATATAACTTTGACTTATTAAACGTCGGGTGGAGAAATCTTAACGTTTTAATCGTAAAATTTCGTCTTGTCGGTGTTTCATAAAACATCTATATTTTGTCTGTATTATCCCTGTAGGAAATGCGCGAAAAAGTCATAATATGTATATTAGGCGGAAGTTTCTTCTCACTGTAGGGGAGCAGCGGGGAAATGGCTTCAGAGCGAAGCCATCTGGCCATGATTTTCAACACCACCCATGACTATGGGTGGGTCGTTGGGGAGGCCTAAGCCGGCCTGTGTTAGGGCGTTGCGTCCCTGTGTGGGGGACGAGGGAAGGGTGGGTGGTCGAGTGGGGGATGAGCCGAGAGCTTAGGCGATCAGCGACCGGTGTAGCGGCTCAGAAAGTAAGAGAGTATAGGAGGTCTCTTGGTAGCGGACGTTGGCGCTGGTCCGGCGGCCGGGCGTACCACCTGGAGAGTGCTTCTCTGCATTTGGCTGGCGAGAGCGTACCAAGCCGGCGCCGCGTACATCAGGTGGGGCTTGATGTACGTTTTAAATAGCGCGATCTTGGTGCGCACGGGCAGAGTGGATCTCAGGAGGAGGCGCAGCAAGTGCGTGGCAACCCTGGCGTTGTTCCTGGCTTTCCGCATGTGGCCCATCATCGGTCGAGGACAACGCCTAGGTAAGTGGCCTCTTGTTGCCATTGGATGGGTTCCTCCTCCAGTTTTAGCGGCGGCAGCTTCCGGGTGCTCCCAAACATCACTGCCTGCGTCTTAGTGATGTTGAGAGCAATAAAAATATGTATATTAGTTTATGAATTCTCGATATTTATTAAAATAAAGTATATTTTTTTAGACATCTGGAAGCCATTTTAAAAAGCTTTGATCCTGGTCAACGTGGATGGCTGACTGCGGGTCAAGTTCAACGTATATATACGACATTAGGCTTTGCATATGACGAAATGTATGAAGATAGAATACCGATTGACCTAATCTTGACAAATTTGAAAAAAACACAAGAGAGCGAATTATTACATTTATTAAAAGCAGGCTCCGTCGTTACTGAAAAAAGTGAACATATTAAATATTTTAATCACTTTGATTAAAAGCAAAAACACGAGACACACAGCAACATGTGAAGAAATTAAATAATTTATACAGCTTTTTTTTGGAATATTAGTAAATTTAATAAATAAGTTTTTAATTTGATTTCTCTTTTGAACATATATTTTTTTTCTCGAATGTGTAGTATGCTGTTGGCCCTATTGACCTCTACAGCGTTACCGGGTTTTGTGGGGGGCCGAGCTTGAACAGCTTGAGGGTTTGGCCTCCGAGGAGACTATCAACTTAGATCTGCAGTGTCGCAAGGGCGCCTCCTGTGAGGCCAAACCTCGGCTTACGTACACTGCTTGTAGTGGGGGACTTTGCTTTCGCTCGGCCTGAGCTTAAGCCTACTGAACATATTATGAATTTAAAGTTTAATTATCTTTTACTTTAAATGTATACTTTATTGAGATATCAAATTACGAGGTGTTATAGATGTAGTAAAAAAGTATTCTAATCTATATATAAATACCTGAAGCAAAAACTTTGGATCCCTCTTTACGAAAACTACGCGGACTGAGGAGCATGAAATTTGGCACACTTATAGTTTATATAACGAAGGAGTGCAGAATGATTATATCTTTTTAAATTAGTGCATAAAAAGTACATTAAATTAATAAAATAAAAATTACCCACACTACTAAAGTGACATATACATTAATAAAGACAACGCGTTGTTAACGCGTCAACAGGGACAGTAGTTATAATTAATAGACTTATGCTGATTACTCAGCTCATAAAAAATGCAGATACTTATAATCTTTACAGACCATAATTATTTATTTTGACCCATTTGATGTGTTAAATTTTTGCTTTGAAGGTTTTATAAGACTGGGCTCTCCTGAGACTGGAATACAGATGTCATGATTTTTTTATTTACAATGTTTTTAAATTAAAGATTAGTTTTGAAAATCGATATTCATATCAGATATCGATTCTTAAAATGAATCTTAATAGTTATTAGATGAGACATCCTTATTTTCTTTACGTTATCAGATTGTCAATTGTTCAGTGTCAAAAGTAATTCAAAATAATAGGAATTATGGCAAGTTGGAAAGGCCAAAACTAGAATATTGAACTCGTTTTACATAAATTGTAATTTATTATAAAAATCTAAATACATTTAACAGCTAAGTTAAAAAGACAATTAAAACTTTAGCATCGAAATGGTAACATAATAAAGCATATATATAAAAGGTAATATAACAGTGTTAAATATTTAATTTATCAATAACAGTGTTAGATATTTATTTTTATAAATTTAAATATACTACATGTACTTTTGTACGTCTAACCAATATCAAGGTCAGGGATCATGTACTGTTTGAATGTGGACTTGGTTATTTGTGGAGAGTCGGCTTCCCCACATCTTTTTCTTCTGTACCAAATTAATTCGTCCTCTATATGATGTCTTTCCTTATTAAATCTCCCGTCCCCTTAATGTGTAGTGTTCTTAACGTCTTCGCTTTGCCCGTTATCTATTCTTTTATAAAAATATATTAAGTATTAAATAATATAAAACAATATTAAATTAAACCATCATATTGAGCACATATAATAATTGTTTATTTATTTCTATAGGTGAACTTGCTCACTTCCACACTTGAAACACCATAACTAAAGAACTGAACTGAAGTAAACTTAAATTTCATATTCCTTATATATAATACATCCATAACAACAATTTGTTCTTAGTTTGCTAGTGCTGATTTCCTAGATGTAAAACAATGTTTCTATTGGGTTTATTTATACATCTAGTATTTTTATTTTCTATATTTGATATATATTTCAAATCACCTATTGTGAAAAATGTCACACCATATGAACCAATTCATGAGGGATCAGTTGATCGTTTAGTTCTTTTTGTCATTGATGGATTAAGAGCAGAATCATTTGTTAACTACACCAACATGCCTTATCTCAGGTATGTTATTCTTCCTAAACTAGAATTTCATCTATTATCATAATTTTAGAAGTTTCTGATTGTATAAACCAATATTTACAGGTCCATAGCAAATAATGATGGCAGGTGGGGAATATCTAGGACTAGAGTGCCTACAGAATCTCGTCCTGGACATGTTGCCATAATAGCAGGTTTTTATGAAGATCCATCAGCAATAGCTAAAGGATGGAAAGAAAATCCTGTTGACTTTGATTCTGTCTTTAACCAGAGTTCCTATACTTGGTGCTGGGGAACTTATGATATTCTAGAAATTTTTACTAAGGGAGCTACAAAACATATATTTGTTGATAAACTAGATCCTTATGATCAGTCATTTAGTTCTAATAAGAATGTTACTTTCTTGGACAATTGGGTTTTTACAAGAGTAAAGGATTTTTTCCATAAAGCCCAAAATGATGCAAGTGTGAGTAAAAAATTAAAGTCTAAGAAAGTTGTATTATTTTTACATTTATTAGGAACAGACACAGCAGGACATACACATAAACCAAAAACTCCGTAAGTATAAGTTTAAGCATTTAGATAAAATGAACAATAATGTTATTGCTTATTTTCTTAAATTCTTATCTTCCAGAAACTTTTTAACTACTATTAAATTTGTTGATAATGAAATAAAGGAAATTGAGAACTTAATAAGAAGCTTTTTTAATGATGATGGAAGAACAGCATTTTTAATGACTTCTGATCATGGCATGACTGACTGGGGTAATAAATATTTAGTATTAAATAATAAACAGTTTGTAGATAAATATATATACTTTGTAATATTATAATAGCTGTGTAATTTTAGGAAGTAATGTTTCATCAGTTTAAGTGTAATATTTTTATTAAACAGGTTCACATGGTACTGGCGACAACCATGAGACAGAAACACCTTATGTCTTATGGGGAGGAGGTGTACAACAAATAAAAAGCAAACAAAGACTCTTAGATCTAACTACTAATGCAATGTCACTTGAGAATAGATTTGATATAAACCAAGCAGACCTAACTCCACTTATGTCAACTTTACTTTCAATTCCTGTACCTACCAATTCTATTGTAAGTGTATCTTTTTGCTTCTATATTATTAAAGAATATAAAAATATAAATGATATCTTTATCATAATTTTGGAAATATGATGTCTAAATATTCATTGGGAAATAAAATAATAAAAATGAACATTTATATCTAAGTCATATTATGTTAATAATTTTATGCCTGCATATTTAATAATTTGATCAATATTTTATAGGGACAGTTGCCAAGTGGGCTGTTAAATATGAGCTTAGAAAATAAAGCTAAAGCTATATACAGTAATTGCAGACAGATGATATCACAATATAACACTAAGAGACTTGATGTAGAAGCAAATGCCATATCACTGTTTTATCAACCTTTCGAGCCTTTTAATGGTAACAAAGTAAACGAGATAATTAGTTTTACAGAAAAATTAATAGAAGATAAACAGTATGAAAAACTTATAGTGCTAAGTGAAGAAATAATGCAATTAAGTTTAAATGGGCTTAATTATTATCATAATTATTACCAAAGGCCTTTACTTATTACTGTAACATTTTCATTTCTGGGATGGATTTTTTGTTTATTAAGAGTCTTATTCGAACAAAAAATCTTTACTCAAGCGGAATGTCACAATTATAAATTAAAGAAAAAAACTTTAATGGTTGATATAACGATACAAGCAGTATGTATTCTAACATGTACTGCATTTATTTTTGTTATATATGGTAAGTTATTCTGCTCTTCTATTATCTCTAGTGAATTATAATTTTATAATAATCTTGTTGTTTTCTGCAATGTTTACTTGCTTTTCTTTAGTGTTTGTTATTCTGTACAATAAAAATTAGTTTTATATTGCTTAAAAATATCTTGTACTGTATTGTGTGTTTCTATATTATTTAATTTTAACTGATATATCACTTTAAGAAGTATAACTTTTATTTTTTCAGTGCAAAACTTACCATTACAATATTATATATATTTCCTTTTACCAATATTTTTGTGGAAGTATGCTTTAGCACCATTTAGTATTTGGATAACGGTTTTAAATATGCTGAAGAATAAAAGAAGTATATTCGGGCTTGGAACTGAAATATTATGCTATGTGCTGGGATCTATTTGCTTGGTAAGGCATCTTCCTCGTACTTATTGTTCTTCATGACAATAAGAACTTTTTTTCGTTCTATGATAAGTTAACATTGTATGATTGTGTCATGCAGTTAGATATTTCATTGGGTAGAGGAGAATTTCTAAAAAATCTTAAAAAATGCTTGAATAGGATTTAGAACATTTGCTTTCCAATTCTAAAGATAATAAATTAAAAAAAATAATTAGAAAAAAATCTTTTGTGTTTAAGTATATTTAAGTATTTCTTCAAACTGTTTCAAATGCACGATCATTGCAGAAATTTCGATAAAATTATGAGTTGGATACATTATGGTATTATTTTTGAATAGTATTATAGTTATAGTATTACACTCTTGAGTAATATTAGATTTAAAAATATTGATAGCATGAATTGGTTTTTAGGGTGTAGCACTAACACATAGATGGGTACTAAGTGTTCCATTATTTGGCATGGGCTTGTGGCCGTTCCTGTCATCTTCAAAAAATCATTTGACTAACAAAGAATGTATGATGTGGGCAGTTGGATGCTTTCTACTGAGTGTATTTTCATTTTTGTCAGTAATTGGAAAACATGTTGTTATTGAGCTAGTGTGAGTGACATCTTTTTATTTATAAAACTAAATATTGAGTTTGAAAACTTAGTAGCGTTTTTTATTATTTGCAGCTTTGTTACATATAAAAATATTTTTTATGCAATATATGGTATATAAATACTAACTATTTCTTATATATTACAGAGTACTAGCAGGAATACTTTGGCTGTGTGTATTGATTTTATACATTTATAGAATATTACTCCCTAATGGTATTGAAGGCCATGAGATTAAAAGAGAGATTGTAATAAATTGTATACAAATAATACTATTGGTGATATCTTTACAAATCATCTTTATGCAGTCCAAGAGGTTTGAATCAGAAGCTCCTATTTCAAAAACTTTTCAGTCTGTGTGTTGGATAATAAGTGGTAAGATATCTTATAATATTTAGCACTAATTATGACTCTTTATTATTTAATAATAAAATTTTTAACAAAAAAGGAAATGTTACAAATAACTCGAAAACTACTTGTCGGATCTTCACAAAATTTATATTGCACCACATCTGAAGCATTAGCTATCATATAAAAAAAGTATCATCAAAATTGGCTCACTTAGTGAATAATTATGTAGTAACGCACTTAAAAAATACAGTTAAGTTGAGAACCGAGGAGGCTCTCTTCTTTTATGTTGTTTAAAAACAAAATATTTTTTAACATTTATTTAATTTTTTGTATGTTTGTTTTAATTTTGTTCCAGTTATACTCCCCATATTACCTTTGCTGTATGCAAAAAAATTTATTAATCGACTTTTGGGTATCAATACGTCAATAATGAATTTTTACCTCCTGCTCTCAGTGTCACATGAGGGTTTGTTTATGGTCACTTTAATATTTAGTGTAAATTGTTGGATGTATATTGAATTCAAATTATTAAATCAAAGAAAATTGAAGGTAATTATTTTACAATACTGTATTTTCATAAAATATTGTGAATGCACATGCGCATGCACTTGGGCGTACATTACACTTCATACTTCATTATTATTTATAAAGGCAAAAAAATCTTTCCTGGTTTGAATTTGTTGTGTAATAGGTAAAATAAAACTGCTAAACCATTAGGTTCTATAACATCGCGCTACAATTAATATGATTATTATACGGAGCATTTATTAAAAAAGTTACAAAAACGTAGAGATTGTTTTGCTTTTGTGACGCAGACGAAGTTGCGTGGGTCTGTATTATAGACTCGAATATAACTTGGGGATTATTTGTTATTAGTGTTATTTCATTGGTCTTTCCTTCTGGTAAAATAACATTGACTGAATTTAATTACAGATTGCGGAATGTAGTTTTGAAACAGACAACTCACGGAAAGGCGTTAAAAATTTGGTTCCTTTGGAAAGAAGTATAAATAGCCAAGACTTTAGAAGATCTTTCTTTTTTGTATCCTTTTTAAAATTAGTATTGCTTCGTTCATTTTGAATATATGTGAATAAAAATAGGAATGTATTGATGATAGATATTGACAATTGCAGACGATTTTTGGAAAGTATTTCATTTTATATTTTAGTAGTGATCAAGATTCATGTATAAAAGTTATATAAAGTTATAGCTTCACGCTATATCCCGCACATAGCCACCTGAGAACCTAGTATTAAAACATTCTTTTCTCTTTTAACATTTCCATTCCCTACTTTCCGCCCAATTGAGACATTGCTTGCTGAGTGGCGGAACTCGACGCAGCGCTTTGCATTGTTACAAGAGCGAAAAAATTAAAATATCAAATAAATAAATATTATTTAATATTTTCATTTCTTGGAGTGGGATTCGAACCCACAACCTGTCGCGTATTGAGTATACACGCACGCTTGTGCTTCTGCGCGACGACAGGCCTCATATTACATTATATTAAATTCTTAACAATCAACGATATTGTGGCATCATGGAATTGCGTAAACGAGATGATTGTGGATCCGATAGAAACGGTCCGATAGAAATGTTAATTTCGCCTACCCCACTATGGGAAAAATCGTGAAGTTATACTGTACTGTAAAAATGTTATAAGCAATTTATATTAAAAGAAATTGTAGTACATTTATAAAATTCTCGTATATAACTAAATAAACCAAAAGTAACTTCCTTAAAAAAGACACCAGACTTTATACATTATTTTAGCTTACTTTGGCACTGGTAATATAGCGTCACTGAATTCCTTTGAAGTCAGATGGGTATTGTGTTTTACTACTTCGTTTCAACCATTTATCATAACTACGTTGATATTATTGAAGACCTTATCGCCTTTCCTAAGCGTGGCATGTACTTTTAGAGCTGTGCAACATTTGACAAAGGTAAATTACAGTTTAGGTATTTCTGTGATAGATTAATAGTTTAGTTATTATTTATATTTTTAATACATAAATAATAAAGTAGTATAAAAATTAATAAAGGAAAAAAGAAACGAAAACCTGTCAGAAATTTATATAAAGCCGATATTAAGCCGATAATAAGCCTTTGATTTCATAATTTAGTTACAATGTAAACTAATAAATTTAATATACGTTATAATTGAATAGAATGTTTGTTCGCGATAATTATTTTAACTATTTATTTATGTAATGTGTGTTGTCATTTGTTTTAGGCTCCGCTGGATTGTCTAAATATGATTGTACTTATATTTTCTAATATTATGGGTCTCCATATGCTTTTCCATGTGAAAAATACAGGAAGTTGGCTCGAAATAGGCACTTCAATCTCACAATTTGTCATAGTACAAGTGATTACATTATTTATTGTTTTAATTAATCAAATTGCAAAAGTTTTAACAGAAACTGAAGTGTTCAATTTTATATTGAAGCTATTTAAAACAAGAAAGAAGGAAGTTTAAATATACCTAAAGTAGAAAACAATATAAGAAATAATATTTTTAAACTAAGAAGCTATTTTACAATATAGACATTTATTTATATAATTTATTAAATAAATGTATAATTATTTTTTTATTTTAATAAAACTGTTGCGACTTTTACTTTCCTATTTTTTATTTCGAAATATTTATTCAACATTCCTTTATATGTATTTTTTTAAATATTTGTTTACAATAATACCTATATAACCATTGTCGACTTGTTTATTTTGTATTGAATCAGCTTACTAGTCATGAAAGACAATATTTTAATAATATTAGCCATAAAGAATAAAATTATTTCACACTAAAAATAAGTTACAATTATTTTCACCTTACCATTGAAAAACTTCAAAAAATTGTAAAAAAAAGTTATTATTATTTATTAATTTTTGTTCATATTCCCTCTGTTATAAGTATGTATGGAATATATAATATTATTCCAGAAATTTAGGTATATACAAGTATGGTCTTCAATCGAAGGCTGTGATTTCAGTGTTATGTTGAGTTGTAGCCGTTATAAATTTAAACAGATTTTCTTGACCTTCGACCTTGAATTACTTTTTTAGCTCATACGTACGATATTTATATTGACTTTTCATGTTTTTAAAAATTGCTAAGGCTATTACGCATTGTCTGACCAGAGCCAGCGTAAACTTACTGCTAAAGGCGCATCTGTTGATCCAGCTAGTGCTGGGTACACCATTGTTCAGGCTAACCTGCAAAGAAGCAAGCTAGCCACCAATGAACTCATGGTGTATACAGAACGTAAGGGAACGGCCATAGCACTCTTGCAAGAGCTCTACGTGGGTAAGGCGAAAAGGGTCGAGAATAACGGGGCGGCGAGGATCTACCAAAATACCAGAATCGGAGAAGGGACTGTGAAAGCCGCAATAGTGATATACGACAGTGACCTGGATGTCATACAGTGCCCGGAACTCACTACCAACAATATCGTGGTGGTTAGAATCCGAACGGAATCCTGGGAGGTCACCGCTGTCTCGTGCTATTTTGAACCGGATAAGCCTATTGAGCCTTACCTGAGACAACTTGGGAAAATTGGCCAGGAGAGGGCGCACAAAAGCATAGTGATAGGAGGAGATGCAAACGCTAAAATCGCATGGTGAGGTAGCAAAATTACTGATACTAGAGGCGGAGAGATGTCCGGAGCCCTCGAAGAATTAGGCGTGCAGGTGCTCAACGAAGGAGAGTTATCGACCTTTGACACTATCAGAGAAACGAATTGAGGTTAACATTTGTTAACTACGAAATGATCAATGATAATAATTTTAATAGTGGATATTTCTTATAAAGCTGTTTTTTCATTTTTATATATATTTTTTTTTATATTTTTATATTTTTTACAAATTAAAACAAAATCAAAGCTAAATAAATAAACACTAAATAAGCTGACAGCGACAACATCGAAAACAACTGTCACTTGTCACTTATCATTTGCCTGTCTCACTCTACACTATCAACTGTCATTCATTTAATT
This sequence comes from Philaethria dido, assembly GCA_033558755.1. Classification (NCBI taxonomy): domain Eukaryota; kingdom Metazoa; phylum Arthropoda; class Insecta; order Lepidoptera; family Nymphalidae; genus Philaethria; species Philaethria dido. Next base: position 110,743 of record JAKGSA010000137.1, read on the forward strand.
TATTAGGTAGCGATTTGTTACGCCGCTTCTCACATATTTTTTAAAGAATAACGATATAACAATAACATAAAAAATATTAAGGCACAAGACTTATAAAAATCATTTCAATACATTTTGTATTGTTTCTTGATATCCTACTAAACTTGTTTGATTATTTTCATTTATATGAGACAAAAAGTGGCTAGAGAACTGTTCATCAAATTTTGTAACGTTATTTGCAGACCTATGTCGAAAACAAATGATATCGCATGTACTATTAGTGCTAATCATGATAACGAATCGTAAGTTTCTCATTTATAATTACGTAAAACTTAGTCCCAGTATATGCATATTCATTGTTGCTTTAATTTTACAGATACAAAGGTGAAAAATTAATAAGCGCTGCAGCATCTAGAAATAAAGACCCCATACTGCAAGTCTTAAAACGATTTATAATATCTGACACTGATCAACTTGAAGATGAAAGCCCTTTATTTTTGGAAATATCTTCAGGAACTGGCCAGCATGTAGCACATTTCGCAACTCATTTCCCTGGTGTAAAATTTCAACCATCAGAATTTGACAAAAACGTATTTGGAAGTATTTGCTTTTATGCTTCTAACTGTCCAACAAAAAATATCCTTAAACCTATATTCATTGATATTCAAAATAAGCTTTCACAATATGGTTTTGATGAAGAGTCTGTTGATTACATGTTTAATGCTAACATGATCCATATTAGTCCTTTTGAGTGCACCATTGGATTGTTCCAAAATGCTGGAGCTTATTTAAAACCTGAAGCACTCATGATTACTTATGGTCCTTATAGTAAAGATGGTATACTAGCACCCCAAAGTAATATTACTTTTGATGCATCATTGAAGGCAAGGAATCCTTTGTGGGGCATAAGAGATATAAATGACCTCATTAAATTGGGGGATGAAAATAATCTGTCACTTATAGATACCATAGAAATGCCAGCAAACAATATCACTTTAATATGGAAGAAAAATTAGTTGCTGTTCTAAGTCTTGCTTATACTAAACATTTTTATACTTTGAATTTATTAATATTTTTTAATTGCAAATTAATAAATCTATGACTGGATATCTTTAGGTCAGCTTCTTACACATTAAGTCAGGGTTATAATATTAAGTTTTTGTATATATTTCATGTAATAAAAAAATTTAATACATTCAAAAATGTAACTTGTAGTTTTATTTGACACTAATGAAATATTTAGGCTTTGGTATTTTTAATATTTATTTGGACTTTTGGATATTTTAAAAAATATTGAATATTATTTTCAAGAACATGCATGTTAATATTAAAAAGAATTGTATATTGTAAATAAATATGTGCAGATTACAACCACATTTCACATCCTGTTTAGGGGCAAACATTTTTTAAATATAGATTTATTTATTAAAAAAAAAGTAATCATCCCATATTTCTCTTTTTGTAGTAAAATTTTTAAAAATATACTATTTATATTTTATTTACATTTAGAAAATGTTAATTATTTAATAAAGTAATTATAGTGATGAAGCACTTTTTAATAGAAACCCCAACTATAAATTAAATTAGGGGACTAAGTAGCTCAGTGGGACAGTGTCTGTAAGTGCGATTGCTTGTGTGTTGGATTTCCATTAGTATATTTTGTAACGCCAGCCCGCCATGTGCTAAGCCTGCCATATACCTATATATAAACATATACCGTGCCAAGCCAAGCCATGCCATATGAGCCTTCGTATTGAGTTGATTATTTACTAAAATAATTAGTACATACATACATAGCTTTACGCTGTATCCCGCATATAGCAAGGTAGGCAGAAGGAACCTAGTGTTAAGACACTCCGTTCCCCACTTTCCGCCGAATTGAGGCATTGCGTGCTGAGTGGCGGAACTCAACGCCGCGCTTTGCCTTATTACCAAACCCAGGAAATGAAAAATTCCATTTCCTAGAGTGGGAATCGAACCCACAACCTGTCGCTCTTACAGTCGCACTCTTGTGCCTCTGCGCCACGACAGGTGTTAAAATAACTCCACATCACAGCCAAATTATCAAGATCACTTCACAAGTCATTTAACTCGTTTTCAAAGGATTGAGCAACTACGACAACATTTCTGAACAAGATTTATTCCATAAAGAGATTGTTGCTGAATTGCAACAACACAAAGTGGTGTTCATGTAATGACAAGATACAGCTTAATTCCTTAGTGCTAATAAAGGAAGAAAATCTACCACCTCTGAGATGGAAATTGGGACGAATTGTTGCAGTCCATTCAGGGACCGATGGAGTTGTTCGTGTTGCTGACATACAGACGTCAACGGGAGTACTTAGACGAGCATTTAAAAGAATCTGCCCGTTACCAGTAACCAGTTCTAATTGAAAGTCCTGCTTTCAACGCCCGGGGGCATGTTGAAACGCCTGTCAGTTCTAAAAGGCAATTAATCGTGTTGTAAGAATTGTCTAGTTATGTCAGTTTTCGTGTCTACGTATGACGTACGTAGTGTGTGTTCTAGAGTCAATCGTTTATTACAATAAAGGACTTTATCCAAATCAGCAGCAAGTAATTTTTATTAATTTTCCTAATCAATCCTCCAGTTGACACTGATAAAAACTTTGTTAATATTATTATTGTTTATTGTTAAAATCATTTCTAAAGTTCATTAATTATTACATTTATATACAGATGTACTTATATTTCAGTCTGTAGTTGTGGTAGTACTTTCTTGCTTAGATGGATTGGCAGTACCGGCAAAATGTCAATGTTGAATGGATGTCAGAATGTATCATCGCTCATTTTCGAAATAATAACAATAATATTGATATTGTTCCTTTTACAATCATCTAAACATTAATGGTATATTTTTTATTATAGATTTAATAATTGAAAACAATATGTCTACTTTTGAGACAGAATTTGTTATGGAACTTTTTTTAGACGACACTGTTTCGACAATGAATAGGCTTATTGTTGCTACAGCTAATGTTTTAAATGAGAATTTGGGAAATATGACAAATATAAATGATATTTTAATTAAAGAATACAACGATAATATTTCTACTGCCCCGATTAGATCGAAACGACGTTCTAGATCAAGCAAAGTGATTAAAAAATTTTACGAATTTGTTGTGAAACAATTTACTAACGCTGATTATATTAAAAAGCTCAAAATCAGTAAAACAACTGTTCAGGTAAGTATTTTTATTGCAAATATTATGTTTTTTCTATTGCCAGTTTGTGTACCGTTCAAAATTTTTTTAGGCATTGATTTTATTTATAAAAGAATATTATGAGAAACCGAACAATACGATTATTCCCTTAGACAAAAAGGTGCATGTGTTCTTATGGATATTAACAAGTGACTATTCTTTTCAAGAAATAGGAGAAAAATTTGATATGCATAAATCAACTGTTAGTTATATTTTTCATGAAATTGCAACTTTACTCTCTGAACAAAGATATCAGTTTATAAATTGGCCTTCTGTAGAGGAGCAACATGTAACAAGTGTAAAAGTAAATAGCAAATATGGTTTTCCAAATTGTGTGGGTTTTATAGATGCCTGTAGTTTCAAAGTCGGGCCTAAGAGAAAAAGGGACAACTCTGAAAGTATACTTCTTCAAGCAGTATGTAATGAAAGTCTAATGTTTATAGATATCCATGTTGGGGAAATTGGGAATACTCAAAAAAATAATTTGTTTAGAGATAGCCAATTAGCTCAAGAGCTCCAAAACTATATAAGTATCAATGATCACATACTTGGGAATGAAGAGTATAATTTACGAATGAATTTATTGACTCCTTTTACTGCTGATGAAATATTTACTGATGAAGAAAGTAAATTTAATAATATACATCAGGAAGCTAGTACATACATTGAACAGGCATTTAGAATTTTTCAAAGAAGGTTTAAAAAGTTAAATCATATTGATATAAGTAAACCAGAAGCTATCAGTACTGTAATAATTGCATCATGTGTTTTGCATAATTTTATTCTTTTACATGAAGGAAGCCCTTTAAAAGGAGAACCAATATTCACAAGTGATCTTGTCACCCTTGATGCAAATGTTGTGACAACTGCAGCTGAAAAACGTCAATTTTTATCCAATTATATTAATTTTATCCACAAATCTTGATGTGATTTAAATTAGCAACTCTTTTAAACAATTTGTAAATATGTATATTTAAATAATCAAATACACATTTACTATTACAATTATTTTATTTTTTTAAATTTATTTTATACATACTAATACTGTTTCTAAATTTTCATTTCATTTCATATGTATAGGTGTGTATTATTTTTCTTATCAATATGTAAAAGACTTTCAACACTCTTTATAGAATTTAGCTAGACTTTTTAAATTTAGAATGTTTGTCGACGTATGGCACTATCTGTGCAGATCATTGTATTACAAACCCGTAGAATGGGCACTTTACTTTCTTTTGGCGAATTTTAAAAAGTTGGTTTTGCTGTTTACCTTTTCGGCCTTATGAGTAGATATAGACTATAAATGTGTGTCGGTTTGGCTACTATAGTATGCTCCCCGAAACAAGAGAAACGATCACGTGATTTACTGTGCGTAGAAGACGATTTTCAGGTCTTTTTAGCAGTATGAGGCGCCCGGTGGGAAAGGATAGGATAGCCTCGGGTACATACTAGGTAGCGGGAAAGGGCAGGGGCACGCTAAAGCGTTGCGTTGCGCATACGATAAGGCGTTGCGTTGCGCATACGATAAGGCGTTGCGTTGCGCATACTCATTAATTGTCACTGTCTCACCTCGCCTCGCGCCTCCTGACTCGGCAGTACAGACGACTGCAACTTCTGTTTAAATATATCTATATTTTTTATTTTCAGAATGTCTTATTATGTCGTGGTAAAACATTTTCAAGGCAAAGTAGTAAGATGTTGCATGACGCGTTGTTGAAATTTACACATATGGAAATGAAATACCTATTATGACTAAAAATAAATTAAAATCATAACAAAAACCTTTTCTTAATATAAAAAATTCTGGATTATATAAATCAAAATTATGCATATAGTTTTTTCGTATATAATTGTCTCTTCTTTCGTTTCGTGGCGTTCTCTTGCACTACTACGTGCGTGTACATTTTTCACTTCTAAAATATGACTTATTTGAAGGTTATAAAACATTAATTAAAAAACAAATATTCTTTTTCATAAAAAAAATAATTAAATATAAATTATATAATAGTTAACTTTATTTTTTAATTTATACTGTAATATTAATGACCTTCAGCTTATTTACGTTATTGGGTTATTTAAAGGGGTCAATAAAAGGCCCTATATTTTGTTAAACTTATATTTGACTACAAAAATAGCAAGGAAAATTGAGAGTCATACGATTATCTGAATTTATTTATTACAAATAATTTAAATAATACATATTCTGATATAAAGAGTACAGACAATTTAACCAGAATCTATGTACATTTGGATAATGTAACAATTTTATTCAATTTTTTCAAGTTTTATTACCTATATAAAATATAAAAACGTTTTAAAAATAAAAATTTTCTAAGTTTTTATAGAGTTTATTTCGCCTCATTTATAACTATTAATTATCATATAGATCTCTTTTTTATAGTTTACATCCTGAAGACAGAAATCATTTCCGCTTCTAACAACTTTGATTGTATAACGGTGGGAATATTTGTTAATTTTTAGATCTCTGGTGGTTTCTTCTGCCTAACACTCAAAGTTACATTTTAGGATACAGTTTTAATATTTAAGTATAACTAAAATTATATCCGACATAGAAACGCGTAGTACATGAAACTTAAACTTGCTCTATGTGTTACATATTTGACAGCATAAGCTATACAAAATAATATCAGTGGAAAATTAGTTATGAATCTAACAAATACAGTTTATAAGCTTATAAGCTTCAAACAGAGAATAACAATAGAACAAACATCTATATATTCTCTTCCCGATGTATCCTACAGTACATTAGGCACTAGATTGGCAACCTACAAGGCACTATGCAGTTAGCACAGCAATTATAATCATAACGTTACAATATCATTTTAACAAACTTCATATATTTTATTGATAATTAAATGGCCGTTTCTTAAACTGCTCGCAACAATATTCGTATTGCTCAATTTTGAATTCGACTACTAATTTAACTAGTTTATCAAGTTTGCCATCTCTATGTCGAGTTACTTAAGCCAAATCGCTAATAATAGCATTATATACACAATTATATTTACAAAATGCTGCTCTGCGAATAATACTACACATTAATTATGGAATGTATTATATACTTGTAGATTTAATACTAAATTGTCAAATTTAGTATTAAATCTATGTACATTTGTTAACACGATTACGACAATACATTTGTTTGTTATAAAACAGTAATTCAAGTAAAGGAGAATTGGGCGATTAGATTTTAGTATTATGAATTGTAAATTATATTCAGTTATATATAGTTTAGTAAATATTCACTAATACGTTCTATAGTGGTATATTTCATGTCTATTAATTAAAAAATATTTAATTGTATGTCATACTCGTCAATTCATTCATTTAAAAGATAAGTCAAAGTCTTAAAGTTAGTCATGAATTTCCAATAAATGGTAATTTGTGGTCACGTTAAATGCATTAATATGCCGTACTCAGTTGTAAAAGAAAAGTTTCTTCGAGTGCAAACTGTACATCAAAAAAACACAATATTTACATGAATCTATAGTTTTCACATAATACCGATCACACTTGGCACACGTCACATTGTCACTGTCACCGTCACTTTGACATTATCGTTTTAATATGCTTCCATAAAGAGTCTGTTGCCTTAAGATTTAAATATAAGTTTTTTTCACTTTTTGCAGGGTTCCGCATTTAAGGTCCTTATCTAAGGATTCAGTGGAATTTCTTAAGTCAAGAGTTCGTTCTTTTCCCAATTCTAAATGTAAATTGTCTTGCTTTGCTAGTGGGCCGACATTTGCTACCATATTGACATTTTTTGATCTTGGCGGCATATTATATCCCGAATTCACATTCAGCGGCGTTTCTAAAGGACTTAGTCTGAAAGAAATTTATTTAATTAAATATTTTGGTGGTAACTTATTTATAACTGTTATAAAGAATCTTATATACTACTTACAATTGTACAATACTGATTTTAAATAGTTCAGAAAGTAATTAAAATTTTCTATTAAAGTCCTTCGTTAAAGATTTTGCATCTTTTGAAGTGTAAAATTATTTTCTGCAATTATTTATATATAATTTATGCTTAATAATCTTAAAAATATGCCTCGAATGCGGCGAAAAGCGACAGAGTTGCTTTTATTTACATAAATAATTAGCGTCCTTACCTATTTAAATGGTTGTGTTGTTCATTAAACGGGGAAGTATCCGTAAAAAAAGGGTGACGAAATCGACGGGAAAAAAGATATCCGAAGATGAATCCAACCATTAGCGTCACCACACACGACGCCACTACCGCGGTAAGTAAAGCTTGTGCGGTGTAAATATTACCATCGGCCGCCTCTACAGTTAAATGGTCTGTGAAATAAATATATATAAATATATACTTTATGTCAATTCGCAAGAAAACACAAACTTATTCATTTTTATTTATTCTCTGCCTTGATACGGCTCCTAACATAGTTTTTACCATTTACTTATGAAAATATTTATATGTAATATTTTACTAATTATAGTTTAAAAAATACCTGTTTCGTGTTTATTGTTGTTAACATTTTTGTTTTCACTTAAGACGTTCGTTTCAACTACTTCTATAACAATTTCATTTTGAATATCATTAGTAGGTTGATGTGTCTCGGATTGTGGCTTTTTAGTCGCTTGGTTTTTGTTTCTGTCTCCGAGCACAGGTTGTTTGTTACATATTTCAGTCTTTCCATTTTCTATATTTTGTAGGAATCTCTCAGGGTTCGGAAATTGCCTATTGCCGACCCAAGAGCATTGTTGTTGTTTAGAATCCCACGCACAATGAGGGTCTTGGAGCGCGACACACTCTCTGTAATTAAAATATTGATATTTTAATTAAAGACATTTTCATGATTGAATTAACGCCATTGAGGTGTAGTTATGAAGTATCTGACCGTTCACAATGTAAACGGGCTAGATATATTTCATTTACTTTCTCAAGTAAATGAAATATATTTAAAATATATGTCTTTCACTAGTTCGTTGTACTATATAATGTATGTGATAATTGTATTGCTAATAATGATAATTAAGTATATGTAAATATGGCCTGAATGATAAGATATTTATCGATACAATTCTTACAGGCACAAAGAAGATAAGAATAACATGTATATTAGCAAAATGTTTTTGTACCTGCACGATTGAACGTTGGAACAATGCGATAGAGTGACTGCTTTTATCATGTCACCGGATGCCACGATTAATTTCTCAGTAGTGAGAGCAACATGCATTTGTTTTATAGGAACTCCGGGAGGAAGAACCTGAACTTCGGATATCACAGCCGTTCTCACAGGACTCCTGCTATATTCATCCATACTAGAATCAAAATCACCTTCATTTGAAGCGACATTGACAGCTTTTATGACTCTGCCGTCGTCTGTTCCAACAAACATAACGTCATATTTATTGCCATTCATTGCTTGAACTTGTGGATGTACGGCAATAGCTGAAAATCTATACTGTAGGCTGACTCTTATTAAAATAGGTCGCGCTAGAAAAGACGGCACCGCTTTATCCATTAGCGGATGAGTCTTGATAAAATTGATAGCTGAATCTGAAAGTGTTCGACTGTCTTCAACACATGAGCCAGGTTGAGGCTGGGGTACTTTTTCTTTAGGTAATGCTAACCAATTTGAATTCATATTTTTCTGATCTTTAAATGGCCCGTCGAAGGCGTCTAGAATATCTCTCATAGAAAAGGCGCATACTGCCGATCCGCCAATGGCGTTTTGTGGTGTCGTAAATACTGCGTAAACAATGTCGTTCCTGCTGCCGCTTCCATACACACCGTTTATAATTTCGGTTGTCGCTTCTGTAACAGATAATTACACGGTAAGTCAAGGCAAATTTATGTTGCGAAATTAATGGTTACCTACTGCAAATTTATTGCTACTGCTATTAGAATGATTCATTCATTATTTACAAATAAGTAGTTACTTTTTTGTCTTATAATGGTTTGTACATCTCCATTTTTTATACATTCAAAACTAATCTATTAAGAAATTTATAAATTAACAAATGTAACAAATGTATCAACTTTAACACCTAAACTTAATGACTGAAACTAACTCTAGTTCTATTTATCTGATCCATAGCAGTTGTCGCGTTGCAAATTAAATGTTTATTTTAGTAGTAATAGCACTTACGAATTTCATCGAAATAAAACGGGTATTCCCCAGGTATCGAACAGTTAAGACGAGCTTTGAGAAATGAAGTCCATCTATCGTTGAAAGGGTGCGGCCCTCCTTTATCGTTTAAACAAACTCTGGCAACTCTTGAATATACAGCCTGTGAAAATAACTATTCAATTAGTGCGAGCCTTACAAATTTACTTTTATATTTCAATTATATAATGCTAATTTCTACCATTTCAAGCATCTCTTATATTTTAATGAATGATAAAATAATTAACCAAACGTAATATGTTGGATGTAAGCTATTATGTTTATAAAGAGTTTTACTGTTATTAAGTATCAAGGTACTAACCTTCCCACAGTTCATGTACTCGACGGCAGTTTCACGATAAAAGAAATAAACGTGGCTTGTAGAAGCGACTGCCCCGACAAATGAAGGATCATTTAGTAATCTCAAATCTGAGTGTTCATTTCGTACTGGTTCTCTGTATATTAATGGCTCGGAGCCGGAGAAATCAGCCGCTGTTGCCGTGTATAGATTTCCATCTGAAAATAATAAATTAAGTTACATAATCGCAGAAGTTTCAAATTAAATAATTTTATCAAACCTATAGTTAACCACTTGCGCTAGGAACAAATTTCATGATTGATTTAATTTTTTTTAAAGTATGTAGACATGCGTGTGAAGTCTTTTTAGCGCAAGTGATTAAAAAATAAAAATAAGTCAGTCTTATGCATTCATTAATTCTGTATTTAATACATAATTGGCATAGTATAAATAAATATTACTAAAAATTCAAATTTTAGCGGTGGGATTCTCCCGCAACTCTTAACTACAATGTTCAGAAATAAAAAAAATAATAAATCCATTAAACTTGACTACATTTTAAATGAATCGGATAATATTGGTTTTTAAATTAATTTGCTTTTTGAGCATTAATTACGTTGTACAATGATTATTTGTGCATAAAGATAAATTAGTTTATTTACAGTAAATAATAAATCCTATTTTTCATACAATTTTTAGTAAAAATATTACATAAATTTGAATATCAATTTAAGAATTTAAGCGTAAAAATGGATTTCATTAAAAGAGTAATCGAATCCACACGCTGTGCAATATGTTATTATATTACCTACGCCACGAATTTTATAAAATATTTAATATAGTTAGAGTAGAGGTATTCGTAATGCAATTTTATCGATATATTGCACACGTGCATTTAGACCTTATAGATGTTGGGTTCGAATGTAGCTAAATTTAAAACATACAATTTATTTAGTTAATTTTAGTAAAAAAACAAGTCCATAACATATGAAATTAATTATTTATTATGCCCACCCTTATGAACTATATAACCAGTGAATTTTTAGATTAATACTATATTTAAAATTGTGCCAAGACTAGAAACATATATTTTACATATGTTATTTTTAGTTAAATGAAAGAGTTAGTCTCAATTCTTATGTATAACATAAAGTCAATAAACATGCCTTATTTTAATACAATTCTAAGTAACGTTTGTGCCGTACCTAATCATTCAGAGAGGTACAATTTCAAAGTGAATGGTGCATAGAAATTAGATGTAACTGTAATGGCAATAAAATCGATTCATATCGAACCAGTGCGTCGTGTTTGGCACAACCCCTTACCGTGTTTCAAGGCACAGGCTCTATTTCATGCCATCTGCTAGCGATTATTATGAGTACGGTTTACTTTCAAACTTTTCCACTTATTGAAACTTTCTTTGTTTTACTAAAGTTAACCCTCAGTTTTGTTTATGGTTCTAGCCCGTATATTGTTGTGACCCTACCTGTGAATATAGCTGTTGAATTATGCTGTGGACTGTAAGGACATCTTCCAGTTCCATCGAATTCTTCTAAATGATGATTAGGCATGTGTCGATTATATCGCCGGCACATAGGCTTAAATGCGTTTGTGCCGCATACTAGCAGCCGACCGTGAGCCCGTGTTGCCACACGAAGATAGTTCTGACATTCATCTGCTGATTTGCCTTTTACCTGGCATAATTCTCTATGTGCGTCTGTTGATTGCCACTCTAAACGCTATAAAAACAAAATCAAATTAAATAATTTACTTATAGTCCTAATCTATAATACCTATTTAATGGGGGATATATAAATGTGTTTCCAGAGATTAGATAAACCGGAAATTATGATGAATTAATACTTATTTGAAATAGATGCGTAGGTGTTAATTTATTTACCCATATTTGTTAAATATCTATATATAAATACGTGAAGCAAAAACTTTAGATCCCTTTTTACGAAAATTACGCGGACGGAGGAGCATGAAACTTGGCACACTTATAGATTATATAGAGAAGGAGCGCAGAATGCTAATATTTTTTTAAAATAATGCATAAAAAGTATATTATATTAATAAAATAAATGTTACACACACTACCATGGTTTGACATTCATCTTTATATAAAATGACATATACGTCACTACGCAATGCGTTAACGCATTTACGGGGACACTAGTATTATTAAAAGTTTTTATAATTTAACACTTAAATACAACAAAAATATTTATATATTTAAAAATACTACTTAATAATTTATTTAGGGGGACTATATGTGTCTTCACATTCACCTTGTTAATGTATTTTAATCAAAAAATAAGGTCTCCTAAACGTGACGTCAATGAGTACAAATAAAGTTTAGATCGCGTGCACATCCATCACAGGTGTATAACGTGACTATAGCAATTCTGTCAAATTATTCGTATTGCATGACGGTGATATCGCTGCTCAAACCGTTTAATAAACAAATGAGAAAAATAACAAAATTATATTATAACATAATGTATACCTAAAGCAATTTATATACAAATAATTTGTATTCAAACATATATACATAGATATTTTATACGTAACTCATTCATAAAACAGACATTATCTATCGTACACCGAGGAATGCACTAACGTACTCTACTGCTTTGTTATATTATTTACCTCTATGTTATATTCAAATGTGCATATTGAAGTGACACAAACATTTCTCGTATATTTTTTTTATAAATATTTTTTGTTGTATTTTTTAAAATAAAACAGTGTTTAATTCGTTATATACAACTTTTTTGTTGTTGCAGTACAATAAAGTCTAAATGGATTAATTAGTAAATTAAAAAGTACATAATAAACGAAATTTCCATTTCTAAGAGTCTAAAGAACGAGTATGTATGTATACCTTTTATTCTAATTCAACGTTTCCCTTTTAAAATACTATTTTATTTTCTTGAAGTCTATTCTAAAACACTCTTACGTTGCAACTTGCAACATTGGTCGTAACTTCGAATACACTAAGCTAGGTAAGTAAACTGGAAACGATGTTTGCATAAGATTAGATACGTAAACTAAGGAAACTATGTGTTGTAGTTCTCAATGTCATTTCGTTGATCGTGATCAATAAAATTTTATAAAGCAAATATTAAATTTAATTGGGATCGAAAAGTCTAACGGTCATAAAAAAATATTTTGTAAATAGAATAATAAAGAGCTGGATGGGGGAAATTAATCTTCTCATAATGTTATTACGTAAATTTTTTTGTGCAAAAATAAAAATAATAATAAGAAAATATAAGAAATAGTAACAATCATAAGACTTTTGTTTATTACATACACATATGCCATGTTCTTTTGATATAATCTAACACAGTTTACTTTTTCGTTTGTGTAGTAGTGTAGTACGATAAAAAGGTTCAAAATATGTAATGTTGAAATTTCAGAGGACTCACAAAATAAACAATGTGTCCGGGGAAATAGGTCGTAACTAAGAATAAGCAGAGTCAGGTTTGTAGCAACGGGAATTGGTGTTTGCATAAGATTAGATACATAAACTAAGGAGCCAAGTACTTTGGATTTCGCTGCCGTTTTGATCGCAAGTTTGTGAAGTGATATCATTCTACACTTAAGCCATTGTAAATTGTTATCAAATCCGATAAGGATTTTTTTGCTAACTTGATATAGCTCGGTGTACCTTAATTATGCTTTGTATTTTATTTAAAAATAAATATTACCTGCTCAACATTTTCAGATAAGTCGTAAAGGCTAAGATTGTAGACTGTACTCCTGAAAACAAAATACTTATATTTATATAACATACTTGAATGACACATATTAATTTTGCACTTGTGTAACTAAGAAAATAACTAGAATGATGACGAACTTGGTAAGTCATCGAGTAATAAATGTTTCAATATATGGCATATCTATACAGCTGCATCATTTATAATAGAGCAGGTGGATATTTGTTCAAAGACAGACATACTATAGCTATTATGTCTGTATATAGGATATGTAATGTCAATAATTACTTTATTTTCAACATGTCAAGTTTTCGACGTCAGGCCATCGTAGCGCAGAGGCGGAGGTTCTGACCAAACGAAATGGCTATGAGTTCGGCCCTAGCTTAGGGGAATGATTAAACTTATTTCTCATTTCTTTTTTGTAAGATAATATATTGTGTTGTGTTCCACCAATCAATACGCAATCTTGTAGTCGGGAGGAATGTAGATAACGGAATGTCTTGGCAATCCGTCAGAGAGCTGACTTAATTGCTATGCGAGAAAAAGCGTAAAGCTGTTTTATTTATTGCTTAAACAGTGAAATGTGCATCATAATGAAAATACTATGTGTATTTTCATTTCCCCGCTCTGATAACAAGGCAAAGCGCGACGTTGAGTTCTGCCACTCAGCACACAATGCTTTAATTCGGCGGAAGGGAAATGTTAAAAGAGAACGTACTGTCTTAACACTAGGTTCTTTGGTTCCCTCTGCTATACAGCGTGAAGTTAAAAAAAAGTAATGAAAAATTAGTACCTGCCGCCAACCAGAATTGAGAAGTCATCTTTGTCTAAAATACGAAAATGATTTGGTCCCGTTGTGTTCCCCACAAACTGCTCTGTAGTATCATCACCTGTGACAAATTATTTGGTTATGCAATGCTTGTAAAACATTAAAAATATTTTCATTTAATAATATATGTATTGCAATTCATATTCACACTTTTTATATTAAACAAGAAATTAAATAATGTAAGACAAGTGTTAATAACTGGTATGCGAACTCTCAACGTTCTGAGCTGAAGATTTAACAAACCGCAGGAGCTATCCCGAGCTGCAGTTTGCGGCCAGTTTGATCAGTCGACCAGTCGTTTTCAGTGGTATTTAAAATATTCTCATAGAGTTATTATTTAAATTAATTGAGTTAATTCAAAGTTCTTTTATAATAACACTGCCAGTTAGCTTCGTATTTAATCATATGGCTAATATATAGTAAAATATAATAATAGAGTTTACTAGTGTAACTCTTCAATTAATCTTAAACGTTTTATTTTCATGATCACAATACCATGGTAAGAAGATGAAATATTTTTGACCTCAAAAATATTTTATATTTAAATATTCCAGACTGTGCGCAGTCGTATTGTTGTATAGAGAGAGTAGGTACATAAAGTCGTGAGCAAAAGTATTAAACTGCTTGTTTTTTGATAGATTGTGTAAGGTGATGAAAAGAAAATATTTTTATATAGGGGAACGGCGGGTACCCCGGACACCTCAATTTCTAAAAAAAACTAAAGGCATTGCTTAGACAAAGAGTTATTGTAAAGATGCCTTTTCTGGAGTAGAAACAAATGTAGTTTGATCGTAGTGCGGACGCTGAGTAAATTAGTCGTAAGAGAATGAATTTCGCATAAAAAAAAATCGTCGCTCCTGTCAAATTTCATCGGTGGCTAATAGGTACAATTAGTAAATTTTTACAGTTGCTATGCAGGGTTTTAGTAAATTTTACATATTTAAAGATTGTAATAGTATTTATAACAATTCTTATACATTTGGAGTGCTGTGTCCGAAAATGTTGCATGATAGCGGGGGGGTAGCCCCGGACACTATGCTGTCGGGTACCCCCGGACACGGTTCTTACTCTTTTTGGAACTGCAATTTAATATACTTAATTATTTAACTTCACGCTTTATCCCTAGCGGGGTAGTCAGAGAGAACGGAGCGCCAAAAAAACTGCATACCTCTTTCGCCTCGTCCACAGTCATTAACCTCTTCATTCATGCCCTCCGGCGGGTCCTCATGCTTTTTACGTGACCTTCCTCCAGTATTATTGATAGTGTGTTCTCGAAGGTCAACCGAGAACTCCCCTTACCTCTCTTGCCGCTCACCTTTGCTTTTTCATATATCTTTCTCACCATTCTTTCGTCACTCATCCTCTCGACGTACCCAAACCACCTGAGCACGTTCTTCATTCTTATTATAACATCCTCGCTTATACCTGTCTTTCTAAGTTTCTCTTCGTTGCGGATTCGGTCAGCCAAACTGACTCCGCATATTCTCCGAAGAGATCTACAGCCTTCATCTTTCTTTCGTTCTTCTTTTGACAAACTCACGTTTCACTGCCGTATAACAGTGTCGGTACCAGCACTGCATTGTGTACAGCCATACGTGCAGCTACGCTGACGTTCCGCCGTCGCATCAATGCAGACAGCGCACCGTTAATCCTGTTACCGGCAGCAATACGCCTTTCCACATCCATATCGTATCTTCCGTCTCTGCTAAACATACTTCCCAGGTATACTACCTCATTCACTTGTTCTAATATCTTTCTATCTTGCATTCCGTTCTTTCTTCATCTCTTTCAAACACCAGAATCTTAGTTTTCTTCGCATTCAGGCTTAGACCATTACTTTCACTTTAATATAATTTTGCTTATTTTTTGAGAGTGCTTCAATTGGTACCACAATATCTTAAATATGTTAAATATTTTTGCAACTATAGTAACAACACAGGTGAAGTACCTATGTTATTAATATCGTTCCAGAAATATTAAGATATTATACCAAAAATCATGAGGAGAACCAGTGAAAGAGCAAAATAAGACAAAAACCAAATGACAGAAAAATTCACAAGCAAAATTAGTACGATTAAATGCAATTTTCAGCAAGACGAGTGGCAGAGAGATATGATGTAGCACCAAGTTTACTTACTACGACTGACGCGGTCGCGAAAGTTTAAGAAAGCGAGATTATAACATCTTCACCATATAAAAAAGTGAAGGAAAAACAAAAGAAAAAAGCAATAAAAAGGATCAAATAGAAATACAACAACATGATGGAGCTAAAAAAGATTTTAAAACCATATAAAAATATTCAAAATCTTAGAGAAAAAGAGACTGAATGGATTGTTCACGAAGAAGTATTTGATAAAACTCTGATTGCATTGTCAGAAATACCAAGACTGTGTTCATGGAATATTTGTTTACTGTGATGTTTGCAAGGCCAAAGAGCGGTTGATCCATCTTTGAATAAAGTGTCCGGGGCTACCCGCCATGTTTTTGAGGGCAGAAAACTAGACCTTATTATAAACAGTATATTTTCTTGTGAAAATGTGATATTCAAAGATTAATTAATATAAATAAAGGGATTCTTCGTTCACTCGCCGCCTTACATAGATTGCACCGGGAGTTCCAAACACCTGTTTAAAGAGAAAAAAAACGGGCTTCCTTTGAAAAGGTATAATTTTAATTGCAAAACCAAATTTCATTGGTTTCACTTTTAAATATATGTATTTAAAGTTAATAATCGTACCTCAAAGTCAGATTCGCCAGACTACAGTATATTCGACCAATCTTCCACGATCCAATCTTTATGTTTAAAAGCCCATTCTAACCGAGTTTTCATATTGTGCTCTGAGAGTCATGGCTTCTTTCTCGCTTTTATACCTTTTAATCCAGCTTTAAGAAGTCTTCTTCTGACGGTATGAATCTTCACTGGTTTTCCTTTCGTCTCCAATAGACTTGCAGTGAGGTCAATAGCTGCTTTTTTTACGGTTTTGTAAAGACCTAATCTACAGTCGGTCATCATGATCGTTAGTGATCCCTTTTCTGTCTGTTTTTGGCCTGTTTTCATGGGAGCCGGTATCTCGGAATATGTTTATTGCATATTGCACTGCACAATGTGAACATTTTACTTATTGGGCTATTTTTACTTGTGACATATCTTGTTCATGCAAAGTCTGATTTTTTAGGCGCTATTCTGCATTTTTAGGCATAATCTACGATACAAATGTTACTCTCTATGAATAAGATAGAAATATTAACGCTCAGCACATATATTCGCTTCAAGCTCTGACAATATACTACAATCAAAAGTTTCGAAAATACCAAATTTTATGAAACAATGTGTTATTGCACATCTACATGTCATAATAAAAGATTTGCATTTGCATGTAATGACCATAAAAATATTATGAGTACACAAGTTTGCCATTCAGGTATAAAATAATAGGGGTGCCTAATACTTTTGCTCGCGGCTGTATTATATAGATATATTTTACTTTTCGTTATATTCGATCATACCAACAATAAAGTTTTTGTATAGCGATTAAGTAACCACGAGAAACGTATTTCGCAACAATTCTTTTTAAATTCCCACGTGTTAATCACGGTGACAATAACATTCGCAAATAAGTGCATTTTATAGGTCTTTTTTACTTTAAACAAGGTTCGTGAGTTCTTAGTAAAACCTTAATGTCATTACGGTTAAGTTTAGTTTGCGTGCTTATTCATATGTAAACAGGACGTAGCTCATGTTGCTATAACAGTTTTCTTTTTTAATATCAAATTATATGAGCACCTAAATATGTTATGTACTCATATAATATTTAAATATAAAGAAGCCAACAAAGCATAGTGGGATAGGGTCTGATTGTAAATGCGATGGCACGGAGTAATGTTTAAATTATTTTCATGTTCCCCGTTGTTGTCAATGAAATAAAAGGACGCTTGTTGAGTTCCGCTATTCAACGCGTAATGCCATGAGTTTGGGTGGAATTAGGTTTCCTCGGGTTACCTCGCATAGCAGATGCGGGAAAAATAGTGAAGCTGTTTTAATAAAATGTGTAAATACTGTATTAATCAACAAAGTTTTTTTTTTACAGATAACAAACGAGCAGAAGGACCATCTTATAGTAAGTGGTTACCTTCGCCCATGAACATCTACAACACCAGAGATGTTGTAGATGCGTTGCCAACCTAGAGGATACAGATGGAAGGACATTATAGTAGTCGGAACCACCACATTTTGGGGAAAGGATGGGTGAGAAAGGGGAAAATTTGGTTTACATGCCATCGAGCCGGAACATCATAAGATATTTGGCGGTTCGTCTTTGACATGATAGTGGTCGCGAGCCAGACAGAGGACGAACTTCCTACCACCAAACTACTGGGATAAATGCCTCTTTCGGGACGCTACCCAGCGGCGGAGGGAATTGTATTCTAATCCCGTCCCCCTCACAGGGAAAAAAAGGTTTATAGATTTCATATTATTTTTATATCTTGTTAGCGACGAATGTAGCAACGCCTTTTAGATCGACGGCAGTCACTCAATTTATTGGTTTCTGTACAATCAAATCAAAACAAATCTGTACAGTAGCAAAATGTATCAAAATGTCTAAATATCTATTTTTCAATTCTTTAGCCAGCTATCATTTTACAGCAATTGCTTAAGGGCCAATCAGTATTTAGTTACGCATAAATGAATAAGTAGTGCAACAACCTTCCGCGTGAAATGAAATGCTTTATGTATGTAAACAGTTTCCGAACAATCAATGAAGAACATTTGG
Organism: Philaethria dido; assembly: GCA_033558755.1. NCBI lineage: Eukaryota > Metazoa > Arthropoda > Insecta > Lepidoptera > Nymphalidae > Philaethria > Philaethria dido. The sequence continues at coordinate 129,725 of JAKGSA010000137.1, forward strand.
CGGATTCCAGTGAAAGTAGTTCGTACAAATGTGGGTACTGTTTTATATGCTACTATTTTTGTTGCAAATTGTAATTGAAATAATTTTAGCGATGCCTTTTAATTATAATTAATGCTATAATATTGTCCTCAGATTATTTACACAAGTTATATTATTTTGCTTTGATAAGGAAAGCCGCCCCGTATAGCGGGATAAGACGAGGACAAAGCAGGCGAAGGAGGAGAAATGTATTACTATAACTTATATAATTCATATTTTTCAAATATGTACGCAAAATACTTGCATGTAGAGCTTCAGGCATTCGTTGCAAATAAACTATGAAATCTATTTGATAAATACAAAATCGAGGATTTTATTTGTTTTACTTTTTTTTTACAAATAAATAGCTTCTAATATATGTTTAGCAAACATATTGAGGTAATTATTTACAATGTCTCTTAAAAGATTTAAACAATTTCTTAGCGCAGGTAGTAACATTAAACCAACAATAAACCGAATATTAAACCACGTTTACGAGAATGGGCATCTTCTTAGAACTAGATGTTGCGCACCAGTATTTTATCACCATATACATTTCTAGTTTTTATTAAACTGTTTGTACCTTTGCAAAGTATTTAGAGCATATACGGCATTAAGATGTACGAACCATTTCCTGTGGCTCCGGGCGGTAATCGTATTAACTATTTATCTTTTTTAACATTACAAGATCTATAGCTGTCTTATATGAGGTTGCTTTGTAATATCAATGAGATGTTATTCGAACGAATTGTTTACGAAATAATCTTTTCAAAAATGAAGAAATTTAATTCTATCTAGATGTAAGATAGAATTAAATTTCTTTCTACTTTATTTTTCCCAATGTCAGTTACGTTGTTTATAATGTGTAATTGTCATTTTAGTATTCATGTATATGTAATACACACTTAGAATTAAATTTTGTAAGACATAGTTCTACTTACCATATTTAACATGGATTTTTGCGTTAGCATCAGGCATCCACGCCTGTGCGGCGGACGCTAGTAACACTAAGACCGCACCAACGAAGGCCATGTTGGTTAGAGTTTATTCATTTTTTCAATCGCCATTTTAATTGCCCCTATAATAAGAAAAAAATATTAATTTAATCTAAAATTCAGAAACCAAAAACTATACGAAGTTTACAATTAAATAAGAGTTGTTATATATTTGTGAACTTTATTTATAGGCAATGTTTTCTGCAATTATTAACACAAATGTCGCCTTACGTATAAAAAGAATAGTGATATATTATTATCTCTTTAACACGAAAGGCGTATAAACTTTAAGTGTGTCAGTTTGTTCTTAAAGATAAATGAAGTGAAATTGCCAAGAAAATAAGTCACTATCAGTTGGTTTTTATTGTGATTGCTGTGTTTTCATTTTAATCGTTTCTAAGTAGATAACGATGCTTATCATATGACTATCACTTAAAATGTGTATAAGCATTTCTCATACTACCATTTTTTTCTATTTTTACACATGTGTTTGGTAAAAACTATACCATTTATCTACATTCGCTTTCAAAGAGGCAGAAAAAAGTGCTATACAAGCTTTTTATCGCTCTTTAACGGTATGATAAAAACCCTCTTCAGATTTCAGGCGTCAAAGTTCCACAATTCACATAGAGATTATTCAGTATTCAAAGCATGCGACATGAATCTGCTCGGCTAGCGATAATTCCCGCCGTAACGAGAATGAGCCATGCTGCATCCGTGCGGACTGGATTCACATTCTAGTTTTTACATTAACTAGTATTTTGATCGTGAGAAACTCCATTCGATATGTAACCTGACTTATTCTCAAGATAAAGTTAATTAAGCCGCTTTTTTACTGTCACGATTCTATTAAGGTTATAGTAGGTTTATCACATTAAAAAGTTGTTAGATTAATAACAAAAAACTATCTAGGACTGTCTAGGACGCTAAATTATCAAGTTGTCGTACCTATTACGTTAATGTCGTTTATTAAATATTATTATTATTCTGTTCATATTATAAACTCAGAATAATATCAAAAAGGGTTGGTAGTTTAAATGTAACAGAAGGCGGTGGCTGTTAGCCACAGGCATAGTGCAGATGTCGTATAAAAGGATGAATCGGGGGCGTGTAATGTAATATTTCCTACCCTTTATCGGACTTACTATTATTCCTTAATAATAATTGTTCAGTAATGCGTACTCTATGGCATAATATATTGTATGCATATAATATGATCGGCGAAAAGCAATTGTTAGCACGCTTTTATTAGCTTCACTTGAATCTATCAATCAATCAATATAAGAAAATATTGCAAAGCTATTTTCATCCACTTCTTCGTCACATTGGATTTGCTGAAAAAATCCGAATCAGGCGACCATATAACATTTTTCATAGCAGAACCTTATGTTCTTGGCATGTCGAACAGGACGAGTTTCTCACGTTGTAGTTTAGATTGTAATTATAACAAGTCTTCTTAGTTCTTACTTAAACTAAATATTGTATTTGATATAATCATACACTGCAAATCAACGTAACGTAGTGCTGAATTTTAGACGACATTGGCAATTAAAAAGATTTAGCATTTATGTCATTTATTTAGAACGAGGGCTAGAAATACATAACTATTGTGCAATTCCTATTAAGTAGTAGTCAGTTGCCAAATTGGCATTAATCCCCCGGGTATTAATTTTCAATATAACGCATAATATAATGCAGTTTGTCCCCAATATCCTCTTTATTTATTTTAAGAGACCTCGTGGCGCAGAGGCTCATCGTGCGACTGTAAACGCGACAGGTTGTGGGTTCGATTCCCACTCCAGGAAATGTAAAATTTAGTATTTTCATTTCTTGGGTTTGGTAAAAAGGCAAAGCGCGGCGATGAGTTCCGCCACTCAACACGCAAAGCCTCGATTCGGCGGAAAGTGGGGAATGGAACTGTTGAAAGAGAATGGAGTGCTTTAGCACTAGATTCTCTGGTTCCCTCTGCCTACCCTGCTGTATGCGGGATACAGCGTGAAGTTAAAAAAAAATAATAATAAAATAATTCTAGAAACAACTATGCATGATATAATTTATTAAAGACATCAATTATTAGAGTAAGCATGACTATATGTACCTATACAATATTATTTAATAATCTAGTCAAATTGTATTTTTAGTAAGTAATGGTACTTATTTCGGAAATTGAGATAATGTAGTCAAAGAGGAAAAGAGCAAGTAAAAAAAGCAAGTTTGTGAGATAGCTGATCCATATATACAATTGTATGTGTATTCATATTTTCATATCTTTACAGTCTCATATCGTTGGCTTCTCAACCGGATTACGTTGCGTGCGTGTAGCGTGACCAAAGTAGGCCTGTAATTACGTAGATGTGGTTGACATTTGAGCCTGGAGCTGTGGTAGAGCCTCTGCGTCCCTGTTATCCCACGCCGTGCGGGAAGCTGTGGTTATCGCAGCCTTTTTTTGAGAATATATAATATGGGGTGGAATTTTATGGTATTTTTATATGACCACATAATTCACTATTGCTTTTGGCGACGTCACGCGTGAAATATATAGCATAAGTATAAACGAACGTGCACTGGATAGCAGATAACTACAAACGTGTTGAGACTCGAAAAAGGATTTAATGGAGATCATCAATCGTCCTCAATGCATTTATGTATTATGGTTAGTAGCATACCAAATATGAATTCGTTTGGATGTTTTTGTAGGCTCTTAGTTTTCTAATAGAATTGTATTATAGTGAAGTTTAACCATAATAATATTTACTAGGCGCTTTTAAGATTTGTCCATATATGTACTACATATTTTTGAGATTTTTTAATTCTCAATTGTGTGTAAATTGTAATAGAATAGATAATTATTATTTTGTAATAGAATAAGTATTGATTTATGAAGAACAAGCAGTATTTAAAGCTAAAACTAAACTAATTTAAACATATTTTAAAATAATAATGCTATAATAAGCAAACATGTTCCTTATTATGCCGTTACAACGGTCGACATGCATAATCGAATCGAGACAGACACCTTTCACTTATTTAAGGAAAAAAAAGCTTTTATTTTGTAAATGATCATATGCTCAATGTTTGGTAGACTACCGGAAAAGGAACTTGTAGCATAACAAACACTTTGCATAAGTTATGATAAGGAAATTCATTTAATAACTGTAAATGGCAAATACTCAAAAAAAAACAACATTTTAGATTTGAATCTTTTTAGACTTTGTCAAATTAAAAATCGGAAATATGCATTAAGATAAAAATTGTAACTATAACAATTGAATTTCTTTATGGAACCGTATATTATGACTAATGAAGCCTTGTGATTAAACAATTGATGAAAATTTTATTCCAGATAAGTATAAGTAGACGTCAAAATGAAATTATGAATCAATGCGGTACAACAAATATATTTTTAATCGTATGTTACAAAAAAATACTAGCTGATTAATACTACTACATACCTACTCATTATTTCATCAAAGGTTATCTTAATTTTGTTGCGTATTTAATTAAAATATATTTATGTTTATTAAGCAAAATTTTAACTATGGAGTTTGCTAATTTAATATTATTTAAAAAATATATAAAATTGCGCAAATAAATCGCAAAAAGTAAATTATTTGGAAAGTGTTTTTTAAGAATTACTTTATCTTTATAATTATTAAATTATCTTTGCTTTTCTAACGTAAATTTCAATGTAGTCAGCGGATTTCGTTGGAAATATTAGAATCAACGAGTCATGATACCTTAATTGATGCCATAGTGCTGGGATGTGACAAACTGAACTGCGTTGGTTGCTGGATGTTATCTCAAGTAAATATTTAATAATAATCAACTCAAGTAAATATTTATTTTTATCATAGATGAAGTTGTTCCACAAAATCGATGTACAAAGTGTGACGTTAGATTCCAATCTATTCCAACGTGGACTATCAAGAACATAATGTCTTTTAATAAACACTAAATAGGGAAGTTTAAGGAGGTACTAATTTCTCTTTGACTACCTACCAAAATATGGAAGGTGTAAGAAAATTAATTTAATACCTAATGATGTTTACTAGGATGCGCTATATATATTTTTTAATATTGCTATGTCTTTATTTAGGTGAAATATACCCTTGCTTGTAGATATTATTACAATTTAAGTGTAAAATGTAATTTTTTTTATAAAACTAACAGATATATACGTTATCTTCACATAATATGACGTATGCATAATTACCCAGGATGTTGATAAAATATTTAATTAATTAACAAATCGGTCAAACGGTTGTTATACTATAAATAAATTTTACGGAAGGAACTTCTTTAATGAATCATTGTTCAACTATAAAGTAATATGTTTTGATACTATTTGCGTTATGATTTATTGGTTATTATTATGTATGAATGAGACTCTATAAATATGAATATGTGCTAATTAGTAGAATACAAATACTGTCTTTCTGCTTTATATCCACATAAACTTATCTAATTTTATATTCTTATATTCGCATAGTGTTCGTAAAAGTCCGAAGATTTTTCTTTACATACATACATCCGTAGCTTCACGCTGTATCCCGCCTAAAGCAGGGTAGGCATTGGGAACCTAGTTAAGACACTCCACTTTCCGCCGAATTGAGACATTACATGCTGAGTGACGGAACTCAACGCCGCGTTTTACCTTGTTACCAAACCCAGGAAATGAAAATACTTAATTTACATTTCCTGGAGTGGGAATCGAACCCGCAACCTGTCGCGTTTACAGTCGCACGCTTATGCCTCTGCCTCACGACTGGCGTTTTTTCTTTACGTATATACCCATAATTTTTAGCTTCTCTCTGTCGCGCTTTGCCTTGTTACCAGAGCAAGGAAATAAAAATATTAAATATTATTTAATATTTTTATTTTCTGGAGTGGGAATCGAACCTTCCAACCTGTGGCATTCACAGTCGGACGCTTGCGCTTCTGCGCCACAATATGACAATTTAGTACACAATTTCATTAATTAGCTTTTTAGTTTTACGTTGCTATATGACGAGATGCCTTATAGTAAATAGTTACGTCCTAAAGAAGAAACTTTGAGAGCGCAGAGCTTAGGATTTTTGTTGTGAATTAATATGACCATCTCAATATCTATTTTATGTTCTGTTAAATGTACGTATGTGGTTTACATAAATATATTACTTAGTTATCAAATATTTATAATGTCAAGCAAGAAAATATTGCCTACGTAGTTATATGAATATAAAACAAAACGTGACCGTGCTTTTGGCTATAGTTCTGTTTACCCCGCAGCGACTCGTCTGCGTCCGGGGAGCGGACCCACCAATTGCTTTGTTGTAGGTGCTCCATGATTTACGAAATAACGCTCGGACTCAACGTATCTTTTATTATTCCTATTTAATTTTACGTACTCACGTTATGACATTATTTACTATACTTTTAATCTTTATCAATTGATAAAATTAATATCTCTGTTTCCTTGAAATTAATATATTTAACATTGATTACCAATCACCATTATTTATTTCAGTATATCTTTACATATTATTTAGTGTAACTTATGTTGTTTAAAAAAATGTTAAAAATATAAATGTATTTATATTTGTCCAATAAACATAAAATTATGGTGTGACTAGTCCTTGTCAGCAATATATGCATACACTCCACTCTCCCCTACATTTCAAGCTTTTTGTCGTAATAAGCTGCGCTGGACTGTCTAAAATATTTATGGGTCGTTAGAATACTTACTCATATTTTACTTACTCTTAGATAAATCCAACCAAAATAAATCCAATAAACCACTAGTAAAAGCAGAGTAGATCATCGCATCATAAAAGTTTTCACTGACGCTCGTTATTCACTTTTCTCAAATTGAACACAGTTAAAAAGGTCACTGAACACATCGATGTCACAAGTAGCGTTGTATCTGTTGATCGAGCAACCGGTTCCTAGACTGAAGTGTAGCGTGCGTGCAGTGTTTACGGTTTCACCACATCTATGCCGGGACGGACAGCTGGACGTACGCCCGCAATGCACTCAGCAACGGCACTGGCGGGCGGCGGGCCGTCGCTACAACCGCGCGGGGGGCGTCACTACACGAACTTGCCCGACTAGTTTCTCTATCTCTCTTACAACATGCGCGTGCGTCGTTGCCACGTTTACCTCTCTAAAAAGCGTTGCCAGTTTTACTATAGTTTTTGTTTTGTGTTCTTGCGTCTAAATGAGGGGCCATAAAATAGAAACGTACTTCGTCAGATAATTTAGAGGGTAATGATAGAGTTAGGAAAACCTGAAGTGACTGTTACTTATATTCACAAAATAACGCAGATATGGCCGAATAGTTACTACTTCTTTCGTAGGACTTGTAGATTGTAGTGATGTAGCGTGCATAACTAAATACAAATAGAAAAAATCAACTTATTTTAATTACTAAACCAAATTAAATAGAACTAACATATAAAATCATTTTAGAACAAGAAGCAACAAAGATAAAAAAAAATCCATAGTTTCTGAAGCATAAATATAAATGGAAATCACTATTCCGATCTCAAACTTATTAGGGGACGCGTCAGGTGCTACCACATGGGCTTATACCTGCGCCATTATTATATGAACCTTTTTCAGATTACGAAGACACAAGCTCTACAACGACAGATGTTTTAGGAAAGTTTGAAAAAATAATGCAATTCTTTGCATCTGCTGCATTCAATAATATAAGTTAATTTAAATATAATTGTTACTTTTTTGTATTTTGTCTAAATTTAAATATTTATTATGTATGTAGAGCTGGGTGTCATTGAAAATGATTAGTATGAACAGTTAGACAGAAAAATATAAAGGAATTAAGTATAATTTACTCGTTAAAAGCTTTTAAATCTTTAAATATAAGGTTCTGACTTCCAATGAATATGGGGTTAAAACGTTAAAAATAAGAAATAGGCAAGAGAGCATGACTGTTCTGTTTGATATAATATGATCAACTATTATGCTCATGCGCTATCCGTGCTTGTGTAATGTAATTAGATATTACAATTATTCAAAAGTTTGTCATAGACTATTTCAACGATTCAAAATGTAGAGTGCGGTAAAGACACATTAGGCGTACAAAAGCCACCATGTTGAGAACAACTATAATTTTCAAACATTACAAAATTTATACAGTATTATAGTTTTCTATGGAATATTCTTCTTCTTTTGATAAATTTTGATGAAAATATTAACACCGTCTATCAAAAATGTTAAAGATATAAGGCGTGTCCTTTGTCAAATTTGTATTTAGACAGAGAAATAAAAGAAGTGAAGTGAAGTGTATGACATGATTGATAGGTAGTCGTAAGAAAAGAGATGTTCGATAAATTGACAGGTCAATCACAATTCATCAATATTTTGTAGGTGACTTATTTTTTATACAAATAAAGAACTAAAACAATACTCTTACATTATATACATTGCAGATTCGAGAAACACTAGGAGCATATATGTTTCATTAGCTATATCACTGATGTCTCGAAATAAGATAAATCGCGTTGGGTGTAGTCAGCCGCCGCTGTATCCAAAAATAGGCAGAAAGAAAAGTAGAATATCCACTTATTGACTACTGTTTACTTCATTACGAATACAGTCAGAAACCATTTTGTTTTGTGTGCGCCACAATAACTGTATGTCTCAAGCATATTGTACTTACAAAAGTAAAGCTTGTTTTTTGATTACATTTGATAAATATTGATATTCTAAAGACTTAAAAGTAAATAAATAAAATGTCAAGTCTAAAATTTATTATAGTTCATATTTTCAGTAAAACGGTGATCACTTTTGTAGTTAGAAACTTCGTAACTTTTTAGAAAAAAAATCAAAATTGTTTCCTATTGTTTAGACAAAGTTTTCCTTTACACTTTTATGAGAAGATTATGATGTAAATCTAATCCGCAATACTTATCCTTATGTTTTTGTCAATTCGCAGGTGAAAAACAATGAATCATTTAATTGGATACTTTCAAAGAATATCCTAAAACTTTTCCGAATAACAAGACTACATTTATTTGACATCGACGTAAACTCTTGACTTACTCATAACTACATAGACAGTGCTCGCTACATCGCTTATGTGACTTACATTTAGACTATAGTAAGAGATATAATATTCTCATTTTTATCTTCCGCAGCTTAAACTTTTAATCTGTAACGCTTAAAATATAGTTTTTTTTTTCATGTAGGAATTTTATACGAATAAACACTCCCCAAATAAACTACATGCTGAATTATTTTTATATATCTTCTGGGCGTAGAATAACTTTCTATATATATATGATATATCTTTTTTTTGTCATTCTGTAACGGAAGAGTTTTGTATATTATATTGATTTTGTGATCACATTATCTTGTAATCGACCATGTTCTTAGATCTCTTCTGTGCTTAAAATATTGTTGGAATGTTTTACGATATACCATACGAACGTCTTATGGTATACCACAGTAAGAATTTGCTTCACGGCATTGCGTGTTGAGTGGCGGAACTCAACGTCGCGCTTTGCCTTGGTACCAAACTCAGGAAATGATACTACTAAACCTATTTCCTGGAGTGGGAATCGAACTAACAACCTGTCGCGTTTACAGTCGCACGTTTGTGCCTCTGCGCCACGACAGGTGTAAGGCAGGTAAGAATTAATATGCTTTAGATATTTTACTTATCTATGATATTACATTGTTAAGTATGTGAATGTAGTATCGAGTTAACGTAGTTTTTCTTATATCCCAAGAGAACCTTAAACTAGCTGAAGATATCAGTGAGACGGGAGCTTTTGTAACGATATCGCAAGACATTTCAGTCCGCCAACACAAGTTATATCTTTCTAAGACGGCACAGATAAGGACTACAGCACCATTTGTCATTACCATCTCCCGTCCTGAGGTTCTCGACTTTGCAAATTAAAAACGTTTTCTGTTATATTTTATGCAATAGTAGTATTTATAGTTTTACTTTAATTGCTACTTACAATTTATAAGATCTGACGTCCTAGATATTGAAATACAGCATAAGGTAGAGTATTGACGTAAATTATTATAGATTAGTTAATTAATTTCGCAACTAAATTCCAAATCGGACGCATTTACAAAAAAAAAACTCGTTAAGGACGTTATTTTGAACATGATATAATATTTATAAAATGTAATTATTATTAAAACTTCGCAAAAAAATCTTATCTTATTAATTAGCCTAGAATATTAGGTATACATTTGGTGTGGCGTGTTTTTGTTTACATAAAATTGTAAAATCATTAATGTAAGAGTTGTTATTATAATAAGTATTACTACTTTAAGCAAAACATTTTTTTTTATAATATTAAGATATAATAAAAATTAAGACATGCCATTAGCATTCTTTTATCTTAATGAAGGACAATTACTTGGACTGTCAATAGTATTAAAAATTAAATGATTTCTTAACTAAGCATATACTTTTTTAATAATTATTTTACAAAACACGTAAAAATGAAATCAGTAATATTAGTTTTTAAATAATATAAGTTCTAAACGTCTAGTCGTGACGTTTTTGGAAACTATAACTGATGACTATATTGTTATATATTCTTATATCTAATACTACAGAAATAGATTAATATAGAATAGCTGTAATATTTTTTTTCTAAAATAACTGTGCTTTTTTAATCAATATATTGTTACTGTAAATTATTCTGGGGAAAATGACAACTAACACGTTTACGTCTACAATATATTTGTGTAATGGAATAATCCTCAAGTAGTTTACATTATTGTTATTAATAAGTTATTTTTATTTCTTTATAAAAAAAATTTGGAATGTATTGCACATTTGTTTCTTTGCATGCTGGGTGGCGGAACTCAACTCCACGCTTTGCCTTGTTAATGAAAGTAGAGAAAAAGTAGAGAATGGAAATGTCAAAAGAGAACGGAGTATCATAAAATTAGATTCTCTGGTTCTTGAGCTGTAAAAAAAAACAAAATTTGGTAAAATATATAGATTGAATACTACAGAAGATCACTTATCCATGATCACATATTCCATTCAAGCTGGAGGCGGATGCCCATATTATGACATTGATGTAGATTTAGGACCAAGCAAATGTAAATTTTGCGGGCAATGTTACGTCACTGGTATTCACTATACATCCGTTCAATACTGTGTATTGTGTTCAAAGCGCTAATGGTCGAGTAATTGGTCCGAGGTCAGCCGCGGTCATAAGCCTCACCTGGGTAGTCCACTCTTTTATCCCGCGACAGATTGATCTTGCGTCCCTTCATACATCGTATCTCAACCGTAACATTCAATTACACACGTAATTAAATCCCGACTCCGATTTCGTAATTGCTATATGCCTGCTTATTGGAACTTGATGCTATTGCGACGAGTCATGAATATTTAATGTACTATTACGTGTTATATACATCATTTACTTATCTAGAATGTGAATTATGTTATTTTACAACGTATTTAAGATAAACATCATATTTAGTATCGTTAAAATTAGATTCGGCTTATAGCATTAGGTATCCACAGTTATTCGAGATATATTTTTCTATAGTTGCGAAAATATGAGAACCTAATATGCTTTATGAAAGGATTGATATACCAGTCAAGTGGACATTTTTCTTATAGAAATAGTTTTTTTACAAGGTTTCAAATTTTAAGTCTTCTTCTTCTTCGTGTCAATGAATTAGATGTCTAAATGATGTTTTGCCAGTGCGTAGCCGCGTTGTCTGCATCATCTGTTGCCTCAATACTGTTAGATTTATCACAGTAGACGGTACGGTTATTTAGATGATGGTCGGTTTGTCCCTGGGAAGGGGCGTTTGGATCATTTCGAACATTCTGATTCATTGTGGAGACGGGATCAATCAGCCTACGTCCTGCGTTAACGGGCCTAGCTGCTTCCAGGGTGCGCCACGTGAAGGCTCCTATCATGTACCCCGTAAAGTAAAGATTAGTAAAGTGAAGATTAGTAGTATGTATTTAAAAAAAAATAAACGTTAGTAGCTACATATAAATAATTACGGTGAATATAATTCACTATTAGATCTTTATGTTACTATTCACAGAGTAAAACCCATACGTCATAATGATATTATAATATAATTATAATGCAAGCGTTAATTTTAATGTGATGAATATTACAATAACTTAAAATTATGCTACTTACAGAAGTAGAAAAGCCATCCATTGTAACCGTAGGTAGCATTATTTCATTGTTGGGACCTTTTCATACAGTCAACGTATATACATACATATACATATACATTCTACTTACAGGAAAAGGTTTGTTGTATGGCGGTGACCCGAGTCTGTTGATTATTTGTAATGCTTGAATAAATAACAACAATCTGAGAGTAGAATTTTAAAGTTATAGTATGTAATAATAGTGAACTTTAACGTTATCCTCCATTTGACAACTGACTTAAACAATTCCCTTAGTATAAGAGCATTTTATTCAGTAAGTTTTTTAAATAATAGCTGAATTGTCCTTGTTGGCTGACACTCGCTAGCCGCAGGAAGTGGCTCGTTGTCTCGCAGTGACCCGTGCCAACCGATATATGTGTACTCTATATACTATCACAGTTTCACCATAAAATGCTCGACGTCCTATTGTTATTCTCACGTAAACATATTCTTTCCCTTCAATTATTTGTACCTACTTGTACAAGCTTGGAAGGGCTCTTAAAATTAAGTGAGAGATATATAAATTAATAAATAATGTTCATAGGTGCTCTCTGCATATGAAATGCCAAAAGAATATTTTTATGTTATTGAGAACGCGTAATATATGTTTAACATAATCACATTTTCACTTAAATTTTTCTAATATTTCACTATTATTTTTGGTCTTAGGGGATATGGCTGTGCTATTAAGCTATATATTGCTCTTGCTGTGAAAAGAATTTTTCGAAGAGTATACGGAAACATATGGAGATAGTGTGTATGTGGGTGCGGATATACACAAGACGTGACAATTAGCGTTTCTATGACGTCGAGCTATGCTGAATCTTCCCACGCGACGCGCCGCTGTCTTATCATAACAATTAAATCTCTTTGACCCGCATTGACCGGACGCTTGTCGCTTCTCTTACTTTTACTCTCTACAATAATAGAGTGGGCATCCAAGGCTATTTATAAGTAATAACCTATTGTATTACAAATCTTCCCAACCTTATCTTATCGCGAAACAATCTTATGATTATTAATTACATTAATACTTACTTCCACATATTTATATGAAAAAAGTACATACTGTAAAACGTTACTTCCTATTCTTCAATAATAAAATACATAATCAATCTTATGAGAAAATATCACTTGAATGAATACTGGCCGTGAGATCACATACAACAAAAGATACATAGAGGCCGCAAAATTAATTTTCTCATGAGCTAAAGTATGCACATGAGATACTCGAATATTCTTGAGAATCGCTTTGTGTCAAATTAAAATAAAGTGTTAGGTACCTAATAATCAGTTAAGACAAGATGTAAGGACAATGGCCAAGTGTATTCCCACGTGGGAAATTACAATAGGCCAATCCGATATAGTCTGTGCAAAGATTTCGCACGATACCTGTATTAAACTTTGTTCTTGTACAATTGTATGATATTTTACGGTCACTGAAGGTACGATTTTTGCTTACATTGTTTCACTAGTACCTTACAAGCTAATTTTATTGTTAAGCATTTTACAGATGCAGTAAACATGAGCTGGTGTACTCGAAGACGTTGTTACGCGAGGCTCTGTTAATTACTTTAAAAATCCATTACATTATTTTGAAAACCATAGACTAAACATGATATAACCACTGAGATAGTTAGCTTACGAGCCTTGCTTGTACCTAGTACTATATCTACCGGTATCACATCTAAATGTAAGTATATACATTTGAACACGCGCGTTAGACGTGATTGATCACTTTTCGTAAGTTCCGTTGGTGGTTGAATAAACATTCTCGAGAAGATGGCTAAACACATTAGGTGTTCCGTATTCACATTCCAGATTTGTTTCTAAATTTTTTTATTGTAGTTACTGATGTAATACTGACTAACTGATATTTATATTTATATACCTTATAAAGGTTATGAATTTAATATATATTAATTAGTAAGTTGTAAGTTTGCGTACTAATTCCATGTCCACTTACCTTGTGCGTAATTATAATGTGACGTAATTAGTAGAACGTGATAAATAAATTTAAATTGTCTAAGGCCTTATAATAGTTACAGTTTACAAAGTAAATATTACTCAGTAACATAGTTAGGTTACAATTGAAACTACATTAAATTATGCCTGAAATATGAATTTAATTTCATATTTACCAAGTAAGTTAGAAAAGAACATCCCGTGCTGTACAACAAGCGACGCGATTTTTTTTATTCTGCTACGTTTTGCAGAAGTATTTGTGTCGAGACTGCGTTCGGCGTCAAACAACGGATGTACGTAATGAGATGCGTCACTTGAATTGCAGAAAACCTCGATGTTTAAATAAAATATAAGAACTGTTATTATCGTTCTTGTTTAATTATTTTTTTGAACTTCTTTTAACATGACTTCAACAGATTGTGTGTGAATATTGTAAATATATAGTCCAATTTAACATTAAAATATTTAATTGCTCTAAATATATTATTTATTTCAGCAAAAATAATGTCTTCTGTATGTATTTTCATTATTCTTCGACTATAAAAGGAGTGCAGTTATTAGAGGCTGCATAAAACAAACAATAGCAAAACTTGTTGTTTTCAAGCTTTTGTATTCACAATTTTATATTTTACGAATGGTTAAGTCTTTATATTTGGCGTGGGGTCATACATTGTTGGTATTATCACTAATAGGGCGTGCACAAATTAAATGCATATTATATAATTCATTGCCATAAAATTTTAAATATTTAAGTATAATAGTTTGAAATATTTTAATTTGTTATTTAATTATCATTTTAAAAATAATGCGTGGCTGGCTATTCAAAATATAGCCATCACTCCTGCTATTCTTTGAATAGACATCAAATATAGGGTGTCCCAAAATTAACGCAAGATTTGAATTAAATAGAAAATGCCATTTTAGTCTTTTAATAGCGAATGAATAATGAATATAATAGCAAATGGCGGCAAAGTCAAATCTTGCGTTAATTTTGGGACATCCTTTATAATGCTTTATCTGCGTGGAAGACGTTCGTCTGCCGAAAGAGAAGAGAAAGAAATTTGTTTATAGTTAAATTTAAACATGCAGGAATAAAATAACATCATGTAGACTATGATTTTAAGGTTTTAATGTTTTATAAGATTTTACTTAAATAATCTTAAACCACTTATGTACTTTAAGCGTACTAAGTGGTACTACTTCAATATAAAGTAGATTCAAGTAAGGCAAAATACAATTAAAAAAACAATATTTTAAGAACATTTTAAATGTAAAGTATATTCTTTGGCAGGAAGAAAGTGATCGGAAAATTTGTAGAATTCATATATCTTAATTTATTTCAATTCTAGTTTTAAGCACAAATAATTAATCTAATATTTTAGTTTATTGTAGTAAAATCTAAAAAATGTCAGAGAATTTCCATTAAAAAACCGAAAAAGGGATGGTAATAAAATTGGAATTTTCCTAATTCGTCCTCATCAGTCCTGAGCATTTTTGGGATTTCTAAGATGCTGCATGAGGAACAGGCGCTTTCAAGCACATCATAGATAATTAGTAATGAAGTGTCCGGGGCTACCTGCCGTTCGTCTATATATTACGCGTGTACAAGTACTCGTAGTACGTGTAGGTTTAGCATTTCATTTACAGATAAAACTCACATTGAAACGTGTAACGCGGATGAGCAAGTGAAATTTAAAACTAGTATTAATTTATACATCCGGTAGATAGGAAGCGCCAATAGTGTTAGTTAACTAGTTTACACAGTCTATTTACAGTAAAAAAATGTGTATACTAGACTTTGTTACGTACTTTCTTTTATAGCGTCATGTGCCAGTGTAAATAATTTTTATAATATTTTGGCAATAACGAAAAAAGAAACAAGGATGTAAAAGATATAAGTACTAAAATAATTTATCTATGTTTCATAGATGCATTTAATAGAAACGATAAGCAAAACTACATAACTACACCTGCCAATAATTGTAAACTGAATAACGGCTTACGTATCAAAATATTACGCGCTACGAATAGAATATTAATATAATGTACCGCAGCACACCGTATATATTTAGCCTCATTTATTTGATTCACTATTGCGCCTTTCCTGTGGGCCCTATCAGGCCCTCGTCTCACCGCCATTGATTGTCTTCAGAGTATGTCAACGATTTGTCTCTCTAAGTGGACCTTGAGAATCTGCCCTGAGAACATTGTGTGTCTAGTCACGACACTTGTGCATTGCATCGATAATTCATGATCTGATCTATTAAATGTTTCATAATTACATTATATTTCGCAATAGCTGTGTTAACTGTGGCTGTGACGCTGATGGGACGTGGACAATTAAAAAAAAATATTGCACCGGTAGTACCAAAATAATATGTACAATTATATATATATATATTTTTTTAAATTATAATTTTACATACAAAATAAAGAATCATAACAAAACTAATAATAATTATACCTATTAAATTTAAAGCTTTCGTTTGCGTATAAATATTTGTCGGTTTATTTATTAAATAAAAAAAAAATTTTCTTAAAAGAGTCTTTACACCGAATCAATAGTTGTTATATTGTATTTGGAATAAAACATAGAGCGGAGACATATAAAATGTTATTTATCTTTTACGTTGCGACAGTTTGCCCCGATTGAAATTGAAAATGTTTTATCTCGAGAAACTGAACCTTTTATTGAGAGAACGTATAAGATTTCACTAGCTGCGATTGTTTAATTGGACGAAATAAAACAATGCTATATTGATATACAGAAAGAATATACATACGTATGTATTTGCACAAACACATGTATTATGATATTTTCTTTGAGTATTACGGCTAGTGTGGCTAGTCGAAGCTCTGTTTCGTTTATGCGTCTGCTTTCCGGGATGAAAATAGCCTACAATAGGCGGCATCCGTTATTAAGCTGCAAGTAATTTTAGTTAGTGTAACCGCCGAAAATATCCGCGAGTACAAACGCAAACTACCATACTAAGCTGATTTAATATGGATTTTAACAGAACTTCCAAACAAATGAATTCAAAAAGGTTTATATTCTTTTCTGGCTACTTTCGTGTGAAAAAGCCACAGGTTCTCTTGGGATTAGAGAAAAAAGGTATACGAAATCACGTAATGCAATCAGTGCCGGGCAATAGCTAAAAAGTGAACACGTTTGTAATTTAATGTTTTGTTAAACATTTATGGTAAACATATACACTTTTTAATTAGTGGGAATCGAACCTGCGCCTCTTCGAAACCGATCGAGGCCTCTGATTACTACGCCATACGTTGTTACCCAGTTACGTTATATTTGTTGTTGGCAGCTCTGAGAGACTTTTAAAATTTCATTCATTTAAGAATTGCATTCTCTCTTCCCTTCTCAAACGATTGTTCTTAGCATCTTTGGTTTAGAATAAATTTATAAAAATCTGTGTTAACCGTCAGAGCGCTTTGACGACTTTTAGGAGACGCAGGTTCGAATCCGGCTACGTTCAAATTTTTAAGTTTTTTCTAAATTGTTCTTCTATTAAAGTTTAGTAAGTAAGTTATTCTTAAGTATATAATTGACATTTTAAAAGTAACGTACACTACAATTAAGTAAAATATTTTCCTATTCTCTATACAAAGAATTTTAATCTTTATTTTAGTACTCTATATTTGTTTATATAAAATATTAAAAGGGACACTTTAGTAAAAGGATAATCGAGACAAAAATACGAAGCGGGATTTACAAGTGACGCATTGAGTCGAAGATGGCTGACTGCCGTCGGATGTGGCGACCGGTTCTAAGCATTCCTATAAATCTTCCAACGCTCTATCCCTATGAGTTTCTTGACCTTATACTATTCTTTATAAAAATGAAATATATAACGAAATAGATTTTCATTTGATTAGTGGGTGTAAATAATCGATTTGGTAACGAATGGAATTAATTTACTTATCTTATTGAATGTATCTAATTCTGAACCTTCCTTAGTAAGAATGTAATAAATATTAAGGATGTACGTTTATTGATATTGTTATAATACACCGCCCGTTGACGTTACCGTAGTAACTTGTACATAATTATAGCAAGTGGCAGTGTGTGCATATAGTTTTAATTAATTTAAAGCATTATTCTGAAAAATGTATTGCATTTTTAACTTTGTTTAAGACAAATTTCATATTCTTTCATCCACGTAATGTATATAAAAAGGGGTTGAAAGTTTTGCTTTCACGTATTAATATATACATTTATTTCTATTATGACATATTTCTTAAAGTTATTTGAAACATCATACTAAGCAGAAAAATATGATACCTAAATTATTATATGTATCACTCTAAAGGCTTCATATTATAGGTACTCGGCTCGAGTTGACTTTCAAAGGCACGTGTGCTGATCGATCTATCAACATTGCGTGACCTATCAGCCGCCTTTGTTCCCAACCGTGATATTTATAATTATTCAGAATACGATCAGATGTAAAGCAATTGTTTCAAATGGATATACTTTCCATGCGATGCAGCTATTATATTGTTCAAAGGCCCGCCTGCAGCTTTGCTCGCGGCATCCTCAGGTAAGTGACAGCGAGATAAGCCGTGCGTTCAAATACAATGAAACAACTAACTATTTGCCATGACTGTAATATATATTATATGTCGTGATGTATTCGTTGACATGCGTGCTATGGTATCGGTCCCCTGGACTATAAATATTTAAAAAAAAATTAAATCATTTTCTAATTAAATAAAATGATTCAAACACGATCCCACGGCTAACGTATTAGGATTTAAATTTTCACATCGCATGAAACACGAGAACCATATTTCAATCACTTAACAAGACTTGCTTTGTATGCGGTAAATAGAATTTAATGCACTTTTAATGTTTGCTATGAGGTGGAAGACTTATTAGTCGCGCAATCGTCAGTACGTAGCGATAGACAAATTGTTACACGTACAGACAGTAGTACAATAGTCTGGCTAGATGACTGGTAAAATTTGTGTTGCGATAAAACTTTTATGTGGGTCACGTCGCTTACACGTATACAATTTTAAACGATGTTATAGCATGTACCTAATTTGTTTTTGTTCTAAGTATGTCGTTGTTAACATTTGCACGATACAATACAGATACGTGCGACACTGTTGTATCTTAAATGTATTTTTTTGATTCACTGGTCTGTAAAGTGTAGCTATATTCAATTTGTAATAGTTATTGTAATTGCTTTTCTTATATGTTCCTTATATTTTGTAAGAAATATCTATAAATTTATTTTTGATACATGTTAAATATACAAAATGTATCAATAGCACGTAAAGTGGTTTCGTAATCATAGCAATCATAACAAGGCAAAAATAGTTCGAAATATGATCACGCTGTTATTGAATGAGTGTGTCGGAAGCTTTTCTTCGAGTGGCACAAATTGTTGATTACAAAAGAGCAGCAATTGAGACGTCAGAGAGCAGGAAACGTTCAGATTGAAACTTATGTCTGCACTGCTTAGCGATCGCTCCTTATAAACTATTTATGATTATATTTCCTTACTTTTTGTTCAAATTGATTCTAATAACTTAAAATGATATAACACTGTTCCGAGTATTTATGAAACAACAAATTCTAGCCATTTATATTTCTACACACTTACTTACAAATCAAAATTTTAATTGAAATTTAAAAAAATGTAACTGTAAGCAAACGATGTTTATTACAATTGAAGACCTACATCATTGACATTTAAATAGAAAACTTGTACAAGCCGACTAAACAACAGAAACAACGTTGTGTTTGGGAGAAAGTTACAGAGCACATAACAATCCCTTCCGGTGTGGCTATTGTTTGCAAATGATTCATAACTGTTATATGTTGTATGATAATGGTCGTGTCGTAATGTGGCTTGTTACAATTTTAATAGCATACATGTGTGAAGCTAATTATTATTAAAAGAGATCAAGCGCCATTAGCATTGATGTCTTATTTATTGGGTGATAGGGCATCACTCGGTTCTCATTTTTCATCTAGTAATTTTATATGATAGTAAAAATGTATTTGTATTTTAAATATTCATGTGAGACCAAATAAAATTTTAACCCATAATTGTGCATCAAGACACGCAACGCTAAGACTGTGATTTTTTGCATGTCTTCAGATATTTTGACTAACGCTGTTGTCGTACTATGACTAGGACGAAAGTTGGATTGTAAAGGACTCATAAGATTATGATGATAAAGAAACAGTGTACGTTAATTTTGAACTAAGCGCTCAAGGTCTTTGAACAAAAAAGGAAGAATAGATATTTCGTCCTATTGGACGAAAATTGGAGCACTCGACAGGATTTGACTTTTTAGG
Source organism: Philaethria dido (assembly GCA_033558755.1). Taxonomy (NCBI): domain Eukaryota; kingdom Metazoa; phylum Arthropoda; class Insecta; order Lepidoptera; family Nymphalidae; genus Philaethria; species Philaethria dido. The sequence goes on from JAKGSA010000137.1 coordinate 150,198, forward strand.
TAAAGGAATTATTTGAGCATCTTTCCAAATTGAAAGAAATTGCTTAGTTTTAATTAAGTTATTAAATATATGCATGATAACTGGTAATAAAATGTCCAGGATGGGAATAATCATTTTACGAGCGTCAGTAAATAGCTAGTATAGTCTTCTTAACATCACTTTCTGTGTTTCTGTGTATACATTTGCTAGGAGTACCTCTAGTTCGTCCGTTATAAAAGCAGTATAGTTTTTAGTCCAATTTTCATTGTCAATATTTTTATTTTCATAGTAAGAGTTTTCATGACTTGACTTCTTCCATTTAACTAGTAATAAATAAAAGAATAAAGTAGTATCTAATCATTTTTGACAACTTCATATTTGTTATAAAAGATAATAATAAGTCTTACTACTATCATAGTACAAAAATAGTAAATATTTACATTAATCTGTGCGCAATTTACATCGTGCTAGAGGCCGATGAGTTCGATGAGGCGTGATGCATTGGTGATGCGGTGAAAGCGGGTGGAGTTCACGAGTCACGACAGCCTAAATACTGAATAACATGTTTATGTACGTAACTTAAAAAATTACCTTTGGTTAAAACGTAAAAACGCCAATAAATACAAATGTTGAATACAATGAATATATTGTATATTTTTAATTTTATAAAGTTCTAATTATTTCCAAAACCAGAATATTATTATACGATATTATATTTGGTTTTTGGAATAAGTATAATAAATAGTAATTCCATAAGAACTTGCTATAGTTGTATAAACGCCAAAGGTGTCATTATTTTACATGAGCTCATGTAAGGCGTGGGACTACAATATAGAATCAGTGGTAGCATTTGACTAAATAACACTGAGTGACAGACGCCTACTATCTCAGAAGTTCAGATGTGTCGAAAGTAGGTTAGTTATGTGATTATGTCTATATAATATATAGGCGCTTATATTTATAAATAAATAAAAGATCAATATTAAGTTAAAAAACTATATGATTATAAAATAAATTTCAAATTGGACTCTCAGGATCTTGATAGAGATAAAACGTGCAAATAAAAAAATAAAACTACAGCTTTGTCTATCCACGTAATTACAATCGTATAATTATTTAAAATTTTGTCAATAATATAGACTACAATGTTTTTTTTTTAAATTAAGCCATTATATAAAAGCTATTGCCAATTTGATCTTAATAGAATTAAAATCAAAACATTATCTCTTTGATAAAGTGAAGTTATTTTAATAACATAATGGCCAATTTTAATCAAAACTTGCACTAATCACAAAAGAAATTAAAATTTATTGCGGTTGTCGATAACAGTTACATCTATATTTACTATACTGTTACAATGTTATGTAGTACTTTATTACAATTTTGCATCTTAAAGTATCGTAGAGTATGGATAATGTTAAAGCTCACAGCATTTAATTAGCGAGATGCAATGAGGCACAAATTGGTCTACGCAGTCACCGGCCCCGGCCGCGGCCCGCCCGAATCTCATTAACGGTCCAGATTGATAGCCCCTGGAAAATGCTTCAAATTATTTCACGCTACATTGATATTGAATATTTACGGCGTCAGCTATATAAAACTAGTTAATGTACATTCAAAATATTCCTTATTACTTATACCTGCATATAAATTAAAACTCATATTTTGTGCTGCAATTACAATTTTTTTACATATCAAAGAGTAGTTTCTTTACACCTTCATGTTTTAAGAAAGATACTCTACATATTAAGTGGTAATTTTTTGCAAAAGTAAAAAGTAGCGTAAGCCATGTTTTTTAAGTGTAATTAAATTATATATATAGTTGTAATTACTATGTGTATATGTACATAGAATGTAAGTATTAAATAACGTGCTTTCTGACAAGTAATTTAAAAAGCTGTGTTACATTATATGCAATAATACTAGAAGTGAAGATTCTGTGAAATGTATCAGTAACATAACAATGTAGAATCGATAGTTATTATACATATTATGTGTGATATGTCTAGTTAACAATGCCTCGCTCTAAATGTCGGCCCTTAGAACACGTATCATCCGAATTCAATTTAAATAGACAATGATTGCGTAACACAATCGAGCATCGACCCTTATACAACGGAGCCCATTTGATCACTTATGCATCAGGCAAGATGCGATGTTTCATAATTTTGTTCGCTTCGTAAGAGAATAGCAAGATGTTTTAATAACAGATATACCTACCTGCAGTTGTATTATTTGAAATGTTTGAAGCACCCAACGTTTATTATGTGGTTTTCATACATCGAGAATGATTTCCATAACAGGCAAATTTAACTTTTAAGTTTTTGCGGAAAATGTAAATATACACTCACATATCTAAAATTTTAATTTGAATGTTTGTTTCTTAGACATTTGCACGTTAATTTACTTTTATTGTTCTTCAAGGACCATAACTTAATTTCTCTAGAAAAATGTCATGAAAAACCAGCTAATTTATTATTTACCGTACAAGTCAGCGATTATATGTAGTCATGTCGACGTCTAACCTTCGTATGCTATGTAAATGAATAAATCTTTTAATTTTGTTATTTTTTTAAGAGTCCTTGAATGATTATTATGTTTATGTTCAATTAGTAGTTCAATATAGTGTGTTTTATGAAATAGCACTAACAGTAGCACATTTTATACATAATATTATAACAATACAAATATTACCTACACATACCAAATAATAGAATTTAATTAGTTTTTTAAGTTTTTCTTTATACCTACAATCTTAAGCCGCATTCTTGCTTAAGACATGCATAATTTATTTTAAAAATGAAAACTGTGTTGTCGAGACTCTACAAATACTCTGCCTAAATGTTAAGGTATCTATTTTAGTGTTCAATTATAAGTTGCTATAAAATAAAATTACTATACCTTAAATAATTTTAACTTATTATATATCCTTGTATCTCTAACAATTTTAACAAGTAAAACGATGTAATATGAATATTTAAGTATTCAAAACGTAAACCAGTTTTTTTTACAAGCAAATGTCAAAATAATTTAATGTTAAATAGGTAATTATTAAACTTATAAAAAATTATAATTCAACATTTAAGCAATAACTAGAGCATTAATTTTTAATTGAACAACTTTTATGAACAAGTAAAGAATTAATGAGACACTTATAATTTCACTTATTATGAAAATCATTAGATTTTTCTAAAATATATATATTTTATTTCCTATACTGGCAATAATAAGCCGTATAGAGTTTTCTTACTATAATTATAACATCCAGTTACATAAATCAATTAATAATTATGATACGAAGTATCTAAAAATATGTAACGTAATAGCAATGTATATATGTGTGTACGAGTATTACTATTATTCGTATGTACCCAAGTTTCGTATCAACATATATAAATAAAAAATTGTGTAGCAAGCACTGAGGTTATTACCTTGAAATATAAAAGACTGCCAATTTCACCAACTCCACTGACATTGCTTCTCCAATTGAAACAAGCAAACTTTACATTCTGTTACCTGCATAATGGATCCTCCAGTGGTAATGGATGGTCCAGCTAGTTCTGACACATAGAAATCTGTAAAACTTCGTAACACTGTAATAATATGTTAATAAAATATTTTTATTCCTATGTCCTGCAGTGGGGGTCTTATTGCTTAAGCGATGTACATTTAATAACAAAACATGGTATTTTAGAACACCTCCTAATGATAATTATTAATGGACAAAATTATCTTAATCATATTTTAAATAATAAACACATAAGCAACAAGGCGTATTGAAATATCAAAAGTACACGATAGTGTAGGTAGGTTCTATTTCTTTTCTGAACAATCTCAAGAGGAAAAAATAAGTAGTATCAGTAGATACATGTCGTCTTCAAGCACGTACGGGGCAAATGGATTCCATATTTTAAGGGACTCGTGAGATCGGCTGGCCATCGTATTCCTTATTTAGTGACATTCTAAGGAAGTAATTTATCATTTTGTAGCGCAGGATTTGTGGTCTAATTTTTCACATTTCATTACTCTTTTGGAAGCCCAGATTATTCCAAATTGTAGTTCAAATTCTTATTCAATTTGCTTTTTGCTTTTTGAAAGTTTTACATATTTTGAGATTATTTATTATCATTTTAAAATTCAACACTTAAATAGTTCATTTTTCTATAATTTCTCGTAAAACGTCTAAAAATTGTGGCATAGCAAGCAAGCCATCAATCAGGAAACGGATATAAAAGAAAATGTTCTTTTGTGTACCGTCACTATTCTACGGCAAACTATGGCAGATGACTGATTACTCTTTTTTACTTCCATTATTTGAGATTAAGTTGTAAAAGCCAAACAATCAGGTTGATTAAACAACATTTTTATAAATGTACAGAATATTATACGTTTCCGAGTCGCTTACTGCCCAGTGTTCTATGAGTTCATATGTAATTAGTCATCGTAACTTACATACTCGTATATGACAACAGAATTTTAAAATTATTAATAAAAAATAAAATGTCTATTAATCCAATTCAAATTTAAATTATTTTTAATAATAATTAAAGAGTCTGTATTTAATTTGCAGTGTTTTTAAATGGACAAAGAATTGAACAGAGAAAATAATTAGATTCCTTTGTTTGCAACGCATAATGATACAAAAATATGTTATATAAGTGAAATACGTGATTGCGATTTAAAATTTTATAAATGATGCTTCCTGTAAAGTTTATTTATCAAAGTTGACAACGATGAATTTTGCGTAACGTAATGGTAAGCGTATATGTGCCGCAGCTAACGAAATGTGATCAGAATAAATTTTAATAATTACGAAGTCTGTAACGGGTCTTAGTCCAATAATATTTTATTGTACGTTCATATTTGTTATTCATAAGTGGATGTTGTTCAAAGAATTGGCGTCTTCGAATAATGTTTATTTATGTGACTTGTTTGAGTTGGGTCTAAACTCTTTTCTACTTATGTCCATATCTTAAATTTTGTAAGTCTTTTTTTCTTATAGATGATGTTGCAATCATTAACGGTCTATAAAACAGTCAGACACGGCTTAAAAAACGATTCGTGAAATTAATGATGAGTTAAGCTAGATCGCCGAGACAGGCATTCAGCTTTTCTAAAGACCATGTCATTAGTTATCCGTAAACGCGTCCGAACCCTCGCCCTCGCTAGGGTGACCCTTCACTAGTTATATGGTTCAATATTGTTTCATAAGATAGGTATATAGGTTTATTTCAACTATATAGGTTTTGCATATCGTCATACACCACTTAACATGCAATATGTATTCTTAATCATAGAGTAGTGAAAGTATATCAACATTTAAGGCAGTATCGTGCGATGATATTGTTGTAAATGGATGATCGGCTTTACTGTTCTTTCCCACCCGACCGCGGAAACCATTACTCAATGTAAAGTTTCTTTTTCATAGCATATCAGGAGCGTCGTGATCAGTGAAGCGGCAAGTATTTATAACATTTTCTTTAACTTTTGAAGTAACATAATTCAATTATAGCTGAATTATTTTTTATGTTAAATAACTAAAATTTTTATACATTATTTAACTTTCAATGTTCTATGATAAGTAGAAAATACTAAAAATAATAAAGTATAAATTTATATTCGTTTTAGTGACGGTTACTAGTTCAAAGATGGTGTTAGAACTGAGTTAGTAAAAATAGAGCACCGAATCTCTTTTCATTTTTACAAACATTTTCTATGTGCCTAAAATATAATGTAATATGAAGCATCAAAGGGTTTTGACATGAAGCAGCGCTCTATTTTCGTTTACCTAATCTCGGTAAGCTTTAACCGCTGAGCGCGTGAGCCTGCGGCTGGCTACGTGAATGGCATGGCACGCTGTACTCCATCGAATGAAGACGCCGCCACTCCGTTTGCATCATAACCGCCTTTGCATAACACTCTATTGCAGACGCGCTGAATGTCAACTTCGGGGCCACGGCCTCTTTAGAACTCTGTTCAAATCGTCGACTTGATTGTTTACACGTACCTAAAAGACTTTTTACGTTACAAACAATATTATCGATTAATAGGCAATAAATAGACACCTACATAGATAGATGTGGTAACACCTCGATTTTAATTATAAGTAGCAATAAAAAATGTAATTATGGTTGTATGTAACATGAATGGATGCACATATTTCATGAAAATTAAAAGAATGTTTAAAAGGAAGTTAGTAATATAAAGCATGTAAACGGTGAACAAGCGGAGTGATGTACTGTTAGTGATTCATTGACTAACTGACTCACAGTCGCCGCTAAAAGATACTCTCAGAATAGCAAATAACCTTGGCCATCAAGAGCTATCTACCTTAAATTGTATCTATCTGCAATTTTTTTGCAGAATTGAAAACGCATTTTGCATTAATATTAATATGACATTTTTCGTTGTACTTTTTGCTAATATCTATTTATTATATGTAATTAGTTTTCAATTAGATTGAGTATTTGACATTCTAGTAATGTTCACAAAATGACTTTTCTAATGTTTATTGTTCATTTATTCTGTATAACTATAAAACATTCTGTAATGAAACACTTATATTTGAGTATTCTGTTAATATTGTTTAGTTGGGGTTTATGATTGATATGACGTGCTGTTATTTTGACTTGAAATATTATTCGTTAGTAACTTTGGATCGTAAATCCAAAAATATTACCATAATAATTTATGATCTATCGATATTCAGTTCGATGAAAAATTTAATGATCTGTCCGGTTATATTTCAGAATAATTTATTTTAATAGGCACAATTTCGCCGCCTTTTGTGTTTATGTCACACACACGCTCCCTATTTTATCGGACTATGCAAGTAATGAATGTGGGGCTCAATTGGTTTCACTTCTCATACCGTTCGAGGACTTAGATCTTGCGGGTTGATCCTGTCGAATAAAGATAGATGGGTTTAGGAGTGCGGTTTAAAGGGGTATAGAAGTGCGGCAATAGGTATAGGGGCACGGGGCTAATTGGCTGTCAACGATAAGTCCAGCTCAACAAGCAAACTCTAGGTTTGAAATTACAGATCGTTCCATGATTTATTGATGTAATAATTCGTTGTAAAAAACAAGTGTTTTATATGTGCGTGTTTAATTGATGACTGACTAGGCAAGGTTAAATACATGTATAATTTGAATATTGACAAGATATAATTTTCAAATTGATTGAAACATAGGCGGATCAATCAGTTATTGTGTAGTTAAGGACAAATTACGTTATTGCCAATTAACAGTAGAGTGACGATAGTATTAAGTGCATAACAATTGTAAAATAATTATTTGTAAATATAACATATGAAAACAGGTTTCAATTCACATAGTCTGTAAAAAAATTTAACACTGAAGTGTCAAACATTTATTTGTCGGCTTCGGTTTATAGCTATGTGTAAAAAGCTTTATACTGCTCGATGGGTTTTTGTAACGTTTGTACTATTGTAACTAATATGTTTCAAGGTCCAGTGGCTTTAACCGTCATGACTCGCTTCAGGGATTAATTAGAGCGTTTACAAATAGTTTACACTCTAAATGTAATGTAATTCTAAGAATCATTTTTATGTTCGATATTTTCCTAGTATATTTTTTATATATAATAGGTGTACGTATTGGACCTTTTTTATTCTTTAATCTTTTATTATTATTAAGATAAAATATAGTAAATGTTGTGGCTATCATGGTTCAGTGGGGTCTGTCTTTCTTAATGCGATAGGGGTTCGATTCTTACTCGGGGAAAAGATTATATTTAAATTATTTTTATTTCTCGCTCTGGAAGAGAAAGTGCGGCGTTGAGTTACGCCACTTAACACGTAATATTGCACACGAAAACGGCGAACGGATTTTTTCGATACTAGATTCTCTCTACCTACCCTGCTCTATTTTATATAGAAAGTTGTAGATATAAAAACACAAAATTTACTTTGTTCATGATAGAAAAAGTAAAGCGTGTTACACATATCTGAACACATGGAGTGAGACTACTTTGTACATCCGAGGTAAAGTAACGAACTAATTACATTAGTCACGCGAGACAAAATTCGATTCATATGATAGGCATAAGGCAACATATTTTTAGTAGACTAAGTAAGCAATTATTTAACATTTTGGGTAATTAGAACTTTGTTTCGATTTTTTAAAAGTATCTAAGCGCTTAATCATAATTAGATTTTTATTAAGGTATCCTCAAGTGAGATCTTAACCTACAATCTACATATTCTGATACGTAAATATTGGATCATTTCAGCATATATCTTTATATTTTAATACACTTTTCTTGTATATATTTTTTCAACGCTAATTTATTACTGTATTTTAGTTTGACATTTGGGATGAACTAAGCTCTTTATAATAAGCGATGCGCATGAGTTGCTTGACATTATCTCTTTCTTACCTATAGTAGTTACTTATATTGAGGAAACATTTACCACCACAAAGCTATCGCGGAAAACAATGTTATAACGTAATACCCAAGGGTTACGGGTATTGTGTTGAGAGAAAAGTTGAAGTAAACTTAGCACACCGCAAACTTGCGGTTTGAACTCGTCAGTACATTACTATACAATTAATTTTAATTCATATTTTGTCTTATAATGACTTGCCTCAAATTACTTAATGACATATTTTATTTTTACCTCAGTCTCGTATTTTTCCTGTTATTACTAAAGTAGTAAATTGAGTTGAAATTCCATTCAGGATAATATTTATGTTAATTATTTAGACATTTCCTTACTTCGTACAATATACCTCTGGGTATATTATAAGTGTTACCTGTGTTTAAATGAGCGGTAATTGAAAAAGTAAGTAATGTATAAATTCAATTTAAAAATTTTGCGTCATACATATGAATTTAGTATAACATTCCGTATTGTAATCCCATTTTAAAACTAAAACGAACTCGGATACTTATAGAAGTATAAATGAATTCACAAAATTTTGTACTTTTACGTATAGCATTTATTGAAAGTGCTAATTGAACTATGATTGACTTGGTATCATCTATAATATAGCTATTATATTTTCGTAAAAGAGTCTTAAATTGTCCTATGAAAATTATTTTTAGATACGAACTGAATAATAATGCTCATGAATAAATTATATTTAATGGTGAGTAGGCCCGTTTTTTGCAGGACCGGTTGGCAGAGGAGTTTTTTCGTAATCAATTTTAGATTTGGAGTGGAGTCGTGACCTGAACGCGTGAGCCGCGCAGGCTTCCGCAATTTGCTGACAACGAGGGACAATTTCTACACGAAACCCATTTTCTATAAATGTAAACAGATATAAGAGAATCTGTCACTTTAAGTGTGATGTTGTTTTATATACATACTCATATGTAATATTTTGTACACTTTTACTATATTATGCTTAAGAAATATTAGTATAATAAATACCTTCTAAGTGCATAAATGAATCATGTTAATCGGTAATCATGATATTGATATCTATCTATTAGTAACTTGAGCAATATATTTTAACCAGTGTTTATTTTATACTAATATAAGTTGTATGTAACTCGGTTCTCCATTTCTTTAGAGACACATCAAGCAAATGTCGCGTTTTGTCTCTAGAGACTTTAAATACAAAGATTCCTCCTAGCGGATTTCAACCAGCAATTAATTATGGACATTTCATGTATATTAATATTACTAACACAAAAAATTAATAACTTACTGTACTTCTTAGGATAATATTCTTTGAAAACAACATTATTTTTTTAACTTTATTAAATCAATGTTCAATTTATAAATAAATAATAATATATTATATTTGAATGTAATAATAGAATTAAAAGCAAAATTGCTTTATTATATATTAATAGGGTTCTAAAAAGTAATCCCTTAACTCGCATGTAGGTACTTTTTACAGAAATAGTCTTCAGTTGATATTGATATGATATAGAGAGTCCCAGGGTCTCAGATGGTTTTCATTACAGGCAATCATACGTGACGGCTTCGGTCGACTAAATGCGGAAAAATCATGAAATATAGTCATGCGATATATTTCAGAGAATATACCCACGTTCATCATAACATTTATAATCTATTTTATACTTAAAATTCTTTTTAGAACAACCAGTTATTTCTACAAAACGTTTAAGAAACGTACCTATTATTTTGTACCTAATACATATATTGTTATTTACTTTAGTAAACGTACTTTTATCTCCGGGATATGTAGGTACTTCTAAAATAATGTAATTAAAGATGGGTAGTTATTGAAATCTACATATTCATAAGTAATAATGATTAGGGGAAGGGGAGGTAGCCCCTGACTTAAATGAAACGCAAATAAAAATAAAAATATAGGATATTTCTGTGTTATTTCATATTTAATATTAAATTGGGAATTCCTTTATTTATATTAATCAAACTTTGAACTTTTATATCACATTTTTGCAAGAAAAGATACTGTTTATAATAAGGTCTAGTTATTTGCCGTCAAAAAAATGGCGGGTAGCACCGGACACTTTATTCAATGGTGGATCAACTGCTCTTTGGTCTTGCAAACATCACAAACTAAAATAAACAAATATTCGATGAACACAGTCTTCACAGGCAAAGTCTTGGTATTTCTGACAAGGCAGAGTTTCATCAAATATTTCTTCATGAACAACCCATTCAGTCTCTTTATCTCTAAGAAAGATTTTGGATATTTTTATATGGTTTTAAAATCTTTTTAGCTCCGTCATGTTGTTGTATTTCTATTTGATTTTTTTTATTGCTATTTTCTTCTGTTTTTCCTTCACTTTTTTATATGGTGAAGATGTTATAGTCTCGCTTTCTTGAACTTTCACGACCGCGTCAATCGTGAAGTAAATTTGGTGGTACATTATATTTCTCTTCCACTCGTCTCGCTGAAAAATTGTATTTAATCGTACTAATTTTGCTTGTAAATGTTTCTGTCATTTGATTTTTCTCTTATTTTGTTCGTTCACCGGTTCTCCTCATGATTTTTGGCATAATATCTTAGTATTTCTGCAACGATATTAATAACATAGGTACTTTACCTATGTTATTACTATAGTTGCAGAAATATTTAACATATTTTATATATTGTGGTACCAATTGAATTACTCTCAATAAATAAGCAAAATTACAAGAAGTTGCAGTTCGAAGAAGAGTAAGAACCGTGTCCGGAGGTACCCGACAACATAGTGTCCGGGGCTACCCACCCGCTTTCATGCAAATATTTTTGAACACAGCACTCCAAATGTAAGCATTCTAATAAATATTATTACATTCTTTAAATATTTAAAATTTACTAAAACCCTGCATAGCAGACAAGTATAAAAATTTACTTATTGTACTTAATAGCCACCGATGAAATTTGACAGGAGCGATGAATTTTTTTAGGCAAAAATAAAACATCTCTCACGACTAATTTACTCATCGTTTTGTTTCTACTCTAGAAAAGGCATCTTTACAATAACTCTTTGTATAAGCAACGCCTTTAGTTTTTTTAGAAATTGAGGTGTCCGGGGCTACCCGCCGTCCGGGGGTACCCGCCGTTCCCCTATATGAAATTTTGTAATAAGTTAAAGGATAAAAGAAAATAATAAATTTATTCAAATCAAATATGTAGTATTAGCATATATTTTATTTTTACCTCCTTCTTCTTCTACGTGTCATTCTTGGCAGAGTGGTCGTGGTCAACATGTATACTTTGAGGTATAGATAGGTTTGACGACATTTTGGTACATTCGTAAATTGGTCTGCCCACTAGCGAGTTAACTTGGTCAGTCCTCCCCATTGGGAACCTTCCGCGTGGTCTAGTGCCTCCTACTTTGCCTTGGACAACAAGACAATCAATCGAGTCATGGTTTTGTCTCGAGATGTGACCAAACAACTTAAATATGCAAGTCTGCACTATTACTTGACAAACGTTGTTTTATGCCAAGCTCATTTAATATGGAAGCATTGGTACGCAATTCCGTCCATGAGACTCAAAGCATCCTTCGTCAGCACCACATTTCCAAAGCGTCTATCTTTTTCTTTACGATATCCCTCAAAAGTTTCTGCGGCATATAGGAATATGAAAGCGAGTGTTCGTACCAGCCGGATCTTAGTGGCTTTTGGAACATTGTAACTCTTCCATATTTTTCTCATCCTCTCCATAGCAGTTCTCGTAATTGTCATACGTCGCTTCACATCGTCTACGCATCCTCCACCGTTACGTTGCTAGATTAAGGCTCCTAGGTATACATAGGACGATACCACTTCGCACTTCTATTACTTCATAATATTAAAAATAAACTTTTGTAATACTCTACTTAGATATTTACTGCTTGTTCTTAATTACAACTTCTGTAAAATGGGCCTCGTTGTTTACACATTCAGTTACGACTATCAACGTTCGGACGACCAGTTTTAATGTTAGGTAAGTAAATTCATAAAACAGGAAACAGAAACAATTCTTTTTAAAGGCCAATTATTGTTATTTTCGTTGTCACGACGTCTATGCGTTTTCTTTTTAAGTTTTTTACTTCACTCATTACACTTTATGTTTTGCTTTATGCAGGATAACTTACCTTAGCTAAAAACTTTATCCCTTTATCCCTAGTTTGGTAGTCAGAGAGATGCTAAATGAGTAGAATTAGTAATAATATTCAAAACTAGTCAGGTCATAAAGAAGGTTACCGTTTCTAATTTATAGATTTAATTTTTACAAAGTACAATGGAACTTACTATTCTATACTCATTCAAATACTTTGTTCTCTTAATTAAAATTATTTTTTTTATTAATTATAAAAATACAAGCTTTATTCATACGTTTGTTGAACATGCTTCGTATCTTTTGGCAGTCGTAAGCCGTAGTTGAAATGCTCTAATCCAATACGGGCTGGCAGGTAGGTACTAATAAATTTATAGCAGAGAATTTGTCGGGGCACTACTTTAATAACAGGATTTTGCGAACCGGAATATATTATACACTGGATAGGACATACATAATAAATAGACGAGTACTGCAATTAAATATTAGTAACTGAATAGAAAAAAATCTCTATAAGTAAAAAATATTAAAAATCTCTGTAAATCTCTATGGCTAAATTTTTTTATCATAGACATTTTAAGAATTTTCTATTTTATGAAATTCAAATTAAAAAAAAGTTAGTCTTTAAGATTTTAAATTTGTTTGTTTCACTAATCAACATACATTTTAGTAAAATATTTAAAAGTGAAATGAACGTGATATTTTTCTTGTCAAAAAATAACAGAATACACAGTGAATAGCTTGTTAACCATAGCCTTATTCATCTTAATGACATTACGTATTTAATAAAAGGTACCGGGATCTCAATTATTTGGACTATAATGTCCCGGAACATCTAATTTTGTCACGTCATTTGGCTGGAATTCGTCCCCCGTCGATAAACGCTCGAAACTATTTTTATTATTTTTGTTTGTTTCCTATTTGCAGTATTCCCCAAGGAACAATATAACTTGAAGCTTGAGAACTAACCAACTTGTCCTAGAGCAAGTGTATTGTGAATTGCACGTCGCCTTCGCTCTGAAGGCACAATGTTTTACTTAGTTTTTCTTTTTTAAAGCCGCACGATTTCTCACGTTTTAAAATTTGGCATTTTGTGCAACATGTGCGTACAAAGAAATATAATAAAACTTTATTAGGTATTTATTATAAGTACGTATTCTAGATTATTAGAAATGTCTATTCAATTAAATATGTTGACATTTGAAAGGAAATTGATAGTTGATAATAACTCAGTATTAGTTACAGCTTATGTTGCGAAAGCAAAATAAAGGGAGACAAGTGATTTTGGAATGATGCCAAGATGGGGCCCGTCGAGCCCCACTCCATTTGTGCTTTACATAACTTCGTATTCAAGGGATCATTAATCTTCCTAGTTCCACGCCAGCCCGACTTTAATTTTAATAAACGGCTTAAGCCAAACTACGGTATTAATTTACATGCCTTAACAAAATCAAGGTGAACTTTGTTTCTATTTCATAAAATGCCGCTGTCCATATAGTTGGTATTCTTATAACTTAACACAGAATGTCAGCCTTTATAAAAATCCTTAAAGAGGATTGCATATTGATTATTTATAAATGTTATTTTTCATGAACTAAAGTATTTTTCAACTAATATTTTTAATACACGCAAATTATTTAACCTTCAAGAGGACATGCATATAAAAATATGTTACATCTTCTGTGATGTATATATGTTTCTGGATTAATAAATAGTATGTGAGTATAAACGTAAAGGCGAAAAAATTTTTATACGCATATCTCAGGTACTAGATAGGCATTAAATGGATCATAATTCAACTAGGAGCAATATACTCGTGCACAACTTCGTGATGGAATATAGTGCAATAAGTTAGTAGTACCAACCTCTAGGAAAAGCCTTCATATATAAGAATATATCCTTCGTCAGCCTTATTTTATAGCTGGGTCTAAATGGCGTAGTAACGTGCAGGTGCTCTTTAGATTTCTTTGCTTACCCGACAAAAATTAAATACTATATAGTCATTGATATATATCTATATATAGAAAGTTTGTGTTTCAGAAACAGGAACGAAAAATAAATGTCTGTCCAGAAAGAAATTAAAGAATTTTTGTAATATGATAAAGCCGAGCCTATACGATTTTTATCCTGGTATTCAATGCAGCCCATAGGAAAAATAAAAAAAACTAATGCAGCCAAATTACTTGAATCACTGATAACTTTGAATAGGTTGAATAGATCATTGAATTTTGACATGGTAATAGCTCAGGGCTTATGGAAATATATAAATTAGTTTTTATTAGTGGAAATTGAAAAAGTATATAGTAAGAACACGTTGTACTATCTACTATCATCTCGACGGCACTGAAATAGTAATTCTACTAGGGCTGTCAACGATACAACATCACAAGATTTATCGACATTTTGGCCATAGAATACGCTCGATATATCTTACTTCTATAAAAATATCGCATAAACTGTATCATCAACTGTAACATCAAATACGGGTACGGTATTTGATATATTTTAGTCGTAAAATGATTATAACTTTATAATATAATAATAAAACACTGCTTATGAAATCAGTGTTATTGAATATAATGTTGTTCCTAATGACATAATTGTTTCTAGGAAAAGAAAAGTAGACTTTTATGAAGACTTGTGGCAGATTTCGATTATTTTCAACATAGCTTTAGCTTACTATCCATCTGTACTATACTGTATATCGACAACTGTATATTATTATATTTCGCATTGATACACATTTTTATGATATAGTATCGATTGAGAGCATACGATATTATTGTGATATGATTTAAATGAAATTAATAATACACCTGAGTAGCAAGCAAGGTATAAATAAATATTGCCAAATATAGAAACGTTTGTGTTAGTCGTAACAGAGATTGGGTTCTGGTGATTGAACGCACGCTAATATAAAATATTGATGTTACACTCTGCAGAAAATCAGCAACAGTATGTGCCATGAAGTGCCTGATTTAGTGCTCCCGAGGGAAATGGGCTTTTCGTACTGATGCGGGTAATATCTTAATTCCGTTTATCTCGCGTTGACTTGAGCCCTGCGGTTACACATTCTGTCCTTGGTTAAGAATACCCTAAAAGAAATGTTATTGCAAGAGAAAATTATCTGAACTTGAATAAAAAATATTTTACCTTAATTATCTTTTTTTTTAATTCTTTATAACTAATCTATCTTTTAAATATTTTTTTATACAATTAGCGTTTAATAAATATAATCTTTACATAAAATATGCAAACAAAAATTATTTAATATATGTTTCTCATATTCTAATGTAACTAATGATATTAGTAAGTAGTACGGGGAACCGGTTTCTGTAATACCGCAATGCATTATGCAGCTTGAAAGTAACTTAAGCACTTTGACCATGAATATACAAAAAGAAGTAAAAGAGAACCTTGTTTACGAGATTAAGCAAGAGCAAATTCTACGAAGCGGAAAACATGTAAGTAGTTTTATCGTAGTTTATTTATTTTAAAAATACTCTAAAATGTTTGTAACAGTAATATTATAATTGTTACATTATATACCTATAAGAGGCTTTTTTTTTTTAACTTCACGCTGTATCACGCATGTAGCGGGGTAGACAGAGGGAACCAGAGAACCTAGTGTTAAGACACTTCATTCTCTTTCAACAATTTCATTCTCCACTTTCCGCCGAATTGAAGCATTGCGTGTTGAGTAGCGGAAGGCGGTAGGTAGAGTAATATTCAAATATTTTCATTTATAAGTACAATATATTCACATTTCCTTCTTAACACGTTGTACACGGACTAATATTTATAATAACACTTACCATATTATTACCTGGTCTTGAGTGCTACTAGTTGACATTCAAACTGACAAGTTTGCATAACAAATTAAAAATACAGGTACCAGGAAAGATTAAACTTCAACAAGAAAACAATTGGGCGATAAATTTAATAAATTAAGTATTTTTATGTGACAATAAATAATATCAATAGAATTTTTAAAACTATAAATAATTTCTGATATTTACAATATTAAAAATTTTATTCATAACCATAAATGACGACAAATATCGCATTTGTGGCATGTGTGTGCTTTTTGGTTATGAATTCGATTATTTTCCTGCTTCGGTAAACCAAAACATAGCTTTTGGTTCCACTATTCAACATGAAGTTTTTCTAAATGAGCGGAAAACCCACGCTCATGCGTGAAGCAAAAATATGTTTATGGGTAATCGTAATAGTCATAGTCATCTTTATTGGTAATAATAATTGTATTATATATCAAATTTAAAAAAGTCTTAATTATTTATTCATACAATATGCCAAATTAATATTAATATTAGAAAATATATAAAAATGTATATCAACGTGGAATTCTTCTTTCTTTCAACATTAATTAGAAATAATATCAGTATCTAAGAATTCTTTACAGTTGTAAATAAAAAGTCTTCATAGTGTGATTTTGTAAATGGTAATTAGCATTTTACGGTTAGGGCGGTGAAGTCTTTCTATCGTATGGGAATCAAAGCTACAATCATAGTGAGGATTTCGACACTTCTCAACTGCGTAAGATATTGTCAAACCAGTTATTAGGTATATATGTATAGTTTCATATATAACTAATTATATTAAAATTATTAAATATGTTATTGGCTAAGTAAAAAATATATGTATAGTCAAATTTTAAGGTCAAAACGAATATATGACGGTAGAGTGGATTGACGTAAATTGAGAATTCAAATCTGCTTGCGTGTACTGAAACAGGGGCGGCTGCACGCAAGTGCTCCTGACACCGCGCTACATGCTTGTAACAATATACTACACTGCTTATTTTCAATATTAAGTTATTAAATTCCATTTAAAACAATATAATTAGTGGCCAGATTATGTATGTATATGGTAATAAGTAACTTAGAGAAAAAAACGTGTGTATGGCAACAGTCATAAAACTCCTTGTTTCGGTCTTCGGTGAAACAAATATTTCCAAAAATCGATAGTCATAAGTAATTTAAAAAATATATATATAACTTAATATCCAATAATCTATTTATAATTCAAGATTGAGGGCATTGTGCATCTGTGGCACAGCGTCTGACAGTAAGTAAGCATGATGGTCGTAGGTTAGATCACCACGCGAGGGAATTATATTTAAAATATTTTCATTTCTTCTACTCTGGTAAGACTGGTAACAGAATTAAGTATCGTAACTCTACATACAAAGCCCCCAATTCGGAAAAAAATCGGAAAACGGAGTGTCTTGATACTAGATTCTCTCTGCCTATTTTCATATGAATAAATGCGTCAATTTGAACAAAAATGTTTTTGTTAGTAAACACTTATATATTAGTAACACGATTAATTAATTTACTTATTGTAAAAGTAATTTTATTACCATACATATGTACATACATGCGAGTATATGAATATGTTTCAGACCAAGGACCCGGTTTAATTGCACAACGTGCTTAATAAATGTATAAAGCTACATAATATATAGCTATCTACATATAAGGGATTTAATTATGGGGTAAAATATATAACATGGAAGGGGTGCTCGCCGGCATGGAGAGCCCCATGAGTCACTACGTAGCGTCCAGACGGCGCCACTTAGCGAGCCACGCACTGTCTTACCCAACCCCTTCATTTAAAAGTCCTTTTAACGTAAAGCTAAGCTAGTTTTAGTAGTTCCGCAATTGATTTTCTTTAATGGCATACACAAATTACCTTTATTAGGCACTTAAGGTACTTAATAATATTTTTGTAGCTTCTTATCGCAATAATACTGAAATTACGGCACGACTCAGTAAAGCAATACGCTGAGTAGGTAAATCATTATTTGTGCCTATGGAAGTCTTGTTTAGCATGCAAAGGGTTTTACGGCCGGACGCATTGCGTAAATATCTTATGAAGTTCCCGTTTAGGTAGCCCGATAAAGTTTCCAGCCTTGTATTTTCTTTCATTATTGCAACTTGTGAAACGGTTTGTTATGGTTAGCGTAACCAATGTTGGCGCAATATATAAATTATGAGGGACTTATTAAATTTCCTCTAGACTAGTAAAAGAGAAGTAATTTTGTTGTTGTCTAGTAGTGTAGTAGTTTAGTTGTTGTAAACATTTAGATGTGAATACATATAAATACCTATTCATACATGGGAGATGTTCATTTAAGTAATGTTATTGATTGTGTTTACTGAGATGTATCCGTTTGTGGTTAGGCTTAAGGCATTAGGCACTCAACGTATCTACCTTAAGCTTTGCAAAATGATCCATTGCATTCCAGCTATCGCCTTAGAGCTACTCTTGTGCCATATTTAGACCTCTGCGATTACTCGATTTCTTAGAAGTTGTTTCAGTGTAACATAATGTAAAAGTATTTGCGTAACAATGAAAAACATAATATATGAACATATATATAAATAACATATATATATATATATATATACACTTACATATTAGTAACACGATTAATTCATAATATAATTTGTATATATATATATATATATATATATATATATATATATATATATATATATATAT
>JAKGSA010000137.1:170714-313693 GCA_033558755.1 Philaethria dido
ATAAATATTGATAAATAAATAAATATTTTTTCTTAAAAATACAAAGTCACCTTACTTTTTGAACACACCTCGTACATCATATAGTACCATGATTTTTACAAGAAAGTGTAAATAAAGTTGCTTAAGCAAAAAAATATAAGAGTTATGGGATGGGAGGAGACATTGCTGTAGACGAACGCGTCCGTGATCTTTTTATAGGATAGGCGCCGTAGAAATAAAAGCGGAGCAGACGCATGGTCATCGACGCCTTGTTACAAGAAACTCTATATAGGACTATAAGTGTCTAATCGTACTATATTATATTATAGTAATGTTTGCTATTAGAAAAATATATACCTATACATTAATAAAATTATTTATATTTTAGGATCACATTAAGAATGTACTAAAATTTATTTAAAAATTTATGTGCAATTTATTTTAAGTAACGGATATAATTTAAAAAAAAATCAGGCTGCATGAAGATTTGTGCTCTATAAAATATGATAAGCTAAAGATTATGCAGCTAGTGAGTGCATTGACCGGTTGAAAGGTACTTTCTCCCCAGTTTCAAGTCCCGATCGTGAACAGACACTGTGGTACAGTAAAGTCAGGCGTAAATCTTCTTTATCAATGGTCAATGCCCTAATGTGCATAGGCTGACTAGAAAACAAATGCCGGTCCCCCATGCTTATAATTGCTATTTATGCAAATTATATTATAATACTAACTAACGCTAGCGTAAAGCATACGGGAGCAGATTGGTTAGTTTCAGTTTGTATCGAATATCTGTTTTATATCTCGTGGAGGTATTATATAAAGGGTAATAACTGCGCGTAATGTATGTAGATCATTATTAATTAAAGGAATATACAATAAAATAAGAAAGTATATGTATGTGTGTATTTTAAATGTAAGAGTTTACACTGAGGTGTCATTTTGAGAAGAAAGCAGATTGCATGATGTGTTATCAAATACTCCCTTCTATCTGCCCTTTAAATGAAGGAAATGTGAAGTAAAAAGGTCTGTATGTATAATATGTTTAAAAAGCTTTTATTTTTGGTTCATATGTTTCTATAGTAAAAACTAGCTGTCTGCTGATTTAACAACGGTTGATCGACGCGTTGAGGCGTGAAAATGTACGATACAAATAGTCAAAATCACTTTAACATTCATGTATACAAATTGTATATTTGTAAGTTACAACAGTTATTTATTTATGACTTTTTATATGAAAAAAATATTTGTTGTTGTTTATTTTGAAGTATTCATACATAACTTTTATATCTATACTTTTATATAAATATTAACAAAAGACGTGTATTTACGCCTGTCGTGGCGCAGGGGCACAAGCGTGCGACTGTAAATGCGAAAGGTTGTGGGTTCGATTCCCACTCCAGGAAATGTAAAATTTAGTATTTTCGTTTCTTGGTTTTGGTAACAAGGCAGAGCGCGGCGTTGAATTCCGCCACTTAACACGCAATGCCTCAATTCGGCGGAAAGTGCGAAACGGAATTGTTGAAAGATAATGGAGTGTCTTAATACTAGGTTCTCTGGTTCCCTCTGCCTACCCCGCTACATACAGCGTGAAGTTGAAAAAAAAATTTAACAAAAGCTGCGTTTGGTTCTTCTCCATTCTTTCAAGAGTATCTATGTAATAGTCCAGATCAAGAAATATTTTTTCCAAACTTTCCTCTAGACACAGACAAATGTATGTTGTCTTATAATATTTTTTTTAAATAAAAACTGTAAAGCACACTTCTACACTGTAAATTTAAAAAATAATGAAAAATATAGTTAAATACACGATTGTTCTTAAGAATGCGCAAAGCAAATAGGTAAATAATATCTATGATTAGATCATGTTGTCCTAACTGGCTCTAAATCGGCGTCTGGCGTCGGTACGTGGGCGTCGGCGTCGAAGCGGTAAATTTTTGACGTACCCTTGAATATAACTGCAAATCTATTCCTGTATTTATTAATGTTCAGCGCATTTACTATACTTTGTTCTGGCTGCTGTGTGTTTTAAGGAAGAAAACAGCTATTACATCATACGAAGTTTTAGTTTAAATTACAATTACTTATATCGTTTAAGCAATGCAAAAATCTTTCTAAATCACTATATTGCTATATCCATCTGCAAAAACAAAATAATTTAAACTTCATATAAAAATAAAACTATAACTACTTCATGACTAAATTTTCATTTATGAATTATGAGTATCGTGTGAATATTTGATGCCATTATATAAAAGGTTAGTATTTTATATTCATTTGAAATTGGATGTAATGTTAAAATTTATTTTAGTAGTCGTTGAATGTTCTGTGGGGTCAAAGACCGATCGCAAATAACGGTCTCTTCACCCCGCTTTTATGCTTACCGCCCCTTACAGAATAATTACCTACAGTATGCTGTATAAACCGTAACAATTTAGAATCTACGCTTAAAACTGTTATGCACTTAATGGTTAATACTAGTAGCTCAGACTTGTATCGTAAATCAATCAAACAATAATTAATACCTGCGTTCTTAAGTAAATATAGGTCTCATCCATCAGCACGGATGTATTGCTCCATTTTTTTATATTAGTATGTATGCAGTATGGTATATATTTCCCCGATACTTAAAATCAAATGAAACATATTTAGCATTGTTAAAATAAGATAATAATTATAGCAATGGTAGGATAATATAATATTTATTATCTACCAGTTTGTGAGAAATAGAGGAAACCTAATGTTAAGTTGTGTTGATTTCAAATGAAATCCTGCCTTCAATAAATTATTACAACTATAATTTATATAAAGTTGACACTTTCAGAAATTACATAAAATAACCTTATACGTGGGTAGTTAGGTACATATGTGATATACAAAATACGTGAAAAATAAAAATTATATATCTAAAACGCTTTTGCTCTGAGGGAATATTCTAGATCAAAGGGCATGTGTCAGAATAGGATACAAATTAGGATGGCTCTGTAGCCAAACCTCGCGAGAGTTAAGCATCGGATGAGTACGGTCGTGCTTAGGGGAGGCAACTACTGAAAATATACGAATAAATACATATATTCCAAATAAATGCATGTTGTATAATGTTCTGTTAAAATAGCAAAATAGGATACTAATACATAAATGAGATAAGCAAATACATGAATATAAATATGAATATATATTTTTTTATTTCATGTATATGTTTGTTATATCCATTTGTAGGTAAGGCAAATTTCAGGCAATCTTACTGTTTATGTATGTTGTTTCGTAAAATATCGGTTTTGTAATTATTATTTTAAAATTTTAAGTATGACGTGAACTTCACAAGGATATATAATTTTTCATTGTAATGCGTGGTTGTAAAAATTAAAACATATGAATTTATCTTTTATCAAAAGTCTTTTCTTTTATGCTACACATTTCAAACTCACTTGACAATTGTTGGTAATGTTCGTATTTATCTAGTTAACTTCGTAAAATGTGCCAGTAGTTTTGTTTTTGTTTTGTAGTGTAGTGTCACATAGAGAAGTACAAAAAGGTCAGGCGGGTTCAGTATTCTCTTGATACTACAGGTGCTACTGGCAGCTGTTTTTAGCATGCGCCACTAATTAGAAGAACGACAAAAAATATTATCCCATCAAGCTGCATTGTCAGGAGATAAAACATATTGAGGTCTGGAATTTTGCTAAACTTATGCTTCCAGTTTTAGCGTATATGTTATATATAGCATGGTTTCAAGTAAAACTTATTATGATAGTAAGAATATTATAATTTAATATGTTTATTCTTATATCTTTAAGTACAACTAACAATACGTGTTTCTCTAATAATTATTTTACTTTCAATAATTTACTGTCACAATTTCTTAAATATTATTATTATTAAATAAAATAAATTATTATTAATGATTTAAATATATAGATATGTTTATGATGTATAATAAAAAATGGAGGAAAAGCCGTGAAGCTGTAAAAAATAAATAATGACGGTTACATATATTTCTTTACTTATGTAAGACTCTTTTTATAATTTTTGAAGAAAATACAAAGAAATATTCAGTAATAAAGGATCTCTCTTGAATTTGTATTATATACCAATGAGAAAATAGGGTACATTTAATTTATATAATACGCTGGGTTGTTTTTGTCTAGTATCATTCAATATATAAGGATAATATTAACACTCAAGGGCACTCAATCTGTTGTTTAAGAGGCGAAAGAAGGGTCTGATTCAGGTTTTTGAAGCTTTATATTATATTACGTAATAACATTTGTACTAAATAAATAATATTATATGCCTCAATTCGGCGGAACGTGGGGAACGGAGTGTCTTAACACTAGGTTCCCTCTGCCTACCCTGCTATATGCGGGATACAGCGTAAAGCTATGTATGTATGTATGTACTCGTATGTAAATAATATTTTTTTTCTAAAACCCTGGTTTCACATAAACTTTGGATTTTTTAAAAAAGACGGGGATATGCTTTGAAGAGAACATGTTTGCTTGCATCCAGAAGTCGATGCTTTATTTTAAGATGTCAATATGGCTGGGATAGAAACAAATTATTCGAAATTTCGCTTTGATTTCCTCCTGCAGACAAATGGATGGTCTTATTCTTGGAACGCAACAATGCAAATGCTAATGCCGACATTTGGGTGCGACCTCCACTCTTGATTTCTCATTTGGAACCAAAGTGGCTGCGACATTATATAATTTCGCAACACTGATCTCCATTTTCATATTTCTTCTTTGGTTATTTCTTAATGAACCTCATAAGTGATGTTTATGAATATTTATGTTGAAGAAAACAGTAGTCACATTTTAGATTCTTGCAAAATTATGACATATAATAAATTTTATTAAAACACTAGCTTTCCACTCGCGGCTTCGCCCGCGTGGAATTCAGTTATATCGCGCGACGTGTAAGGAGTAGCCTATAGTCTTTCTTAAGGTTTAGACTATTTTACTATATTTGTATTTGTCAAAAAAAAATTATAAAAAAATTCATCAAAATCGGTTCAGTGGCTTTAGCGTGAAAGCGTAACAGATAGACAGACAGAGTTACTTTCGCATTTATAATATTAGTAAGGATAGAGCTTTTCAATATACATTTATTTAACATAAATTATAAATGTTAATTTGCCGGTGTACTTCTAAAGAGAGTTAACCACAATACTTGCCATAATGACATATAAAACACTATAATTTAAAACAAAAAACTTCCATTAACTCAAATTCTTGTTAGTTATTAGTGTTGACGTAATCGATTATTTATAGACAGGTAAATGCTTTAGTGACTCGAAACAATACATTGTTAGCTATTAACACGATACAGTGCCTATTACGAACACCTTAAAATATATAAAATAATTTTATACAATAAAAGAAATCCATATTTTTCATAAATTTAAAACTTAAATGCCATGAAAGCATGCCAGCATGTTAACAAAAATATTTAGACCTCATTACAGTTTGAATAGCTTCATTAGGTAAGTAGTTGCCTTGAAAAACCACCTTGATGGCCTATATACCTACTCAGTATTCATATTTGTAGTAAAAGCCTGATTTTACTTGGAATCTGAAGAAATATGGCATATTAGATAAATTTTTCTAACTAAACAAGAAGGAATGTTTATAGATATTATACGATTATTATTTTTTGTTTTAGTAGGTTTTCAGTTTACAACCACTGCATTCTACTACCTACTCTTATATTTTTGCTAAGATTAAAGTAATCTTACTCACAAAAAATTATACTAAAATGATACTAGACGCTACGTAAGAGATTGTTGAATAAATAGCTCCGCCGTACTGTTATGCTTATACACTTTCATATCACTTTGATTCAGCGTATCGCTTTCAATAAATATTTAGTAGACTCGAATGTATAAAGCGGATTCTGTCGTCACTAAGTCAAGTGGAAGGTTTTTAAAAGAATAGTCGGAAGCCCATTAAATAAGTGCGAATAAACTTGATACGTCATTTCATTTGAGCTAAAAAAATATTAGCTCTGTCATTATTTTTGTTTACTAATTCTTATTAGTAACAAAAACATTAATCGGAACTGTTTATCTATTCAGTTTTCTTTCAATAAGACACAGATAATGGATTATCTGTGTTTTATTAATAATTGATTAGTTAATAAATAAAATTCATTATTAATTCGTAAGTTTAAAAATAAAGCTACAATTCAAAAAGGATTAGAATTACTTTCTACATTATAATAAGGATAATAAAAAACTAGAGCAAGTTGTATAATCATTCATAAGATAATCTCATAACAAGACAAGTATGAGAGCATAATATATGTATTTTAATGTTACGTTGTAAATTCAATGTTTAGAAGAATACATTTGGAGTTCGTTAAACAGCGACGCCTACTTCTCAACAGATTTAATACAGTTCAAATGATTTTATTGGCGTGGTCCCGCGTGGGCGCGTGTGTGCTGGGCTTGAATGAGCAGGTGCCACCTCCGCCGCCCACCACACAATTATTCAATTACCGGTGTTTATCACCTAGCTCTGTGTTATGGAAAAGATTTGACATTTTTTGAAATGAAAATTTCATTTAACTGAAACTTTAGAATATAAAGTATTTATTAATTGTACAGTGAAAAGTATGATTTACATTTAAAAATATGTCATGTTTATTGGACATACGTATATAAATATATAAAATATTTTGTTCTGGTCTTATGTTAGTCTTAGTGAGAAAGTGTAACTAAGTTACATTGATCCGTAATATTCTAATATAAAGTGATATCTCTTATAAATTTATACTTTATGTAATTTAACCAAGACATAATAAACGATAGTTAACGAATAACGTATTTTTATAATTTATTTAATAAGTAGTAAAAGTTTAATTATAGTATTACCACGCCAGAAAGCGATATATGCAAAAGTAAGGTTAAGAAGTAGATATAGTTATGACTGTGATGGCTGAATAAAAATAATCGATAACAAGGCTTAGTACTCACCAACTTTATTAAAGCAGTATACGTTGGATATCAATTCAATATCATTTCTGTAACAAAAAATAATAAATTATAAGCAATACATAATATGTGTACCTACATATATTATTACGAGCTATAAATACAATTTTTACAAACATCTATGTAAATATATGAATATATAGATACGTAAAAATGTATAATATTTGTACCTACTTATCGATATATACTAAAATACAATTATTCTTTTATCAGGTTTTTCAAGGTCTCCACAATAAACCAATAATTTTAAAACATAAATTATATTGAAATTATGATTATTATGAACTAAGTGCATCACACGACTTTGATTTGCGTGGTCTATAAACCTTAAATTCTCGTCTATTCCCGTTTCCGTTTTCTTAGTGCTCCCCTACGCTCCCCCAAAGAGCCTACATAACAAATGTTAGCCTTCTGTGGCCAGTAGTTTTGACCGTACGTTGTCTATTAGTTTCTTTGTTTTGTATATAAGTATGGATATAGATATATTGTTCAAATATTTTAGCTAAGAAACCTTACATTTATTTTATAATATAGTACTAATATTCTCTCGTACAATTTTTCGAAATAATGACGACTTCACTTGAATTTTAAGCGAAATTAATAACTGCAATAATGTCATACTTAAGCGCATGGACATGTTATATACAAATATGACTGTTTATATAATGAAAAATGAACCTGTCATACTGTCATTTAGCTCTCACTATGACAGACGATTGAATATTTTATCATATACCATATTAAACTTACTTTATAATAACATATTATGGATAAGTATTTGTCCAATACAATATTGAACGTTTTCCTCGCAAGACCGGTTTCACATTTCGTGATACTTACATAAAATTAAGTTAGAATATTACGTTATCTTTTACTCAACGCCTAAATTACTTAAACTCCGAGCGAGTTTAAGGCCTTTTTATGATGCAATTTGATATTTGTGTATTTAATAATATACATATGAGTACATCGTGTATGACATATTTGTTTGATCTATGAAAAGATGATAAATATGTGAGAAATTTCTATATTTAAAAGAATACTCGACTTAAATAACATGATTATTAACCTGATGAACATATAGTATGCTTTCAATTCTGTAAAAGCTTTTTAATTATTAATATCTTTACAATTCTATAATATGTTCGTTAGCCTTGAATTTAAACATGCATATTTAAGTGTTCTATATACGTTTCTAAGTTATTCTTTGAATATAACGGTTGATAAGTATTAGATGTAACTTTGCTAGAAATATATTTTTAAACTAGCACCCGCCGATAACTTATCTTGTTGACTTATATGAAATAAATGTTAAATGTGTGTTTACGTACAAATTGTCAAGCATAATAGATTTTATACAATTTCTTTTCATGGCTAACAACCAAATTATTTAAACCTTTCACTACTGTAATATTAGTATGCTAGAAAAATATAGTTTTAAAAGTCTGAAGATTTGATAACTTTAGAATATTATTAAAGTTAATAGCTTCTTTTCTATTTGCTTTATTTCTATTTGCTTATTTCTTCACAAAACTGTATTTTTTCCATAACTTTAGTATTCAACAAGAATATTGAGTTGCATATCATTTCAAGCAACTGTCGTTTTCGTTTCAACGCACGCTGTAATCGCTAATTGAATTTCACGCTTCTTTGTGCTCAAGAAAAAGTAGCAACTTGTGACGAATGAAGCGAAGCTGGGTCAGTAAGCGTTTTTAGATTGCGTAATTTTATATTTTTAACGTAATGGCTATTTTATATATTTTTTTAAGAACAGCATTGATTTTTTTAGTTGCTCTTGTTGTTGACAAACGACCTGTGAAGGTAAAATATATTGGTCATTTTTAGGGGCATATTATAAAGATAAAGTCATGACTGCCAATAAAAAAAATTGTCTTTATTTCTTTTAAAAATATGACCCGATCAGTATAGTAAAGTGCAGCGATGCGTTCAACTACCAAACATGTAATGTCTCTGATAAAAGGAAAATAGAGAACGGTAATTACTACGCGTTCTCTTTGTTACTACTACTATTTCTTAGCTTGTTACACCTAACAATTTTTCTAATAATATTCATGTCACTAGTTATTGATTTTTCTTTCTTTCTCCTATTTAAAAGTAATCCTTGTTAGCGAAATTCAGTGTTGCAAACATCTAATCTGATAATATCTGGGAGATATCTACATGTACTATACACAAAATAGCGGCATTGAAATCTGCTACTTAGCACGAGAATGTTGTCTTGGACTTGGGCGGAAAGTAGGAAACGGAGTATCTTGACATTACATACTCTCAACCCACTATAAGTTAGACCAGAACATACAGTGAAACCATTTGTAATGCAGTACATTTATGCAGTCAACTCAGATATTTGATTCGGTATATTAAAGTACGCCCGAGATTTCTATACATAAAAAATAAAAGGGTAATTAACATTAATCATAGTGATGGCTCGCGGGAACTAATTGTGAAGCACGCATGGAAGTCGTCAGATAGATAAATGAGGATATTAAAAAAATGTGGTATGCAAGACAGTAAATAATATAGTATAGCTGAGTCTTTGGAAAATCATTTCTTAATGGAATAATATTTCTTCCCTACCTATGATTATCTAACATTGATACTATAATTTAGTTTTAATATAATATATTACATAAGAGATTTTATAAAGTTAATTTGTTAAAGGTTAGGTGTATTAAATGCATGGTGAGTTAATATGTGCAAATATATTCACTTAATTGTAATATAAAATGGATCTACTCCGGTGTAGAATCGCGTGACGGAAATAGTTCGCCGACGGCGGCGGTGCCAGGATCCAATGGTGTCCCGTCCGTTGTCGCTGTCATGTCTCTAGTCACGCTACTACACACTCGTGACGCCCAGGCAGAATTGAGGAGATATGAACAATTTAAAATATAACCGTCACCAAGATGCCGTTATTACTATTTAAAATGCTTCAAGAATACATTAAGTTAAAAATATATTATTTATTTCATATTTTAAAAATAACATAAACTATTATATATTCAAAATGATATAAACCATGCAAATTGGGATAATTAAATGGGAAAACGCTTTAAAATCAAACATTCACGACAAACAAACAGTAAGTGATGATGAGTGTAATAATTTGATATCTTCAGCAATATTGCAGCTTTTGAGTCCTAACTAAGCAGTAACTTCCTAACAGAAGGCAATGTAACAGTAAAGACAAGATGCAGCTGCATGATTCCCCGCTGTACATCGACGCCTGCGCATCTCACGGTTCAGCCAATGAGAGAACGCTTTATACACGATTTCGTTTGCACCTGCCGGCAACGGAAGCTCGGCTAAGGTGCACTGCATTTCCATACACGTCCTCATAGTAAAAAGGTATAATTTATAAGATTATTATCTAAATGAATATTTTCAACATAAGCATTATGCGTTTAGAATATATTAAACATAATTATTATATCATTCAACAAAGTTGTAAAAATTTTTTTTAATAAAGATATTACATATGATTTACTCAACGAACACAACAGTAGATGTCATACAAACTATCGTCTAATTCTATATTAAGATGCAGGCGTTTCGAATTTACGGGACGGATATGCGTATAAGGTTGCAACGGCAGCAGATTACTTGGTATAGTTAGCATAATACTCAGTATTTGAGATACTATGCACATAACTATGAATAGCTGACGGGAGAAACTATCAAATATATGTTAAACTCGTGTACGCGAAGGTAAAGTGAACTATGAAACGCATATGTTCAATAATATAGAAGTTAACAGTTTAGTGCCACACTTGGTTATCACACAAGCATAATATGAATTTACGTCACAGTATTTATCTAAATGACATTAGCTTTTTAAATTTGAATTTCCTGACGTACATGCAGTATTATTTTTCTGGTAAGAATATTTATTGAAGCCTAGAGGTCTTACAGCTTGTAACTTAAGTTTTTCTTAGAACTTTTAGTGCATTTTCTTTAATAAGAAAAAAGTGAAACTTTTTCTACCCCTCAATGTGCATATATTAATTAAACAAGTCGGTGCTTTCATTCAGATGGAGAAATATGGTAAACAAGGTATGAATTGAAATAGGAAGTATCAAGAAACTCGCCGCAGGACTCGCGCAGAGTGTGTATGGTACCCGCAAGCGATTAAAATTCAAAGCCAGTAGAAATGTAATTACTTCTGCGTCTGGTCACAGTTCCAACGACTTTTATCGTAGTAATTAAGCTTAATGGCAGATTTACATTGCAACTTGGGAATCGACTCGAGGCGAACACGATCATTGCTTCTAATCAAGAAAAATATGAAGCTCCAAATATATATTTTTTGTTTATACTATCACTTTTATCAAAATTGTGCTATTCGTATATAATATTATTCGTATATAATAATATTATTTAAAATAGTGAGCTATAAGTCACGTTGACTAAGATACACCAAAAGTTTAATCCTTTTGGTGTATTTGGTCAACATGAATTTGGTTCCAAAGAAATAAATGATATCCATAAGTATTAAGACCTCAATGGGATACAAATCTGTGAATATTAGTAACCCTTATGTGCCAAGAGGTACATAGAGGCTATTCAATATATGTAACAATATCATTAAGAAACCGGAATAGCTTCTCATAATACACGTAGTTATTTCTAAGAACGACTACAATTAAAGGTAAATAGTATTAAATATCACAGCGCAACGTGGGAAAAGTAAATTCACCGTACATTTGGACAGAACGAATTAAAATTAGCTAAGTAAAGTTATTGTGACCGTCTTTATTTGATGCCGTGCGCAGGTGGTTCCGCCACGCAATCAGCAGTAAAAAGAAACGATATTTACAGGCTTAACTTTCGCAGACGCTTGCTTCCTTGTTGAAAATGCTTATATATTAAAATATATTTTCGCTTACTTAATTTCTGTACCGATTTTCTTGGAATCAAATGTTTATTTTAATTATATCATGAGTACTTAGATTTTAAAAACAAATAATTAGATATAAATATCTCATTAAAAGTTTCTTCTTAAATACTCGTGTAACTAAGCTTAAATTAATTGCAACATAAAGAATTATTTGATATGCAATAAAGGTCTGTAAAAATAACATTACTAAAACTGGATTCACGTAAAAGGAATAGTGATAACAAGTTCACGTATTCATTTGTCTTACATTAGGTTTCAATATGGCATTGTTTTTTCCTTATGTATGAAATATCAAATATCTAACATCGTAAAATCGACTTTATTACATTCATGTAGAATTTAAAATAGTACAAATCAAAGTACTGTTTCTTTCATCTAAAGCGCAGGTTGCAACGACGTAATATTCTACTGGCGAACCGTTCTTGGCTGTTGCTATGTTTATCTTAGCATGTTATAAACGAACGCAAACATCGGCCATGTTTTATTTACATTATCGATTTTCCTTCGAAATGTAATAATAAACAGTTTTATCTGCAATTTTTTTTAATTTTAACACTTGTACTTATAATTTCAACTTTTTATTTTTACATATGTATCTAAGTCAATTAGGGTTGATTAGTACGAGTACTTTACTATAGCACGTATTGCTCTATAGTCACTTTATGTACAATTGCCACTATATTAGTGAAAATCGTAATAATATTTAGTTTCTCTTGATTGATAAGTGTAATTAAATGAAAAATTAAAATGTCGATATTATTTATTGCTATAACAGGTGTGGTTAGATTTGTAAATATAAAATATTATATATCATACCTACTAATATTTTTCATAAAACTAAATAGTTTGTTCGGCGGTAATGCGATTCTGAGCGCAGCGTTTGCACTGTTAAATGAAATGATACCTCGATACGTTAAATGCTGAAAAAGATTTTTACATTTAGCTTGTCTTTAGGATTTATTAATATTGGTTCATTTTTGATTTTAAATCCTCATTAAATTTGGCATATTGTCTTTGTTATAAAATATAAAAGTAAAGTCATTAATCCTTACTAATATTATAAATGTGAAAGTAACTCTGTCTGTCTGTCTGTTACGCTTTCACGCCTAAACCACTGATCCGATTTTGATGAAATTCGGTACGAAGATAGAACTGAACTTGGGAAAGGATATAGGATACTTTTTATCGCGATACTAATGGTGGAAGGGGTCGAAATAGGCGATGAAAGTTTGTATGGAAGTTCCATATTGTCAAACATAAAATCATGTAAAATTGTTCAACTGTTTACAACTTTCTCACCTAAACCGCTTAACCAATTTTGACAAATAGTCTAGACCTTGGGAAAGACTATAGGCTACTCCTTACTATGTCGCGCGATATAACCGAATTTCACGTGGACGAAGCCGCGGGCGGAAAGTAGTGAGAATATAAGACTAAAGTACAAAAATTATCGATAAGTATAAAATGTTAATTAAAGGTTCTTTGTTTTTAATTTTATCGACCTTACTTTAAAGTTATAATGTAGTAACTAAATGATTACCTTCACATGTAAGTTTTAATTAGAAAATATAATATATCTATATGAGATTTTTTTAAAATTTGAGTTAATTAGATATTATTATCAGAGTAACGACACACTGCATTTTGTAGGCTTTAGAGGAGCTAGAAATGAGTCGCCTTCCTTATTGCGGGCTATCTTCATATCAACTAAGTTTGTAATTATATTCCCGTTGTCGTCGCATACTCATCTTCAGATGTAATTGCTAGATATGTTAAATCGTGTCCGTTACACTGCGTGGAATTCATGACATGAGACTAATTGCTGTCAGAAGACCGCTTGGCGTCGCTTGCGCACGTACACATTTGCAATAGCTTCAGATAAATGTAACCTTCTTTCAAAAATATGGTCTACTAATGTTATAAAATTAGTGGATTTAAAAACAATATTATGTCCATCCCATTATGTCTTATATATTATATAGTCTTTGTATAAAATCTTGCGATATCAACATAAAGTATATGAAAGGAATGAGGACAAAACCTAATAAATCATTATTGTTTATATCTGAGAAGACAAAATAGTAAAACTATTTAATTTAAATGTTAATTTTCGGTTGGAATTATTGAAGTCATAGGAACTTCTAAGAGGGAAAATTAAAATCACACTTCCAAACCCAACGATAAAAGAGCTTCAGTCGAGACGTTTTCATATTTTTTCACAATTGATTCATATACAACTTATGAAACAAGCATACTCGGATAGAGTAGGATTAAGATTGAATAGGAAAGTACAACGCCCAAAAAAATATTAGACGAAGTGGCAACTATCATAATGCCTTTCATATGACCCCAGACTAGGGTGATTTGATAAGATGGGAGAAAGCCATAAAAATTTTGCGATGTTACAGACATCGGGATCGGGATAAAGGAAGAACAGCTAGTATACTTAATAATAAATATTGAAGGGAATTCCTTGGTAGCGGTCAATAATAGAGACACCACGATAAAATATTTAAAATGATATCTTAAGGAGCTACTTTTTTGGCAGCAAAAGCATAGAGAAGTATAACAACAACAAAAATATAATTTAAGATAGCTCGTCTAAAAAATCTGAACAAAAGTTTACCCAACTTTAGAATCAGGACCTGAATCCATAATAGGAATTATGGAGACGTATGAGAAGCAGTACAATAACCAAATCGAAATGAAGATGTTGGTATTTCGTCACCCAGTTCGGACAATTTTAAAACGTCAGGAGAAATGCACATCTTAAAAAGCCCTTAACTCGCACTTGAGTCGCGATTTCAGGCACCCAACCACCCACGATAAAGTCCATACAATTACAAAATATTTCGTCTTATCCAATGTTAAAATGATTCTTTTTTCCTGCTTCTTTCTTAACCCAAGAGCCTTAAATGATGTTTCCTGTGCATGTGGTTTGTATTATCTTGACTAAAGCAAACGTTTTTTTTTATTCACACTTTATACATGGTCAGTACAAATATTTAGAAGATATAGGTGTGTTCTCTTCTTAGAGTACATACGTAAATTATGGACATGATGCATATTTCAGCAACAAATCATTATTTCAATGTAAATTTAATGCGTTCATAGAAAGATCAATCGATATTATTTATTACGTCATTTAGTAGTATGTATTATGTGTATATTTAAAATCTTTTAAATATACACTTTGTTGTGTGTTTAAAGGATTTCATTTGATAATTATTTTTTTGTAATATATTAATTCTCAATATAAATACAATGAATATAATGGCTAACATTTTACTTTAATAATATGATTTGTGTTTTTTTTCAACTTCATGTTTTTTTCGCAAAGCAGAGAGCAGAGTATCCACCAATCAATCAGTTACCATTTACTGTGAAGATAACCAATTGCATTTCAAGTCAGACGCTATACTACTGCCTTATAATGTCTTCTAGAATGTCTATTTTTTATATAAGTACTCCACATGTTTACAACGAGGTCTTAGTCCAACAACCAGGGAAAAAGGAAATTGAAATTTTCATATTCGCTGCAATAGGAGATATACTCATAAGTGAAGATAAATAACTCTATTTAAAATTCCTCCGAGTGATTGGTGATTCAGACTCGAACCCACAACTAACTCTACAAATAAACTCTGCTAGCCTGCGTCACTATAGCCTATTTATTTTGTTAAGCTTTTGTAACTTGATTATAAATGAATATACGTATATTTAAATAATTTATCAAAGCTTTGATATATTTAAAACTGAGTATTAAATATATCAAAGACATTTTGTAGAATTCTGTTTTAATATAATTATAAAATATTCTTTATTCTTTTATCACAATATGAATTTATAACTGAACTAAATGTATCGCAAACATAGGTTTACGTCAGTACCGTTCACCTCATTATTTTTTTGCTTGGTAGTTGGTACACACTCATGGAGAAAGTTCATAGATTTTCCAAGTATAAACCTAGTCACTTTAAAAATATTATTAAATTATCTACGTATGTCTCGACGTTACAAAATTGTACTTGTATTTAATATTGTACTACATATTTTAAATTATTTATGGAAACCTTCTTTTTATTGGTTTTAATATAAATAAATATTTTTTTTGTAATTTAATTCGTATTTCATATTTACAAAACTGATAGATTTCGACTTTACATTCATTCTAAATAAAAAAATAGTAGCATAAAAAATAGCCGCCAGCCAAATTACCAGTAATAAAAATTAAATATACATCATAATTATTACGACATACAAGGCCATTGGCTAGTATGATCAGCATCACTCCAGTATATTAGAAATAATATCAGACCTATTTAGATCACGCCGCACCAAGGGTAAGCGTTGATTAATCGTGGTTCAGTCTGGCATCGTTCTTTACCATTAGTTGCTATTACCCAACGAAAAGAGTAATTAAATGGTGCGTCATAATTCGTATACGCACGCTAGGTAATGCTCGAGTACATAATAAATTGCGTGAACAAACCTGATATCATTTTGGCGAAGCATTCTGAAGGAATTAGATAAGAAAGTTTACTAATAACCTCGATCTCTTTGTTACTTTTACCGATCTAATTAAGACCTCTATTTTCGTTTCAGTCAAATGTTAACTTATAATCGTGAAGGTAGATCCAATAAGCAACTACTTTAGTTGTTTGAATACCCGTATTTTTTCATTACTTATATTATTAATAGCGAATGTGTAAGTTATATTTTTGGTGCAAAGCGCGGTAAGATTATTTCTTTTAGACTTCATTTCAATCAATTACATTCAAAATTCTTAACAATTCAACTGGTTTTATTAAAAAATATATAATTGTAGTCATTAAGAAATAACCTTGAATGTATAGGGTACTTAATAGCAATAATAGTCGAAACTATAATTACAGTCTAAAAAATCTAAAGAATATCGTTACCTACGGACTTTATGAAGGTTATGTTTGCTTTAAGTTGTTTTTATAAAATATATAATAAATGCTATTTACTAAAGATTTAAAACTACGATATAGGACTTTTAGATTCATTGCTTTGTAGGAATATATAACAAATATAAATAAGATCATAGATCTCCAGAAGTTCTATGAATACTGTTATCAGACAAAAAGTATATTTTTATAATTTTTTAAACATCAAATTGATATTATAAAGTATGATCGCATACATATATTTCATTTGAGTCGTCTGACCCTTTTAGGAGGTAGGCAACCTCAATAAAATAATAAGAAATGAAAACGTAAATGCTTAATATTGTTTTATTAAAATCTGTAGTAAATCTGTTGATGATAGTTAGATTTAGTTTTATAGATTTGTTTTTAGCTTAAGGTGTACAAATTTTAAACTACTTACCTATTCTAAAATTTAAGACAATGCCAAGATTTTTTTACTTTTGAGACAATAGAGTACTGTATAAAAACACTTGTCTGTCAGACAATGTGTCTCCGATGACACCTCGCCATATAACAATAGCTTCATTACGTGCACAGCGAAAGCCCACTTGCGGACACTGGGGCCATATATAACGAAATTGAAAAAACATATTTTGAATGAAATTCTCGTCGCCCCTTACTACATACTGGACCCGTTTATTAACAGTCTATTTTGTTGTTCTGTTGCGACATTTACACTAACGCAACCGGTTCGCTGAAGGCTGTGCCTACCTAGAAGTTATGAGCGCGTTGATATATAAACAGCACGAAGCAGACACAATAAACATGAAGTTTTATTACTTGGCCGTGTTCCACGCACGGATGTTAAGCCCGCGTATTTACAGGATAGTTGGTTAAGCCAGATAAGTTAAATGCAATATGCACTGTGCAGACGTTTTACCTTTGGGCTCTTAATGTGAATATTTTGAATTTCGGTATTATAATTGCTGCTTTAACATACATAGACGTTATGGGAGCGCCTTTGATGTATTAAACTCCTCAAGTATAGTAGTGGGGTACAAAGCCCGTACATGGGATATTCGTAGGTCCTTAAAATTGATAGATATCTGGTCACATGTCTGGTTAAACAAAGAATACTTTAGGACAAATCCATGTATTATATAAACTATATAATTAGTACATAATTTGTATACTTAGGGGAAGGGGAGGTAGCCCCGAACACATAAACGAAACGTAAATAAAAATAAAAGTACAGGATATTTCTGTGTTATTTCATATTTAATATTAAATTAGGAATTTCTTTATTTATATCAATCAAACCTTGAGCTGTTATAACCCATTTTACAAGAAAATATACTGTTTATAATTAGGTCAATTTTTTGCCGTCCAAAAAATGGGGGTAGCCCCGTACACTTTATTCAATGATGGACCAACCGCTTTTTCGCCTGGAAAATATCACAGTAAATAAATACTCGATGAACGCAGTCTTCACAGGGACAGCCATAGTATTTCTGACAGGGCATTCAGAGTTTTATCAAATATTTCTTCGCGAATAATCCATTCAGTCTCTTTTTCTCTAAGAAAGATTTTGGATATTTTCATTTGCTTTTAAAACCTTTTTTAGCTCCGTCATGTTGTTGTATTTCTATTTATCTTTTTTATTGTTTTTATTATTTTTATTATGCTATTTTTCGTTCACTTTTTGAATGTTGAAGATGTTAGATTCTCGCTTTCTTGATTTCTGGAAGCCGTATCAATTGTGAAGTAAAAATCATATCGCTCTGTCACTTGTTCGCCGAAAACTTGCGTTCAATCATACTAATTTTGCTTGCAAATGTTTCTGTCATTTGATTTTCCCCTTATTCTCCTTCCTTTCTGCAACTATAGTAACAGCATAGGTATCTATGCTTCACCTATGTAAGTACTATAGTTTCAGAAATACTTAACATACTTAAGATATTATGGTATCAATTGAAGTATTTTCAATAAATAAGTAAAATGACATTAATGTACTAGTTAGAAAAAGAGTAAGAACTGTGTCCGGAGGTACCTGACAACATAGGTCTCGGGCTACCCGCCTGTTATCATATAACATTTTTGAACACAGCTCTCCAAATGTACAAGAATTGTTATAAATACTATTACAATCTTTAAATATATAAAATTTACTAAAACCTTGAATAGCAGACAAGTATAAAAAATTACTTATTGTACTTAATAACCACCGATGAAATTTGACAGGAGTGATGAACATTTTTAGACGAAAATAAATCATTCTCTCACAACATATTTACACAGCGTCCATACCGTGATCAAACTGCATTTGTTTCTACTCTAGAAAAAGTATCTTTACAATAACTCTTTGTCTAAGCAATGCATTTAGTTTCTTAGAAATTGAAGTGTCCAGGGCTACCCGCCTATATCTTTACATCTTTTACTCAATCTATCTAAATAAGTAATTAAGATTTTATCTAAAACTTTATATGTCGTTTTACGATTAACACAGAGATGATTCTCAAATACATGTGTAATTTAGTTAATATATGCTAATTAGTTATACAAACATTGTGAACGTTTTTAAGTAATAATGAAAATAAATAACGTAAGAATCTTTTTATTATTAAAATAATCAACAGTTTTCTCAAACTAGTTCCTATAGCAAAGTGTATGCAGTTTGCCCAATATTGTAAGTCAAACATATAGTATACATTACTATATATATTTTATGAAATTAATGTATTTCTGATTCATTAACATAAAAAGTAATACTTTTATATACTTCTTCTTCATGTATAGTATACTAGCTTTCCGCCCGCGGCTTCGCCCTCGTGGAATTCGGTTATATCGCGCGACATGGTAAGGAGTAGCCTATAGTCATTTAGTAGTTTAGGTGGGAAAGTTGTAAACAGTTGAACAATGTTACATGATTTTATGTTTGACAATAAGGAACTTCCATACAAACTTTCATCCTCTATTTCAACCCCTTCTACCATTTTTTTCGCAATAAAAAGTATCTTATGTCCTTTCCCAAGTTCAGTTCTATCTTCATACCGAATTTTATCGGTTTAAATCGGTATAAATCGGTTCAGTGGTTTAGGCGTGAAAGCGTAACAGACAGACAGACAGACAGACAGACAGACAGACAGACAGACAGAGTTACTTTCGTATTTATAATATTAGTAAGGACGTATACCAATTTTTATCCAAAGTCCTATTAATGATATAATAATTTAAAATCAATGAAATTACAGAGTTTCTTCTAAATATGAAATGTTTTAATTACTTATACCTATTATAAGACACAGATGAGATATATTAATTAAACCATATAATAATTACTAGAGTAAGAGATGGACAAATATTTAAAAAAGTCTATTATACTCATGTACATAACAATTTTTTATCAAACTCTAATTTCTATTAGTATACGGGCCGCTAACTAGGTGTGTGTAGCCTTACCTCTGCGTTTGGCGCCTGCGGCTGACTTTCTCGACACGTGTAAGTACAACCGGTATTTCGTAATATGAAGATTGAAGTTCCACCTTATATTTAAAATCCAATTATTTTTGAATGAAATACGTTTGCCTATTATCAATAACAATTCAGGCGTTATTTCTAAATTGATTAAGAGAAGACAATAAAGCTCTTGTGCCTAACTAATATTGTCGTCTTAAACTTTAACAATAAAACCAACGACTGTAAGAATTCTCTTGAAATAATTATATGAATCAGTTCTCAGCCGCGTGCCTTCGGTCACGAAAATAACATTCAAAAATGAATTAGACTTAGTTGTAATTGAACATATATTATTAAGTTATTTTTGTATATTTTTTATATTTCCAGTATTTGCGTAATTATGAAGATTAATATATCTAATTACATTTCACAACTGGTTACGAATTCAAATCAGATTTTAATTGTGTCCTCCCTTTTGTGAGTAATATAATTTTAGCACGAAATAAAGTGGTATGCATCTAGAATTTCATTAAGTATAAGTTTTATGTGGTTTAGAATAAATGAGTAATGAACAAAGGAAGCGTGTTCCAGTTTT
Source organism: Philaethria dido (assembly GCA_033558755.1). Lineage (NCBI taxonomy): Eukaryota > Metazoa > Arthropoda > Insecta > Lepidoptera > Nymphalidae > Philaethria > Philaethria dido. Next base: position 191,546 of record JAKGSA010000137.1, read on the forward strand.
TAGAACTTTAAATTCGTGTACAAGAAACTCCAAAATGGGTCAAGAGACTTTTGTAATACTTTTCTTACTGTTACTACGTAAAGCAAAATTTTAGCTATGTTCATAAAACATTGTGCCTACAGAAGATGCTTTGAGATATGTTAAAAGTATTAAATATTAAATAGCACAGATCCTAATTAAGTCGACGACGTCCTCACAGAGTCTCACTTAAACAAGTCTTACTCTGGATAGGCTAATGCAGATAGGAACAACTACGAAGGTATATCTACTGGGTTAAATTTCTATAGAATACCTATCGTGTATGATGAAAATTTATATTATCATTCAAATATATTAATTATAAAATATGTTCAAGTATAATTCGAGGTAATGTTATTATTTATAAAATAAATATTTCTTTGGCTTCAATGGATACTCGTGGCGTTGAATTATGGAACAAATATGCTTTTTCCACAAGGGGTGGTGGAGACTGTAATAATATAATGAATAAATACTACTTATTTAATATATTTTATTAATTATGGTTACCAAAAGCTGTTAGGTAGTAATGCCATAAAAAATATTTTAATTTTATAAGTATAAATAACATAATAATGTTTAAGGAATGTGGCCAGGAAGGTAAACACTATGTATTTAGTAAAGCTGGTTATAACTATTAACATTAAGTTTAACCGCTACACAGTATACTTAATCTGCGTTGCTGAGCATCTAGCGCTAGTGCTGACTGCCTCTCGCTCAATGGTATACTGGGTAGTTTGTCTAATCATTACAAATGGATGTCTGCCAACAACAATACAAATGCGACTGCTTTCCTGCTTCGATAATAGATAAACGAAGCTCTGAAGCTTAAATATATTGTTTAGTTTTGAAATTGTGAGATTTGCATACGTCGGTTTTGTAAATATATTATTTTTTTCTTAAATAACAATTAATTTTCTATATTAGGTAAGCAGTCTTGAGGACAAATTTCTTAAATTTTAATGTTTTGATCTAACCTAAACTTTGTTGTATGGTGGAAACAATTCCATTGCTTTGTTTTATAACAATATATACATTCAATTTTGACATACTTTAAAGCATATCTAGAAATCCTTAGTCTATCGTAAACAAAGACAGATAGCACAAGTATCCATGAACTGTTAATCAATTGAAAAAAACTTCTTTAAAAGGATAATAACCATTCATTTTCAGTTCATTAAAGACACGTGTTTTTTTTGTTTGTACATTACAACTTCCTTTAAAATAATACTTAAAAGGCTCAATATATAATTCAGCATCTACGTTTATAATAGGTACACTCAGAGTAAAATTTGTTGTATTCAGTCATAATGAAACATCTCTCATTCATTTTATACAGACATTAAACACAAACGTTGACGTTAAGTAATCAAGTTTCGGAACCAAAAGCCGCTCATTTGATTTTCACGTGGCATTATATTTGCTCTAGAGACTAACTTTTATGCAACGGGTGAGTTCAGGTAGAACAGCTTGTTTATGCAAAACATCTGCATATTTGCTTAGTTGTGTCGGACTAAATGCCGTCTATTTGGCAAACTTGGTTGATTATTTGCAGTTCAAGAGCCACATAGGTATAGTAGAATAATATAGTAACAGAGTTAAGTGTCATAAACAACGGGCCGACGTCGTTTGCCGACACTCTGACACAGTTTCTATTTAATTCAACAAGCAGTAATCGCAATGGACGCTAAATATAATTACACATTGGCATTCTCAACACGGCGCCGGTCCTCTGACGGCGAGTACATCCTCGCACGCATCCAAATAAGCGCAAGGCAACCCTCCTGCTTACGGATGAGTATTTAATTTTATGTTCTGGATAGTAATTCGTTTTAAAACAATGGCGCTGTACATGCTTTATAAATACATATGCAAGACAGTTTACCTCTTAACCTGTGAGGAATAGGTAAATGGTTTTTAAAGCTAAGCAAGCGTGCGTATTAAGAATAATTCTATTAATAAATTCACGCTCGTACGTGATACTCTGTCGGTTGTTACTGTGATATTGATCTTATAATACAGGTTTTATACATGAATTACAATTATATACGTAACATCATTTTTATATTTAGTATACAATTTCTTTTCATTATGAATAAGTAAATGCGCATTTAAGTTTGCACTTATTTAAAACATAAATACGTGCAGTATTACGATGTATTTTTTTAACTTCATACAGTAATGAAACCCGCACATAGCATGGTGCACTGAGAAACTAGTGTTAAGACACTCCGTTCTCTTCAGATTTCCTGGAGTGGGAATCGAACAACGAGTCTCAGTTACAATGGCACGCTTGTGCCTCTGCGCCGCGTGCCAATCACTTAATTTGAATTTCTAATGTAAATTTATTGAGTGCCTTTTTCTAATATCGATTTTTACATTTAACTTTACGACTAGCTACATTTTGTCTATATTAAGGACTTTGTACTGGCAAAGTAAATTTAAGTCAGATATTTTACGCAATTCAGATTCGGGCCGAATTGGCAAGTTCGGTGTCATGGTAATATAATGTCATAGATAGGAAGCACTGTATATCGGGTGCAGTAATGTAAACAACGGGATAACCGCTAGCGGGCGGGCCTCGACCGACCAGTTTAATGAAGAGATTTGGCACGACTGCACGAGTCTTAACGGTTTCTGTCTGCAGATATATACTTTGCCACACAGCGCGGCTAACACTTTGCTACTTGATGGTTAGTAGTACTTAAATAATAAGCAAACATTAATTATTTAGCACGACGGCGCAGGAATCAATACACATAAAATTTTACAAATTTCATATACAACTATTTAACTTGTTGTACCCAAGAATATCAACTAATACGAGTACATCTGCACTATGTGTGTTGGCTTAACTACGTACTATGTAAATTAGTTATATTTTTAAAATAATTTACTAAATAAAGGAACGATAATAAATGGCATGCCTCTGAACTTTAAACAAGAGGTATTATTTCTATAAAGAAGTATAAATTTTATCGCCATTACAGTATTGCTTCATGTTTTGTATATTATTCATATTTAATAGAAACAGACCATATACCCAAAAACAAAATGTTGGAATATAATATTAATAAAGAAACAATATAAGTGATTACACAGTTATGTGGTAAATTATGTAAATCCCCATAAGCATTGAAGATAATAAATAGAAAAAAGGATCTAAGGTTTTTCTTATATTGCGTGAAGTAAAGTTAAAGAACTAAACCTGGTATTAAAATAAAGCATTATGTATTTTTAACTAAATGATACTTAATTTTAATATAACTGCCAACAAGCCTTTAAATTATAAGGAACAAAAAACCCGACCAAACCAATTATTCAAATTTAGGAAGCAAATACAAATAGAATAGGCTATAAAAGCTAGCTATGTTTTATATATTTGAAATGTGCTAATTATTAAGTCCTTTCATTTGATACCCCTCATGGTACCCATCAACGATTTTTCTGTTTTTATCCATGACGTAATTGCCTCTAGAGGCCGCCAAATTGAAGTAAAAGTGACGTCACATATCTAAGAACACTTTGAGTATGAATACCTACCTAACGTCACCTTAATTATATAAATCGGTCCAGGGGTTTAGAAGATATGAGGTAATAAAGAATATTACAAACATACATGATACTCCTCTGATAGTCGGGTAAAAATTATAATCTGCGCTTTATCATTCATGTTTTTTTTTTTTAACTTCACGCTGTATTCCGCATATAGCAGGGTAGGCAGAGGGAACCAGAGAATCTAGTGCTAAGGCACTCCATTCTCTTTCAACAATTCCGTTCCCCACTTTCCGCCGAATTGAGGCATTGCGTGTTGAGTGGCGGAACTCAACGCCGCGCTTTGCCTCTTTTACTAAACCCAAGAAATGAAAATACTAAATTTTACATTTCCTGGAGTGGGAATCGAACCCACAACCTGTCGCGTTTACAGTCGCACGCTTGTGCCTCTGCGCCACGACAGGCGTCTTTATATATGTATAAATAATTTTGTTTTTATATATGTATAAATAATAATTATTATAATTAAAGTACCGTTTTGTTACGTGGTCAGTGGTGGTACGAACGGTAGTACATCGTACTCATATACGAGTATGTCTCCATTGAGGAGGGACGAGTACATTGTGAAAGCAGACTATGTACACATAATGCATCGTGTGTATTGATAACTGTGACCATGCAACCTAAATTGTAGTTTATATAGAATATAAATTTAAAATATAATAAGGTATTTGTGACCTGTAAAGAGACATTTATTTGAGAAATGAATGTAAAATATTTTGTAGTTTTATATTATAGGAATATTCGTTTCACTGGTTTGACAGAATATGTTTAAAATATACCAAAAATATAGAATGGAGCGGTTTAGTGTTTAGGTTATTTTTACCAAACCCGCTAAAACCGTCGGAAGCTAAAATTAAATGCTCACACTAGTATACGCGTATACTTAAAAAGCTTAAAAGGATTTATTAATATTAAATTATGATAAATATACATATCTAAATTTATTTTTGATTAAGGCGATTAATAGACACCATTCAGTCTACGTTTTCTTCAATCACATGTTTGACGACATCCATACATGTGTCTATCAATTATAAAAACCGGTCCTATAATAAATAAGAACGAGATTGTGTGCATATTTAATTCTGATGAATTATTCAAAAGGCTTTTCGGTCGTGCTACTAACTAAAACCTTTAGTCTCAAGACAGTTAAAGCATGGTAACCCCAACTCGTACGTTGATAACTGCGCACTGAACGTCGGCGTCTGTACTTCCAATTTTACTTCATTTGCATACTCCACTCGCAGCCGTGTAATGCCACCTGAACATGTCGCATTGACTACTGATGGGTATCAAGGGGTATCACTGTCGGTTATTACGCTAGATACAGTGTTTCGGAAACTAAATTTATGTAAAACAGATAATCATGTAAGCTTAAGTAAAAGACTGTTCTTACTTGTACATGGTTTTGCTTGAGTTCTCCTTCGGCAAATGATTATATCTAAAGTAATATAATTTCCACAGCATGAGCGCGGTGCTACCCGGCCGTCCTCCGTATAACATGTGCCTAATGTCTAACAAAAGTAGAAATAGAAATTATTTATTTCGAGGTTGTTATAATACAGGGTATACATGAAAATAAAATAATATTTAATAAAGTCTAGCAAAAATTCAACTTTTTATATTATTATTAATGAAAAAGATTGTCTATTTATTTATGTCTTAGTTCGTATTCAGGTAAAGATTTTGCAAAATTTTATGAAGACATAATTCTGCTACTTTACCAATCTCTATAACACCTCTAGGTGCAGTTGCTTAAATTTTTATTACAGCTATGAAAGGTAAGCATAGGAAGACAATTAGAAAAAGGACAAAAACTAGTAGCAAACTAGCGCACTTTTAATTGGATGAGACTACTTCCTTTAAAACGACATCTCGCAGTCGCCGACCCTCGTCGTTACTAGCTTTTTTACTATCTTACAAGAACCTGTAAATAATTAAGAAATTACTTGGTAAGAATGTTTTGTGTTTTTATTTATATACACTATATAATTTAAATTACTATTTCACATAGATATTAAATGAGGTATAAATACGCAAATGCTACGATATATAAATTACATAAATACGCGTATATTTAAGAAGCTTAATACGATACGATACGACGTACATATATTATGACTACCCAGCTCCTGGTGGAACTAGGCAAGGCTTCCACTATCGTATATACATAACTGACGTATATATAAATAAGCACTTAATAAATTGGTATATAAATATATTTATATATTCTGGCATTTACAATATCTTGACCGTCCATGGAACTAAATAAGAGATCGATAATAGGTTAGCAAAACTTTATATTGTGTATTCAAAAGTTGAAAAATGGAATTCTAATATCTTGCTAGCAACATAATACGAAGTGACAGACGCCTATCAACTCGCTCGTCGGCCCGTGACTAGGGATAACTGCAGTGTTTGATATGTCAGCGTTGCGTCGGGTTAATTTCATAAAATATCTATATATGTACATAGTTTTATTATATTATCGTTACATCTAAAAAAATGCTATTTTTCTAAATTTTATTATTAATAAATTAAGCGCCTGTCGTGGCGCAGAGGCACAAGCGTGCGACTGAAAACGCGACAGGTTGTGGGTTCGATTCTCACTCCAGGAAATGTAATTTAGTATTTTCATTTCTTGGGTTTGGTAACAAGGCCAAGCGCGGCGTTGAGTTCCGCCACTCAACACGCAATGCCTCAATTTGGCGGAAAGTGGAGAACGGAAATGTTGAAAGAGAATGGAGTGTCTTAACACTAGATTCTGGTTCCTTCTGCCTACCCCGCTATATGCAGGATACAGCGTGAAGTTAAAAAAAAAGGAAAAAAAGAAAATAAATAAATAAAAGTTATGACGGTAAAAAATATGTCTTACTAAGATTACTAGTACCGAATTTACTGATGATATACCGAATTTATTAAATACTATCAAACTGGACATTTAATTTTTAAAAAGCAGGTCATGGTATAGCAGGGATTCCGTGGGATAAAGCATTTTCATAGAAGAGTAGTCAAAGATAACTTAGTGTCTTGACACCCTTTTCGCCGTTTCCCGACCAAATTCGAGACATCGCGTGTTAAGTGGCGGAATTAAACGTCATGCTTTGTCTTACCAGAGCGAACAAATTCCAACATTTCCCCGGAAGGTGATGCGAACCCACAACCAATCACGTAATAATTTTTGCACGTACGAAACAACTGAACCTGAACTTGAAAAATAATTATATCATTTACATGCTTGCTTTAGTTGTTCTTTCTTTTTATTATTTTTACCTATATCGATGTACCTACCAATACAAGAAAACCTTGCAACGTTATTTTGACCCACTTCTCGGCATCCAATTGCTTGAAAGTCTGCACACGTGTCCAGATCCTATAGTACAATATTTTCATAGCACAAATCTGATGTCTATTGTCTTTAGTTTCTTTTTTAAACTAATTTGTTTTTAATTACTTATTATTCTTACATATATATATATACAGTTTATTTTTAAAATGTTAAAAATTTTAACACACTAAATTACAAAAGTAACGAATTTTTGATTTAACTTGTACTTTACTTATCAAAAGATGTATGTTTAAACAATTTTGATACACTATAACATATAAAAATGGTGCAGTATCAAGTAGTTTAAATTAATTAAACTTACTGATATCACCATTTAAAACGTCTTTCCAGGAAATGAACCTGTTCCTCTAAACACACTTTATTTATATTTACTTAGGTACCTTTGTATTTTTTCTAGGTAAATTAGTATAAGCGGTGTTATTTTGCCTGTTTTTTATCTTTCACTTCAAAAATCTTCAAATAAGACTAACGTTGAGCCGTTACAACGTGATTTCACATTACAGATACTTTGTAGGAGACAAAATAGACCAGACGTAAGCCTTATGATAAGCGTGTCGCCTTCAGATATAAGTACGTAAATCTCATACGCTCAGCAATTTTGCTGGCTGCTCTTCATGACGAAAAATGCAGACTGCCTATATGGAATATCTTACAACAACGTAAACTTTTTATAATTTTCTAATTTATTAGAAACTAAATCATTTCAACTTTTTAAAACTGATTTAACTATGCTGCTGAATAAAAGAGACTTACGTTTTATCCTGAAGTAGTTTAATTTTTATAAAAAACAGAATTATTTTTCCTCATTATGACAAGGAAAGAATTTATTAGTATTTATCTTTAAGTGTAATGCATGTTGGCGTAACCAGCGTGGTATCTAATTTATATATGTATGCCATCTAAGCAGTCTCGAAATTACATACGTGATGCTTGAATAATAGTTAACATTAAAATGTATCCATTACCTTTTTAGAACGAGAAATAAAATAACTGTTTGACATTGACATAAATTGACATAAGGCTTGTTTATTTATTGTACTTCAATGCGTGCTCTTGTCCTTTACAAACATTATTATATGACCGCACTTAAGAAGCGAGCTGGCGAAAATTCTCTTTCTATTTATCTTTTACATTAAGTTTCACATCTAATATACTCAAATAAACCACAAAAATACTATATTATTAAAATAGCAACATATTTTTTACTGTTAAAATCTGCAATAAATTATCTAAAATATTTTACAAATTATTGTGAGTTTGCAAAATAAGTTTACCAAATGTAACAACTCCAATTAAATTAGAAGGTTTTTAGTATAAGACAACTTTCATGTATAATTTTATAATAATGAAAGAAAGTTTGTTGTAAACTTCAAGCTTTGATTGTATTGATGCCTTAAAAGTGAGCACTGCAAAATTGACTTATAGTCCTAGTGGTTAAATATATCACAATGTAAATGCATTTTGCTAAATTTTGCATGTAAATATAAATTACACTTAAAAATTCTAATTTAAAATCTGATTTCATTCTTTATAAAAATAATAATTTATTAATTGAAAATATATTTGTGATAATTAGGTATAAAAGGTAATAATAAAGCTTTTTTAAAACTTTAACTGAAGTTCCTAGTAATTGAGAATATATACGAAAATATTCCACTATTGCTGCATGAATAGCCATATTAAATCCAATTGAATATTTAGTAGACAGTTGTGTGGCCTCTGGAAACATTAGTAACGGCATTGAGTTATATTAAATTCATTAGTTTGCTGGCCTAATTTTGGTATATTCCATATTTTTATATATGAAATACACTAAAATGTAAATATATTTAATTGTAAATATTTACAATTAAATATATTTACAATTTAATATTTTTATTGTATTTAATTTAATATTTTTTATTATACTTCCTATTAATACTTAAGCCTCTATATAAATAGTTGAACGTAAAATAAATAAATGAATAAATATTTATAATTTAAATTTCTATATAATATATCTAAAGGTGTATTTAGATAATATATTTTCAGACAAACATCGTTAAGGTCCATTATGTTTTGAGTTATTTACAAAGTTTTCATTTATATTAGGACATTCATTTCATATTTTATCTAACATATAAATTATTCCAAAGTATAATTTGTAAATTTATAGACCGTGGATGTCAAGTACGCTTAAATTACATGATAGTCGCCCGCAACTTCGTTGCGTAAACTTTATGAACTTGAACATACTATTTCCTTTTTTATCTTTCGTAGTTTCGACTGTAAAACGAAACATCCCGTTTTTTGCTGTTCTACCACTCACCCCATGGTAACTACAGGACAAATTCGAACTTTTCTGGTAGGATAGGCAGAGGGACTGGAGCTCCAAACGCTTCTCTATAGAATTGAAATTAATTAATATTGCTTTTGATATGTGCATTTTGCTTGCTTGAAAGAAGATAGTTATTATACAAGTTCTCGACTAAGTACAATAGTAATAAATAAATCTATAACATTTTATTATATGGACAAATTTATTTTAATGAGAAAAAATTCAATGGTTTTATTGTATTTTCTTTTATTAAAAAAAAAAAATATATATATATATATATATATATATCTTACGTATGGAAAGAATCGACGCTCATTCTATATTCACTTCACGCTCAATTACTATAAAATTATTAATAACATTCGTGTTAATCAATCTTTATCTTTTATTTAATTATCATTCAGAACATTTATATTTATATATTTTTCATAAAGTAATATTTGTTATAGGATTTTATATTAAAATATACCAATATAGAATACGTTGTTCTTTGGCGCATCGAGCTTTCGGAGAGGCAGCATAAAAGGATAATTCAGGATGCTTTCACTGTCACTTTAACGACTGTCGATATTATTTATTATTCATGCATGCATTCATATAAATAATATTAATGTAAATCTCATTATGTGACATTATTTTTATTAATAACTAAATTTTAAAGATTCCTTAAATGGTACATATTCAATAACTATGTAATGAAATTGTTTGCTTAATATATTTTATAAGCATAATAGCAATTATCAAATTAGTTTAATCAATTCTTACCTTCGCATTCAATGCTACAACAATCATACGTCGTGAAACGTTCACCAACATCGACGCGGGCGGCGGCGCATAACCTTATTCCCACTTCACATTCTGACAGTCACCCACTTTCAATACTAAACTGGTTTAACAAAGACTTTTTCTTAGTGTTGCACTAAACAGCAACACAAATTAACAACCCAATGTATATTAGTTCCTCGAAGTTCAAATGTTACGTTCACTTTAATTTGTAAAACAAACTAGCTTTTAAGCTCTTCATAATAAACTATGAGGTATGAAGTGTTTATTTTAGGATAACCGACTTGACCTCATCAAGGTGCTATATATAATTTACCTCTAGCATGAAAACATAATTTTACGTAACGATACAGAACAATAGTGTAAATATCAATGAATTTGTGCTACAAGACAAAAACGTCACGACTTATCGTATATACAGACAACCGGCGTGAGCGCTTCGGGCTTAGTCGAGTTTATTCGTAATATAACCTATAAAATAGTACTCCATCTCTCTCTAATTCACGAGATAAACGACAGAGTAGATCAGATCACTGAACCGAAAAGAAACAGAAATAAGTCTTTCTCATACATTGGCCGCAAGCCGGCTACCCTGCGGAACTGGTTTTATATTATTACTTCTTAGCCGTAGTAAACTATAGGCCATATATTCATAAAACGTAGCGAGAAGCGAGCTTTACGCAAGGGGCTGAGCTTATGACGCTGGAAGGAAACTGTTACTGAACGGAAATGGATACTGCCGGTGCAGCGATTATAATACTATAAAGGGAAATATTAATATAGGTGCCAAGAACATTTAATTTTTAAGTTCAATAGTTTAATATTGAAATATTTAATATATTTAAGTTTATGTCTATACTGTGATCTAATTATATAGACTTTAATAAAAAATCCTTAAATGCTTAATTACCGTAAACTAACTAAAAATATGTTGTAAGTATTTAACACTTCGTTAATATATAAAAATAAATAAAAAAGGATTCAAAGATGCGCCAAAAATTTTAATTAAAATTGAGCCAGTCAACCACAAAAGCATAGTTTACGAAACTCTTTACGTGGGGTTAAGCTGGTAATTCGAATGTAACAGAAATGTTACCTAAAATCAATATTTTAAGTATACGTCTATACGTATTATATCAACAATAACAATGATATCATTTATTGCAGTTGGGTGCGTAACCATAACCAAGCCTACCGCACGTATGATGCGATAAACGGTTGTAGGTTTATCTTTAAAATAGGCTAGTTTCCTGATCGGGATAGACAAAGCGAAGCGTTAGATAAAGTGGAAATAGAGCAATTTCTTTACATGTGGAAATTGTTTGAAAAATATTATAAGCTTTTTATTTTGTTTATATGTTTTATATTTTCATTAATATATACTTTAATTAATTAAATTTATGTATTCGTATTTGTTACCTCATGTAATTATTTAATGAGCAAAATGAATAAAATTGTATAAGGTAAGATTGTGCAAAAAAATAAATATAAATTTTATATTACAACAACTGAGCAATCACAATAATATATATTACATATTATGTTATTTCAGAAATCTAAAGAACTTTTAATCGGGTAAATATTTCAAATAGACGTTTGAAACGTTAAGAACAAGGGCAGTTACATAAACTAAGGAAATATTTGAAAGCTTGCGGTATAATTACTAAAACATTTTTCTTATATTATGTTTGTACAATTATATTTATACAGTATGATTATAAATGAGTGATTAGAATTTGTTTCATACAGTTGACCACAGTTCATTGTTTTAAAATTTGTAATAAATGTACACAGTATTCCTATGCTAACGTAAGCTCATTGAGCTGCATTTAGGTAACCAATTTTCAACGAAATATCGAGAGAAGCAATTTGGAATCCAACGGCAGAGATGAAGCTTGTTGATCACCATATATTAACTAATTATCAATTCATATTTCCTAAAAGCGAATAATCAAGAGAAGCACAAGAGGCAGTTAGCAAGAACACTGCTGTTTGTATTCCCACGCCTCCTAAGCCTCGTTGGCTAGTCAAACCGTGGAAAGCGCGTTGACACGGTTGACCGCAGTAACGGACCGATTTATTTACATTAATTAATAATGCTTTGTTCATTGAAAGAACCGTATTGAGCTATAATTTTCAAATAATTAAATTGTCGTTAATAAAACAATTAACTGGATGCAATATGTTTAACATTACACGTCGCATAGCTTTTTGAACATTATGCAGAAGCTAATCTAGGTTCTTTCGTAATGGTCTATTTGCGTTGAGGGCTACTGTCAGTTTTTGCTTAACTTGTAGGTCTAAGGATGGATACAGAGCATTTTTTTCTATTTTATTTTATTTTTATTTTCAATGCATAGTTTAGAAATAAGTATTAGTTGACTTTTTTTTTTAAATAAAAATAGACCATAAGAGAAAATGATTTAATATAGTATTGTAATTTCATATCATTTAACCTATCACATATTTCTAATGTTTTAACAATCATTTGACTTGATTGAAAATAATCCCTCTTAAAATTTTTTTTCTTAAAAACTTAGAAAAACAGCAATATCTCGTAATAACATTTTACGTTGTTTGCGTAAAATACTTATAAGCCTAGAGTTTTTTTAGACAGGTGGATTAAGGTACAAGAGAAAATTCGAAATTAAACTATTAATAGAAAGCAAAATGTGTTATTTAAAGCTTAAAATATGATTATTACGCCAAAATTCTATCTACTAAGATAGATTTTAATGACTTATAATTTTTATAAGTATATGTATAGTATAGTATAGTATAGCCATGTAAGTTTTGAGTTCAATGTTTTTTTTCTTTATATGTATAATAATTTTTGTGTAAGTCTGAAAATAAAGCTCAATAGAGTTGGATTCTTATTTCACAATTGACTTTATCTAAATATTAGAAACGAAATTCTTTTTTTGATTAGAAAAAAAATCATTATAATTTGTCAAGTACAAGTACTTGAAGCACTACCTGACTATGTGACACCCTATTAATGACACCTTTGCCCTTTAATCTGTAATAAGTAAAACTTGCACAGCACAGTACCTAAGACGTACGTACAAAATATTAATTGTACCGTTTCATATTTCTAAAGTAATACAAACATGAATGAAAATACATTTTTCGTTTCAAAATATAATGTTATATAAAGTAAAATATAATGAATGAGAGCATGTAGCTCAAAGTAACTATTAAACAGCTTTGAAACTAATCATTTTATCTGTGGTAATATTTATAAAACAAATATAATACGTAATGCTATGTTCAGTTTAATGAAATTAAATCCAGAGATAATAATTAACGGGTTTCACGGAATCTAATATGCGTATAATGAAATTGAAACGTTTTTCAACTCATTTGCAGGGAGAAATAGCCTGCAGTGTAATTGGATAGCGAGTGAGAAGAGGGAAAGTGGATGAATGCAGGCGATTGCCCTCACAGTTCACGAGAAACGCAAACTGCATAAGAACACTTATGCTAACTTTTTACATACATCAACACGTTGAACGTATAAGTTTGTTTATGCAATTGGATTTGAACTTAACAAAATCAAATTTATTCTAATAAAATTCAGTTTACATATGGAGTAGATAAACTGAAACAACAATTTTTATTTTTCTCGTTCTCTTCCAAAAATACGACGTAATTTTTCTGTTATCCTTTCCACCTTCACCGACAAAACAGAACCATGTTGAGCTTAATTAAGGATACTTATATTTAAAATACTGTAACATGATGTAAAATCTTACCTCGTAACTTCAGTAACATCCACTCGATTATCTTACAACTGGTATATTCAAAATTAAGTGCTTTAGGTATAGTTCTTAAATTATAACAAAAACTTAATATTGACAATAAGAAAAAATACAGGAGACTAAGTTACTTAAAAGTTGTTTATTTAAAAATATTCTTATTTGGATTTATTTCAAAATGTGATTTAATTTATAAAGAACTTAACAGTCCTTTATCCAACTCTACATACGACAATCACGTGGCGTTGTGTTGTGCCCGTAAACACGTTCGACGCGTTAGGCGGCTAGTTAGACACTGGGCGGGCGGCTCCCGCCCTTACAAGTTCAGGGTAAGTTAAGGTGACTTTTTACTGTTGTAATAACATTTTCAAGTAAATTATAACAAAACAGTACTTGTTAACTGTATTGACTTTAATGGCATATGTTTTAAAATAATCAAATATAGTACCTACACATGATTAATTATATGACAAATATTATTGTAAAAAAACCATATTAGAATGCAACAATTTTTATAGTGCCATGAGTTAAAATTTTACTTATATTTGAGAAATAGACATTATGACGGCTTAGTTGGACTTTAGGTGGAGATTTATGGATATGACATAGGTTCTATTATATTAACGCAAAGTCGAAGTAGAGTGTTACAAAACTCTCTAAACCTTCTACGAAAAGTTTCTAAATCAGAATCTCCATTGTCAGTTAAAATAACTTCGTTTTGGTATACATATTAAATACTGCTTTTATTATGTGAATATACGTAATCGTAGTTTTTTTTAGCTTCACGCTGTATTCTACATTGCAGGGTAGGCAGAGGGAACTAGAGAACCTAGTGTTAAGACACACGAAAAGACATTTCCGTTCCCTACTTTCCGTCGAAATTAAGACAACGTGTGCTGAGTAGCGGAACTCAACGTCTGACACTATATACATACCAATACAATATATTATATGCCTATATATAAATTTCTCTTGAATGTACGTCCCCATTTTTTTAAGGGGATCTCCATTCATGGTTTTAGATTGACATCGCAATATGATCATTTGCATAACGCTGAAAAATTGTCAAGGATTCATCAGTCCTCCTTATTAAAATGTAATAATTAGACGTAGTAAAGTTACGTAAATTTCCATTGTGTATACATTTTTTACATAAACATATTTGAATGATTTTTGGTCTTTAGGCAAAATTTATCGTTTGGTTTTACTTTTTTATAATATTTTAATTGGTCCGAAGGAGTAAAGTGGCTCTTTAACTTTAAATTACTCTCAATATGTAACGGTTAAAACCTGTATACGTGAGTAAAACATAAAACTTTCTGTAAAACATTGTTGTTCAATATTTTTTTCTTTATTATTTTTTAAATCAAAAATATGCTTAGTGTATCTTATTTTAAATATTTCATGAGTTTCACGAGTATTGTAACTAGTTACTAGCAACTACACTATCAACATCGTTAGAAGTAGGTACAATGAAAATGACACAGGAAACTTAATATTATAGGAACAGTTAAAAGCTAAGATGTAAACAAAGGATATCTAAAAGGCCCTCGTTATAAATCTCATCACGTTAGTAGTTACATTGTTAGCGATAGTTTGGGACGTAATGTAAACAAGACCGGCATTATTCAGGGCAAGGCTTGAAGATATTTCAGCTATCTGGGGTTCGGCATCGGCCATTGGAATTCTGCTTCGATGTTTTACAAGTGTTTGAGGACAGCGCTGCAGGCACTGCCTAAATAGAGATATTTCGACAAATGACACAAAGCAGGAATTCAGGTTGTTTGCATTTATTTAGGAAACGAGCGACCCGTTTCAGCGATGGACTGTATTTGTTAAAAATATAAACTTTTTCTTTTTTTTTCAAATTTAACACTTGTGTATTTCTCTTTATATAAAAAGAAAGTATTGTGTCACGCTTCGTTAAATACTGTATATAGAAACTGGTATGATGTCAAAGTCGATATAGTTATCAAAACACCGTTATCAAAATGTATACAAACTTTCAGCCTGCTATGATTTTTTCTGCAGATTGGGCTTTAAAATGTATAATATGATTGGACTATGATGTAGCGAAAATGGAGATAATCTATTTACGAGCTTATACTCCTCTATTTAAAAAATATATTTTCTACATTTAATAAATCCTTACTAATATTATAAATGCGAAAGTTACTCTGTCTGTCTGTCTGTTACGCTTTCACGCCTAAACCACTGAACCGATTTTGAGAGAAATTCGGTATGAAGATAGAACTGAATTTGGGAAAGGACATAGGATACTTTTTATTGCGAAATTGAAATAGGGGATAAAAGTTTGAATGGAAGTCCGTTATTGTCAAACATAAAATCATGTAAGATTTTTCAACTGTTTACAACTTTCATACTAAATCACTTAACCAATTTTGACTAATAGTCTAGACCTGGGGAAAGACTGTAGGCTACTCCTTACCATGTCGCGCGATATAACCGAATTCCACGCGGGCGAAGCCGCGGGCGGAAAGCTAGTAATGTAATAAAAGTGAGTGCATCAAATTACTAGTGAGTCCCTCATTAAATTACATTTTTTAATATTTTTTTTGTAAAAATATACCTATGGCTTCTTAATATACCGAATATCTACATATTTAGTAAGCATATCGTAGCTTGTATCAAATTTGATTGTGATAATAAACTATGGGTATGTGACTTTTCACTGACATTGAAGCTCTGAATCACGTACAAATACAAATATACATAAATCTGTTCGAACAGCAATAAAATACTACAGACTAGACGGACTCCCTTCATTGTTATAAATTTCAAACAAAGAGTTTGTTCGCTTTGGTTGGCTTAGTCTATTTCGTATTCTGTGAAATATGGATGAACTCGAAAACTGATTATAATTAGTTGATTAGTCCAATATAATAATATCTTCATATTACAGTGTATATTTAGAGTTCTATTAAATAATGAAAAAAAATGAATACTTGAATCACGTTACGCTACTAACGGTCCAGAAACTTACTAAATCAAATTTTGATATAAATACGAATATAATACGAGTGTACCTGATTCAGTATGTCCTTTAGCTATTATTAAAATGTTAAAGGTTAATAGAAAATAATAGGTATTATTTTAACAACATTTACAGGTAAATTCCACCCCCGTAAAAAGGCTAATGAATCATTTTCACGACAACTTAACCTTTTATAAATAAGGTAAAGTTTAAGCAATAAATCTTACATACATATGAATATATTATTAGGAGTTTCCATATTAAAATATTCTTCGAAATAATAAATGAATATAGCACTGTTTCTAGAAACGAAATAATTTCAAATCATTCGAAACTTACATGTAGAGTTGTGAAATGAATAATTTATAAAGTACGAAAATTATTATATTTTTGGTTTGACATTTTTGGAAACATGTAAGCTTATTTTTTTATGTTTTTTATATTTCTATAACGAAATTGAGTCATTGGAGCATTCTATGATAACACTGAATAAACTATTAATTGAGCATTCCTTGAATGCATGCCATGAAAAACCTATTTGCTAGTGACTAATATAAGTGCTACGAATTTTCATGCTTGCGTGTCACCACCGAATTGAAGTATAGCCATGGCTCACGCCCTACAATCTGAAATTCTTTACTTTTATTTTAATAATTTCTTTTTTCAGAATCAAAACTTAATTAAAACAAAATGAAGTGAGCTTATCTTAATTAGTTACAAGTTACATTATAACAAGTAAAAAATATTGTCATATTGTAATGCAGTGTTTTATCTACATTCCAAGTAAAATAATTTTACTTGGAATGCAGATAAAACATTGCATTTCATTACTTCGTTCTGTTTTTCTGTCAAATGTTAAATCTCTGATTCTATTTTAATATAAATAAAGAATTAAAATGACGTTTAATTCTCATAGTTATCTGAATTATAAGTAAAATAATTAGAAAAATAGCCTACTAGATTTAAAATACAATTTGGAACTTATTCTTTTTTATACTTGAGAAAATCCGTAACTGCTACCAGCCCGATTGGGGACTCGGACGGGTTATGTGGGGCCTCGGAGCGGCAGATGTAAGGCCATCAGTAAATTCACTAAAACCTTACGATGCTCGTCTACGAACGTCACTAGCCGAGGTCACGGGAACATCTCAGTCTTCCGTAAACTTCGGTGGCAGGAGCCTGCATGGCACGTCGCGGCGTCAAGAATGGTGGGTACCCTCGATTACCTGCTAGAGCAACCTACGTGCACCCACTCGAGCCAGAAAATGAACGCGATCAACTCCACCAAGCTGAGCAGAACTCGCTTATGCATTTAACTTACTTTTGCATTATTAATAATTATTTAATAATTACTTATAATAAAAAGATTTATATTATAACTAAAACAAAGAAGTAACTCCGCGTCACTTGCATGTTTTCATCTTTCTAGGCAATAATATCATACCAATATTCAATATTAATGTAATAATAATTATGTTACTGTATATAATAATATAAATTTTATAGTATTTCGATACCGATTTGTATATTTTAGACATACATACTATGTGCAATTGACTAAGATCCACGTACACCAAAATATTAAATTATGAAATTACTTAGTATTCTACGAGGTTTAGAGTATAAAAATGTAAAAATATTTTTAGTAAACTGATTAATATTGAACGACTAGTTTTCTTGCTATTAATAACCATGCTTAAAAGCTTAGAGCGCGGGTACGTTTGTGACGAAGACAGAATTCTAATTACATTTTTAATGTAGAACTTTATGTCACTGAACTAAACAATTCAGTCCACGTCAAGTGCGCACTCTAGCTCTAGAAACGTATATGTCGAGGCGTATTTCTTGCACGGTGCGCTTATTTCGCTTACGGCTCGAATGAATGCCAAATCACGCATTGTCAAATAACTATTGTCCATTAGCAAGTGCTTGTTATTCATGTGGCACTAGATCTTAGGAAGCGGACACCTACTTTGCAGGTCGTTGTAACACAAGGTGGAGGTTTAACAAGCACAATGAGCAACGAGACATGCAAATGACGTCTCTATTATTTCACGACGGATGCACTAGTCTTTACAAGAATTTACATAGGAATGGAATACTAGCAGTTAGGCACTTCCGTATAGAGCAGAGGTTGCGGGGTTCTGTAAATTTTCGTTACGCGCCGCTTCTCTTGCTTCGCGCCGCATGATTACAATCCTAATCTGGAATATTCATTCATAAATTCTATAACATTTACATAAACGCGCCATTACCGTATTCTGAATGTAAGTTAGGGCATAAATTGTCTCAATTAGGAATTCCTATGACATTACCATTTTAAAATTATTATTATTCGAGTTTACTGACTATTAAATTGAGATTTTCCATATATTGCAAAAAACTACAATAACATTATTTAGTGTTTTCTTATTGTTGTATCGTTATATCGTAGAACGTAATAAAGACAATCCCTTCAACCTTATTTTCTGTGTGTATTTCATTCATTTAATTAACAGAGGCTATTGTAACGCAGGAGGACAGCGTCTACTTGTAAACACGGCAAGTTATGAGTTTCTTCACACGGGGGAATGAAAAATTTTGAATCATTTTCTTCTCCTGTCTATTAAAAAAACGTGGCGTTGAGTTCCGCCCTCTAACAATCAATGTCTCGATTTCAGGTGGAAAATGGAGAACGGAGTGTCTTATGTCTCTGGCTTTCCTGCTACACGGAAATTGGCGTAAATATAAATAAATAAAAAAAATAACATCTCGTTAATACAACGTATCTTTACTGTTTACTTCAGTTTGAAATAAAGCTTTTATATACTTACGATTTTTTTTAACTTTACACTAAATAGCATTAGGCACATAACGAGTATACTTACGTTTTATATATTTTAGTATAAAAGTTACCTGATATCTGAAAATTCAGAATTTTAAAAAACCTTGCTAAAATTAATTCAACTAAGAAACAGATAAGCAATCAAATATTTTAAGCTGTAAAGATGTTACAAATGTATAAACTACATTAGCATTTTTATAATTAAGTTTCGAAGTCACAGATAAAATTTAATTATATGTATAGAAAGGTATACTTGTGCAAAATCATTTAAGATTTCTACAGAAAAGAAACATAAGTTAAATGTTAAATATATTTTTAAATTTCCAATTTATTTCATCAGA
Organism: Philaethria dido; assembly: GCA_033558755.1. Classification (NCBI taxonomy): domain Eukaryota; kingdom Metazoa; phylum Arthropoda; class Insecta; order Lepidoptera; family Nymphalidae; genus Philaethria; species Philaethria dido. Next base: position 211,489 of record JAKGSA010000137.1, read on the forward strand.
AATTACATATTACGAAATTTGTTAATTATTTTTGGTAGGTCAGACCAACATGACAAACGTGGGTTGTGTAATCACGTATTGCACTGCCTGCGCTTGCGTCGCTTTCTGCTGACCTTGGACTACGCACCGCGAAGTCGAACTGGTTAAGAAACTAAGACAAAATTCACAATCTAATCCTTTACAGATATCAATAAATTATATTTGACTCCATTGCATATCGACGCAGTTCCAAAGCTGTGACTATATTGTGGGTTTAATTCCTACATAACAAATGTTTATATTTAAGTAATTTACAATTCTCCGATAGAATGAAGCATGGTCCGATAGAATGAAGCGTGGAGAACAAAGTGTCTTAGCATTACGTCCATTTTGTCAATAATTTTGTATAATGTGTTTATAATATACTAAATTGATAGCTGACGATTATTGTTAGCGCCAATCTCGCGTGTAGGAATATTAACATTAAAACAACGGATTTGGCTTCGTAGGCTGTAAATATTTTTAATACATATTACAGAATTTAAATCTTCAACACACTACAAATAATTTTCGTTTAGACGTACTCTTGAGAGCCAATGTAATATTTCCATTCGTCCATGCATCCTAACAGCCTGTTTTAAAGATTTACCTGGACAAGTTATCTTTAAATGTATTTTGGTTACCATAACATACATTTCTATAACTATTATAGACTCTATATTCTTATCGGTAAGAATCAAACGTTTCCCGTGCGATGAAAAGGCGAGCTATGGTCAAATAACATAAACCAGTCACAGAATACAATAGACGAGAACAAAAGCTTTGTTTACAATCTATAACGACACATACTATGTAGGTGTTATCGGTAATACGTTTTGTTTTGAACCGGTTATCATGATGCTGGGGCTAAAACGTTTGTCCTCGCAAATTTCCAATGAAATTTGTAAGCTAACAACGTGCTGTCTAATATTTCTACATTAATGATACGCATATTTAAATATTTATAAAAAATATAACAAAAAATGTACTAAAGTAGAAAGCGTAAAAAATGTTATAATAATTAACAAACAAACTATAAATTAAAACATTCTTTCTGATATCTACAAACAACTGTAATAACAGCTTCTCTCGTCTTATCCCGCATGCTGTGGTATTGGTAGTCTGAGAGAACCTAGAGTCAAATGCCAGTTCATTTTTCATTTTCCATCCGAATTGAGATATTTGAGAGGCGAACTCAAAACACGTTTGCTCTGGTAGAGCAAAGAAGTAAAAATAATTTAATTATAGTTATTCTTCCGATTGGGGTTCGAACCCAAAACCAGACGTTGCTTCCTGTGAGTGTAGCAAAATTTAGAATAAACTATTCAACAGAAATTTACAAGAGTATAAATATGTAAATGTCTACATCAATTTTTATTACGGTTACATTATTTAGAGATTCACAAAATTAATTACTTCGAAAGCAGGCCTTCTTCGTATAAAAAACGTAATCTGTTGTAATTCGTAACTTAAAACAAAACATTATTAGAGTTAATTATATTACGTCGAAATGTCATAATGAAAGTGTGTTTTTTTATAAGAATACAAAAATAGGGTCATTTTATAAACCTTAATGAAAAATAAATCAAAATTGAAAGCACTTACCACAAATTACGTTTTAATGACGACTAAAATCATACTTCGAAAAATATGAAGTTTGGATGAATGTTCACAAATTAATTATTAGATTATGTAATAAATACTGAATATACATGTCTTAAATTATAAAATACTTGCATAAACTGATAATATTAAAATTATTAGCTAATGTTTATATTTTGTGATTAATAATTTAAAATTAATATAGCCGCCATGTTAATAATACTGAACGTGATGGTAAGGAGAATAAAAAAAGGCGGGAATAGGATGGTGGGCTTTTGACGTATGATGAAGATTGTTGGTCGAATTTCGTGAAAAGAATTAGAAATAATGAAAAGTTATGCACCAAAGTTTTATCTTACGATATGTTCTACAGAACCAATATAAAGCAGTAACCTTTAGGTTACTTTACGGGTTCTGTGCTTTATATTGGTTCAATATTATATTTATAATGGTTCAATTCTTAGGTAGTGGTAGTAAGTATATTTTTTGATAAATAAATATGTTACTAATTATTAATATTTTTGTAGTAAAATATACATATACGTATAACATAATTATTGTAGTTACAATTTTTTTGTTACTCGGAGTTAAACGACCTCATGACCTATGTTGTCTAATTTTTAAAACTTTCATACATTCGTGACAGTAAAGCACGCAAATATAAGGGGCGATGCCCTTTTTTAAGTATTTTTATGGAGTTTAACATATAAATATATAAGAAATATATTTATATGTTAAACAAATAATTTACAACAACAACACACACGTATAAGGTTTTTATGTTATATAATCAAGAATTTATATCTTTATTTTCAGTTGGCCAAGACAATTAATAAACGAGTCAATACAAGAACTCAGATTATATGATCTAATTGCTAGACGAGTGAAGTATCAGCAACATCAGTAGTCCTTTTGCTTTGATTGTAGGTACTCAATATATGAAATTCATTTTATTACATTATAAATTATTTTGTAATAAAAAGTATATATTGTTTTGTAACAATACATACGTTCAAAATTTCTCAGACTGTATATAAAATTACAAAATTATATGTTGTATTAATTAGGAAAAAAAATAGATTAACAATACAAGATCACTTTCTTCAATCAGTTGTTAAATAAAGCGACTGCATCGATATCGTAAGAGAACAATCAGGGTTAGGAGGCGTTTAAGCAAAAATCTGGTTAGTGTCTTAATTCTCATTAAATAAAGAATTTTCTTTTTCTACATCATCTTTTATATCATTCAAATTGACAGCCATTTTACATTGAAAATTAGGTGGTGGAGTTGACTGGAACGTGGAAAAGAAAATATTACAACTATAATAAAAGTAAAAATATAGATCCTAGTAGTAGAAATGAATCCGTAACATAGGGCAGTTAGCGTAAAATGTACTTATGTACTTATTTCTGGACTATGATAAATATATTTAATCAATAGATTAAATATATTTATCACCACCATCGTTATCATTAGTAATAACTAATATTTATAAAAGCGTTACCTCAGCATGCAAATAGGACCTACAAATTTAATGTGCCAGCCAATTAAACACGGCCCTTGCGCCGTCGGGACCATAGAAATCATTAAAATGAAACGTAATATTAGTTTTTACTGCTCTATGTGTAACGTATTCAATAGGTGACACTCGAGCAGCGGTCAAACCGGTGAAAGAAAGGATTTACTTATTATTTTACCTCGTCGTGCTTTGAAAGATTTCTATCAGTATTATGAATATAATATATTGTTCACATAATTCAATTCACTATTTTCAATAAATATTCATATTTATTCGTAATTGAATATATATTGAATATTTATGAATTAACTAATGAACTATTGAAATGTACATTATAACTTCTAAATAGAAAATTTATTATTACTATAATACTATAAATAGTTTTTTATTACGGCAATAATTGTAATTAATGCTTATTTGTGGTTTCATACATTTTCAATTTTTTTAAACATTTTGTAAATTTATTTTTAATTAAACATATTTTTTCAACTGCGAAAGTTTAATGAATTAAAAATAATTAAAAACACTTTTTTGTGCAGTGAATACAACGAAGTTTATGTAAAGTATATGGAGTATCTGTATAATATTTGCATAGTATGGACATACTTTCTTTCAAATTAAGGAATCAATTAAGTAAGTGAAATACAAATGTTAGCTTAAGTAATATATGAATTCTTATTTAAATGATAAATAATAAGCTTTGTGTAATAAAGTTATCTGTGTCAAAATATCTTACGCACCAAATTTAAGATTAATTTCTCCGCCATTTTGAAAGTTAAAAAGCTGAGGTGTCTTCGCAAGACTGAGTCAGTGGCGCGACATCCGTTCACAAAGCCACGTTTTGTTATAGAATTCAGATTCTTAAATGATTCAAATAGCCAACTTTACAACATTGAATGTGATTCACTGACATTATGACTAAGTTCCTGCTAGTAAGTAATTTTTACTAATTTCTGTTTTGCAATAAAAGTTTAAAAAATTTTAACTAAAAATATTTTTTTACAGTTACCTAAAATATACACAGCATGCAGTTAAGATTTCTCGTGAAGTTGTGAGTATAATTATATTTATATTAATTAACGTACGTTCGTAGTGGGTACCTTTATGGAGTTCCGTTAAAAATACACGTTAGAGTTTTAGTTTACTTATATTGAAACATACCTTTAAAAATTCTTTCGAAAATTGCTCTTTTATTTTAAATAAGCAATACAGTTACATTACAGTTGCTCTTCATATCGTTGAATATTCCAATGTTAAACCTTAATGTTCCAGACAACCTTTACAAATGAGTTTGTTACTACTGTACTCGTATATTAATATGTTGAAAATAGTGATTAAACATTTTTGTTGCCTATATGAAGCCCACTTAAACAATCATAAACTTGATTATGCTTCGAAAGGTTATATAGCTTAGTTATTTAGGCTGAAAATAGGATACATGATACTTTTTAATCAAATATGTGTATGTACCTAATACAGTCTATTTATTTTACTAAAATATAATGTGATTTTAGATATTTATGTAGTGATTCAATACAATTAATAAAAAAATGTTATATTTTTCTTTTTATTTCTTACTATTCGCAAATTCGTCAGCGTAGACTTTACAACCCTTTCCACACTAATTCTACTTATCAACCGCTTTCATCGTAAATAGTATTAACATCAAGTGCTTTTACTATGGCAAATTATAATCATCCATACGAGTGGAGACCGCGCTCATAACATAGCATTTATGATCAGACACTGTCAACAGAAAAATGCCCATCACGCTGAACAGCTATGGTAAAGAAACCATTTCATTATTTCTAATAGGTTAAGTGGACTATTAAGGTTTTTCATCAGATGTTCCAGATTTTTTTTTTTTATATCAACGGAAAATGTTTATGCAAAGCAAGCTAAATTAACTTGAACGACTTTTGTTTAGGAGCTTATTCACTATTTTTTATAGTTAAACTGGACAAATATGGTTCTTCACAAGACGTTCTAGTTCTTTATTTTTTATATCTCAATCAAAAGACTAAAACATGTTATAGATTAACTGCACAGTTATAATTCCAGATCTTCGATTTCTTTATAACAACAAAAAATGGCTATCACGCTGAACAACTTTTGCTAAGACGCCTTTTCATTATTGCTTATAGTTCAGCAGGTCTATTACGGTTCTTCATCAAACGTTACAGATTTTTATTTTTTATATGTCAACGAAACATGTTTATCACGCTGAACATTTTTTGTTAACGCGCCTTTTTATTATTTCTTACGGTCTAGCTGGACTTTTGTGGTTCTTCATCAGATGTCACTAATATTCAATTTTTTTATGTAAGAAAATGCTTATTATGATGAGCAACTTTCAAGACGCCTTTTCATTATTTCTTAGAGTTTCGCTGGACTATGATTCTTCATCAGGTATCCCAGACCTTCAATTTTTTATGTCAACAGAAAATGCTTATCATGCTGAAGAACTTTTGTTAAGATACCTTTTTATTATCTTATAGTTTAGCTGGACTATTATGACTTTTCATCAGATGTTCCAAATCTTAAAGTTTTCTATGTCAACGGAAAATGTCTATTATGGCTCTCCATCAGGTGTTCCATTTTCCGAAAATAATTATAGCCTGCTGGCTATAATTATCTATAGCCTAAAGGCTTCTTTATGAGAAGGACAAGGCAAACGAGCGTTCGGGTCACCTCATGGTAAGTGATTACCGCCACCCATGGCCCCGTGTACTAATACCAGAGCTACAGGTGCATTGGCTTGGCCTTGTTTTTCAGATAATCGTGATATTGACACTCACTCGAAACGTTAAGGCCCAATATACTGATACTGGGCGCGGCTTTGAGAGGAGTGTTCTCGAGAACTGGCGACGCGACAAATAGGGTTTTCTTAGTGGTCAACGCGCAAACTTGTGTCTTTAGGGGGTTGAATTGAACGTGATTCCTTTCACTCTATGAGGAGACATTCCCGAGGGATGCCTCAACAGAAGACACAAGTGTCAAGGCTATAATTATTTTCGAAAAGTACTTATAGCTTTAGCCTGCCCAGGCCTAATAGGTAGCCAACAAAAAAGTTTTTCCAAAAATACCGTCAATGTGCAGACACACTTTTTTACTGATTTATTATAGTATAGAAGATAGATTGATAAATGTGAAGAAGAATAAATAAAAAAATATCCCAAATTTTTTGTTAATGTTAATAAATATTACCACAAAGTGTAAAGATTTATTATAACATAGGTAAATATACATTTTACATACATACTCGTAAACATAAAGTACTAATAAAAAGAAGACACTTCGCGCTTTATTCCACAGAGTAGGTAGTCAGGGAAAACATAGTGTCAAGACGCTCCTTTCTCCGCTATCTGCCCGAATTTGTGATATTGCGTGTTAAGTGGCAAAAGTGAGCGCAGTGCTTTGCCAGAGTGGAGAAATGAAAATAATTTAAATGTAGTTATTTCGTCCTTGTGTAAATCGAACCCCTGAACCAGTCGCGTTTGCACAAAGACTTAGACTTAGACGTGCCACGATAGTCTCTAAATAAAAAATAAAATAATAATATAATGTTTTATTAATTATTTGCTTTTTTTTAAGTTCATCTAATCGTAAACACAAGCTACGCAGAAACATTTTTAATTATAAATGGACTAAATAAACTGTTTAACAGTGCCTTCATTACGTTAATGGTTTATTTGAAGGATACATTCAGTGTTTAGATAAAATATTAATTTACACTTCCAAGTAATTAACGCCAAAGATTTCTACTTAAGCTTGAATAATCAAATAGTATACGGATTACTCATCGAGTTTATTATATTCATATTTTAAAAATATTTTATAAATTCTAATATAAAAGTTGCATTGAATGAACGACAAACTCCTACGACTGTGTGCAATCACTGAAAGACATAAAATTCTAAAGTCACATACACAGTGTTATTGGACTAAATTGAATTGGAGTAAAAAGAGCGAAATGAATGTTAGCTTTCAGATTCCAAAAATTGGTGAAACTTACGTTCAATTTCATAGAACGTCCGGTTTTAGATCGCACCGTATGCGCGAGATGGCGGCCATGGCGGCGACTAATTACTAACCCGAGGGGTTGCGTCGACCGGTATCGAGATCGGATTAGCGATTTATAATCGAATACCACTATTGAAGCTATTGAAGCGTGCATCAAAAACATGAGGTTGTACATTAGCTTTTTTTATGATTGTAACATAGATATGTTTTATACTAAATAATATTCTACGAATACATTTAAAATTAAACAAAAAGAAATCAAATAGGTTGTAGTTTTTCACTAATTTTACGCAAAACTTTCAGGATGATTCCTCTAACTTCTTACACCATGAATAATAAATATCTAAGCTAGTTGAGTCTAATTAAGAAATTAGTATCAATGAAAACTGATTGAAATAATGATTTTTTTAATTAGAGTTTCTTTATTTAAATCTTTTAAATTCGTTCTGTTTCATTTAACCGACCATTACATCTATGTATATAAGTCTGTGACGCTCCAGTTGTTAATGATTTTTCGGCATTTAACAAGTAAGATATGACTCTTAATAAAATACGGCACAATTTTAAAAATACTAAATGATTATTTTTTTTTTTCTTTTTTTTTTTTTATGGATACCGGATGGCAAACGAGCAGAAGGACCGCCTGATGGTAAGTGGTTACCTTCGCCCATGAACATCTACAACACCAGAGATGTACTAGATGCGTTGCCAACCTAGAGGATACAGATGGAAAGGGAGGATAGTGTAGTAGTCCGCTATCGGAACCACCACATTTTGGGGAAAGGATGGGTGGGAAAGGGGAAAACCTGGCTTACATGCCATCGAACCGGAACACATCATAAGATATTTGGCGGTTCGTCTTTGACATGATAGTGGTCGCGAGCCAGACGGAGGACGAACCTCCTACCACCAAAAAAATGACTTACATTTAATTTGCAATAGGCATCTAGCAATATTTTTTTACACGACCATGTATCGTTCTGGCTAATTTAAAGAGGAGTTAAACGTGAATATATGGAAGAGGATAAAAAATGTTGCCGATCGCCGCTATTGTCGTTCCCCAGTGCATTGTTAAAGTCCACGATCAGATTACATTTAACCTTTATTGTCCACTATTTCTGTCCGATACATTCATGATACTGTTTGGCTAATTTTTTACAACCCATTGTAAAAAATATTAAATAGGCTGCTGTAAACAAAAAAGTATACTAGGTTCTCTATCTCTCTTGCAAATTTCGTGACACATGTAAATAATACAATAGTTTAAATAGTAACGGATATGATGACTTAACTGTAAGAGTTAGAAGTTAGGTTACACTAATATTTTAGGTGGAATGTTGAGTGATATACACTTTAAATATGTTATTTGTGTCATTGATGGCTCTCACAGTACTCTGCAAATTTTATTTTCCCCATGCTATTACCATTTTTTGACTCTACTTCGATTGATTTAAGTGCCTCGATTTTTTTAAATTAATTGGAATAATGTAATTATTGTATATTTAAACATTTATGAAAATTTTCACATGAAAATATACATTTGTTTTCATAATTACATTAAACAATAATAGGTAAATAACATTTCTAAATTAGAAATGGAACACATTACATCGTCAGACATATAACAGAGAATGTCAAATAATTTATGAAAAGAATCATTGAAGCAAGCAATTTTCGTACTATTATGAGTGTCTATGAATGATCCCGAAAATTTGTCGAAGCATATTCGATAACAATAAAAGAGATTTTATACCTGTAAAAAATTATATGAATAATAACTTGGAATACGAATTCGTTATATGTGAAAAATATTTTTTTCAGTTCGTGTAAGCAAAAATTGTTATATAATATGCTAAATTGTGTTTTTACTATGTTACATATCGGAGAATACTTTTTTAATATCTATCTTTAAAAAAAATCCAACAAATTTATCGACATTTATATGCAGCCGTCATTTTCCCGTCTTCTTTGTTGCCTTTCCTCTAGTTCAAGAATACGTTCAGAAAAAACAAAAGCAGCTACCAAATTCATTTTAAATTATTTATCACAAAATATAAATATTGTTTTTAAATTTTATACCAATACTTTATGCAAGTATTTTATAATTTAACACACATATTCCTTATAGTATTTATTACATTACCTAAAATAATATTATTTCATTTATCTTCGTTTCACCAAAGATTAGCAAAAAATTACCTACACGTATATAAGTTCTTTTTTGTTTATTGTATCACTTAGTATGCAGTTCTAATAAGATACATTGCACAGACCTTTACATTTGTATTAGATAAAGGCATGTTAATTACGATTTAAATATGCTAAGGTGGTTCGGTTACTTATTTATATCGATAACGCAATACTAGTAATTGTTCAGATGAAATAAATTTGCTTGCTAAATTGTTGATAATAGATATTTATTAAGCGATATCCACTTTATACTAATCAAACAAAGTGAGTATCATTAACGTTGTACTAGTGCCTATGGCACTAAATTCCGATGAAGTTTATATTGGAGTTTCTATTTTACTAGATGCTCCTCTAACGCGTAAGCAACGTATATGTCGTTTTATACAAATAGATATGTTAAGCCAACGGAATGGTGAGTAATGTTTATTTTATTAATTATACATTTACTTCTATTACACTATCATAAACAATATTCGCTATCTGGACCCCTTCTCCATATTAACTTTAATTTATAACTTTAATCGTATTAAATATCCTGCATAATATTTTTAAAATGAGATCCTAAATTTTATCTAACGCATGTATATATAGATAAGTATCTACATATTTTTATTTCGTTTGTATATATTTAATTTTGTCACGACAATTCTCAATATCATTTCTTGCGCTGTCCTGATCTGTTCACGTGAAATTTGATTAACCTGTTGACCACCACCTACTCCGCAAGTGTTATAGTTTAGGAATTACTAGGTCAAACAAATGATCTTAAGTACTGGCAATTTGAACAAATCGTCTCAACTAGGCCACATTATTACATGATGACCGTATTAGATGAGCTCAGGCTCCTTCCTACATTTCATATACACTAACCGTTAAATAAATGATTTAAATATGATTACAATCAAGTAAACTGATAAAATTTAATTTACTTCAAAATTGCACATATAGAAAAACAAAGTTTCTTATATTATTTAACTTCACGAAATAGATCATTTAAAGAACGTCAAATATTCACGAGGATGCCATTTTCAAGGACGTACCAATGACAAATCGTTGAGCAACAAGGACGACTAAAGTGAACAATGGACAGTTTTCCTTCCCGCACAGACAACTATTATAAAATGCATGAGCTACCTCAAATCCATAGAGAATTTATATGCAATTCGTCGAACGCAAATTGTTCGTGTTAGCTATATGAATATTAATTAGCAATATTGTGAACCCCTTGTAGTACATTCCAAATATGTTGTCCCAAGCCTTTTATATTGTATTCTTTGTATTATATGTACTCGATATTAATATAAAATATATTTAGTATATTACGTAGCTGGACAATTAATTGACAAAAGATATTTACCAAATATCATTAAATATGAATTTAGTTTAAAAAAAATATATAAAAAAGAAAAACATTTTATGAAGGTTTTCAATTAACTAGAATTTTAACTTCAAATGAATCTTCAGTTTCGTGGGACTCTGTAAGGATTTTTAACTTTATACATCTACCTTTCAAGCAGAAAATTATATATTAAAATGCATTTGAGTTGCAATTAAGTTTATAAAACATTCTCATTATCGCTATAGTAGCAAAATTCGTATATACATATTACAAACATATGGGTATAACCAGCAGCGCCTTAGGTTGGTGTAGGTCGTAGTTAAAATACAATAATATAAAAAGTTGAAATACATACTACATTTATATATAGCTTAGCTTTTTTCTATGAAATAGTTTAACATTTAAAATAATTACAACCACAAAGCCAAGTAAAAGCGTCGCCATAACGTCATTTCCGTCTAATATAGGACGTTTCGTGGTTAACGACCCTTAATATTGTATTCACTTCTCCATTTGACTACAAGTTATTCTTACAAGTAAGATAATTTATACTTGATTTTCTTTTACCATTTATTTGATAGTAAAATAGAAAATTTATAATTTTAATCAAAATAATTATTAAAGTTAAGAAAATGCTCTTTTTTTTAATTTAAAGATGTTTCGAGTTTTCGACGTGATACTGGAAATAAGTTGAATAACTTATCACTTGGGAACGCCAACTGAAAATATTCATCATTTTAATTAGAAGGAAAGGAAGATTTTAAACGATATAAAAAATTCTGTTATACTACGGTGTAAAAAAATCAGTTATCGATGGAAATAGGACACGTATTATATTTTTTTGTAAACCAAAAATAAATCGAATGTAGAATAATCGAATGAAGCTTATCAAAGACCTGCTCACTAGTATTGGAATATCAAATATCTGCGTAATCTAATATGGCAGGAGTAAAAATTGAGTAAGTAATTTTAGGGCGAACGTTTGGGCGAGGTTTGCGTTTTTTAATATATTATTAAAACAGAAATACGAAATCTTCTATAAAAATTAGGAGGTTATCACGCAAGAAAGTGAATACCTAGTAACTGATTAGTTGGCTTCCAAGCACGCCATGGGGACATCTAGTTAATACTGCGGCCAACGAACTGAACAAAAAATAAACACTAAGCAAAAAGCCCAATCAAAAACCTATTAAACACTGCCAAGTTAAAATAAGTCTATTGTTAAGCAAGTTGTATTATCACAAATTAAATATTTATTCGGTGCATATATCGTTACAAGTATCGTATAATAATTAAAAAATAAATTAATTATATATTTTAATCTCAAATATATAGATAAAAAAAAACAATTTAGTTATCTTATAACTACTATACGATACGATACTACTACGACTATAATCCTTTTATTTTGTTTTAGGCACTATTTATTTTTTAACAGTAGTTACTCTTAACAAAATATTTCTTTATTTAATATAATTAAAGATAAAATAACGGAAATCAATTAAAAGGGGTCACTTATATAATTTAGGTCAAGCCGCTTTTCTTTGATGAGTAAATTATAATTGACTTCTAAGGTAAGTGTTGCGGCTTCATTGAAACGGGCTAAGGGGTCAGCTAACTGACAAGTCATGCAATATAATCAGATAGCTTTTATGTCATTTAGCCATCGTTCATACGTTACATTTTGAAGTGCATACTTAGTATAATAAGTAAATATTATACATCATTTTTAAAGTAATGTCATTAAATATTTGAAATATATACCAAAAAATATCTATAAATGACTAGGATAATCTTTTTGCAAGTCCATAACAGATCTTAAAGATAATTATATGTTATTTATACATGTATATATGTATATATATACATATGTAAGCTAGTTGTGTGATTAAAATTTTAAATATATACTCCAAAAAATACATATGTACGTATTTCATGATCAAGAAATATTATATGTACTCGTAAACCTAATCCTTATAGATAATGTCATAGTGTTAGTCTACTTTCGTTATTTCTTGTCTTATACGAAAATATGGATATATATACAAAATCACTATTCTATGTATTAAGGTCACAAGTCAATGAGACATGGTTCCGGCGCGACCAAGATGGCCGCTTTTCTCTCGCAAACGATTCGTTATATTATCAGGGAAAGTTGCAATTGCCAGCAACTTACAATCCCTTCCGATGGCTATTTTGAAGACTGTCATAAAAGTAAAAGCACATCGTAAATTCTTAGGGACAACGTGAAGTAGACTCCCTAATAATATGGAGTAAAAACACGAAACATATATAATTGATATTATATCGTTTTGGACGCCTCGCCACTGCCATGCATACATGGTAGTGGCGAGGCGTCCATGTAACACGGTTCCCGTCGGTCTCCCTTTTGTAAATGACAATAAATATTCTGGAAAAAATTAGGAGCGATTTTAAAAAAAATAAGTACGAGACCTAAAAAAAGGTCACCAGGAAAATGTGGAGCTTAATTTGTTTTTGAGTTTGCAAAAAAATAAGTTCAGGAAAGGTGTGAGAGCTAAAAAAAAGGTCGCCATCAAAATTTGATAGTGCAATTATTAAATAATCTTATATACTATATCGGCTTCTCTAAAAATATACCGGTTTCCCTAAATTTACTCACTTTTCTAAAAACATAACGGCTTACCTAAATTTACCGGCTTACTTTTTTAAAATTTTCACCCGTCGCCACTGATGCATGGTGTACGAGTATATTGTTTCTTAATGACTAGATCTAAGATTTGTTAGAATCGTTATATGAATAATGAAAGACGCGAAAAGAAAATATTTAATTTACCTTAATATGTGGTTAAATAAATTTTGCGTGTAAATTCGTTGGTACAGTTCTGTGCGGTTAAAAAAGCTCCGCAATAATTATACCGCAAATAAATACAGAAGGGATTAGTGCAGTGGGCTGTGGAGCCGAACAAAGGGGTAGGAGTAACCGGACGGGGGTCCCGGGCAGTCGCCCACGCAGACAATGCGCTCTACGCGGTCAAGTTCGGTAATTCAAAGGCAGCGAGCCGCGACTGCGTAATGCGACCGGTGTTTGACCTACCCGACTTGGTAAATTGAACCTTGGATAGCGACGAATTAATGTACATGTCAAGTAATTTATAATAGTAAAGCTAATAAATTAAAGTCACTTTTTATCATTACTTTAATTTCTTGATGTCGAGCTATATGAATTAGGTACATCAAATCTCATGAACTAAGATGATATTTATAAGTGGTACCAATTTCGGTACTAATATCATACAAGCGAGCTGAGCTCAGACCGGTGTTTTGTCACGTGAGTTTAATAGAAATAAAAGTCAAAGCAACTTAAGATAAAATATTTTAATACAAGTATTAAAATCCAATAGAAATAAAAAGTCGATTAATATTTTAAATTGCACTGAGAGGTTTAGAGTTACTGAGTATAATAAGAGTGAACGCTAATTGTGTGTTTTGGTAGAAAATTGGTGCATTTTCGAGTGCTCTATGTGTGTATGTGCCAGTACTGGTGCGTGCCTCAGTGCTCTATGTATATACTAGTGCCGTTGCGGTCCTGAATGCTTTAAGTACGTATATAGTATTCATTACTGGTGCTTCCTTAAGAGCTCTGGTTAAAGTCGATTTTATTTATTGATGAATTGCCGGTAAAATTATATTTATTTTACTTATGATACTATGTACTTTCACATTTTTTGAATAAAAATAATGCCTCAAAAACGGTGATGCCTTTTTGTAGACAAAATATAAAGACAGAATTTTTTAATCATTGCACGACTTACATTTTTTGGCTGAACTATTTATGTTATAAGATATCGAAAATCGAAAATTTGAAAAATTTGCTTGCGACCTTATTAATTCACGAGCATGGGGCTCGTGAATTTTACCTTAAAATTTTGTTCTAATGCGGACTGTTCCGAGCATTAGTGTCAATTTTAGCTCTTCGCAAATATTTGTAGGGATAGGCTACTCCTATCGCTACTTCGGTTTCCATTTTTTTGATCTGACTTGGCTATGTTAACGAAGAATTTTCAAAAAAAATAAATAAAACATATTTAGAAAAGCGGGACTCGAACCCGCGTCTCTTGGAAACCGTCCAAGCGCTCTGACCGCTAAGCCATGCGTTCTATGTTCGGATGTGTCGAAATTCTTATACGCTTGTTACAACTTATTTTATGTTGTTAGCGTCTCTGTAGAAAGATTTCAGGTTTGAGTCCCGCTGCGGTCAATTTTTTATACGTTTTCTAAATATATTTTTTCGTTTCCTAAGTGTGTGATTAACACTTTAAAACTTCAAAAACATCAAATAAACTCATAATAACATCTTTGGTCTTCCCCATATTTTAAAATTAAACTATTTTAACCGAATTAATTGGGTATATGGTTATTTTTTTGTATTCTGAAATATAAATAATTTCTGAAAACCAACGTTTCAGGTAGACTAGTAGTATTGTCTATATATAAAGTTTTGAGGATATGCAAAAAAAAGAAAACTAAAAAGGAGACAATTTTTCATATTTTCAGTTTTGAATAGAGTTGTTGTATGAAATAACACGTTATTATAAGAATTTTTTTTACACTTGGCACAACTTTTAAGAACAAAAACAAAGTATAACAATCTCGACACAATTGAATAAAATCGTATGATATTTATACATTTTGCTAAAGTACATTGATAGTACTATCATAAGCGGATCGATCCAAAACTAAATAACAATGGTCTTTGGTATATTTAAAAGTCTCAGACAATCGTATTTGTTTTTTTACTACGATTTGCTTTTTTGATACGAGTTATACGTTTTAAATACATAGATCCTTTTCTTTTCAAGAGAAATGTGGATAGATACAGTATTGGTCCTTACGGCTATGTAAATGTCATAATTGAAAATTATTTAGCATTAATGTCTTGTAAGATTTGGATATACGTATTATAATATTATTCAAATAATTCAATTACATGCGTGCATAAACTTGTATCGTACCTACTATTGTTGCATTTGCTCAATTATCGTTGTGCAAAATAGTACGCATAAATAACAGCGTTTCTAATTGTTGTCAATGTAAAACAATGCTATTGGTTACAGCTCTAACACGTAAATTAGTATGTCGTTGACAAAACAAAACAAAACCTGTAGAGCCAAAGACGTTTTGGATTTAGTGTAAATTTACTTTATTCAATGTGGAAAATATTTCTGTACATTTCCTGTAAGGAGGTTTAAAAATTGTTAGACCCCCGGCCATAAAGTTATTTCGCTGCTAGATGGAACAAATTCTGAAATCATAAAAATAAGTAGGTTATGTGGAAAAGCGATGTTGGTTGCGCGTCAAAACGAATGTAGCTCGTTATTCCTGTTTAGACCATATCTAATTCACGACGTGCGACTGGAGCCAGATTGTCGCAATGTGCCCAGGAGGAAATGTGAAAAGTTCGCAAGTTATCCGATATCTGCCCCGCACATCTGCTTAGCGAACGTGCCAGCGAGAATATTGTATATGTGATGAGTTGACGACACTTAAAAGTCGGGACTAGTCGCTTACTTCTTTTGACTTTACACATTGTTTCTGACTTATATATAAATAGTATAATTCAAATTCTTACGTACTTCTTTCTAACTGTAAGTTATGGTAATTAATTGATTAGTAGTAGGCATAGCATTGCGTCAACTTTTGAAAATACCTAACTTAAATGTGCATGAAGAAAAAGTTGTATCACTTGCGCCAACATACCTTATTAAGCAACGGCATGTATTACATTAAAGCAGCATCAGTTATTTACTGACTAAGCTAATTTTATTGAACTACTGAAGTTGTTTTATTGAACAACTTTGTATAATAGGACTATACTATAGTACTAGACCTATCTTTTTTTTCATTTTCGGTTAGATCACAAAAGAATTTGAATAAAACATTTATTAATGAGATATTTCTTTACAGCTACGTGTCCAGCTTCATTACGTGATTCAAATTATAGAACAACTTTCATGGAGATTAACCAAACGATTACGTAATAATAAATAGTAATTTGCATAAATATCACTTGAATTGACTTACTAAATAATACTTACAACGTTTGCAACTGTATATATTACTAGAAACGTAAATTACAAATAATATTAAATCCACCAACGTCTCCAGGGGCCTCTGTGCTCTCGTAAACAATTTACAATCTTGAGTGGTACGATAAGTAATAGATCAGTCTCAACACACCAACAGATTAAACGGGAATATAATACCTATAAGTTTGTCTTAACCGGTTCCTGCCTGTGTTCCTGATTCAGCTCCAATTTGTCCACCCACAGTATGTTTTGCAATTGAGTAGATTGTTCGCTTGTGTTAGTTTCCTTTTTAAGGACAAAGACCTTGTCTATCGCTTTATTAGTATTAAGTACCCCATGACTTATTCGATTATTATTTGTGTAAATAGTAATATGTTTTAATCTAATATATAATATGTAAATTTTATAATAACTAAAACAGTAATGAATGAAGTAAGTAAATAAAATTTACTAAAACATATGATCTGAATACCTTTTGTACATTTTCATATTATTTAACGAAGCTTTGGAAATAAGATAATTTTTTTGCAAAGACAGCCCAAATATTTTGGTTGCCTACTTCTTATCAATAAATTAATATTATTTAATACTTACAATCCATATGTTAAGCGAATATATAAATTATACACGGGGTAGCATAGTCCATGTTAAGACTAGAACTCACATGTAAAATAGAGAAATAAAAATAAAAAAGCGATTTTTGTTTTATTTTTGTTTTTAAACTACATACATAAATTTGATTACCATGGCGATGTAAAAAACGCTTAATTTCATTTACATTTCTTGAATTGTAATTTAATTAATTTTTATACATTTTATACTACTGACTTTCAAGAAAATATAATTGCATAAAATCCAAAACTGAAGATTCTAAAGTAAAAAATAAATTTAATGTTGGAGTTGAAAGTTGCTGACTACGCTGATCGTGACGAACGCCGATTACTCAATAAGCGACCCCACGACTATGGAGATTTAGCTAACTGCTTCATCACGAAAGACAAATTTCTGTAATCATAATAGCTCTGATAAGACCTTTAGTAAAGAGTGTAACTTTAAAATGTTTTTTCTAAAACTTTTTATATTAGATTTATTATACCTTATATAAAAAAAAAATACACAGCACGGAATAACATCCACTTTAACGTATTGAAAAAGTGTGTTAATTTAGCGTCATAAAAACGTATGTCATTCATATAACAGATTGTCGATTTGATGATTAATCAGTAGACAAACGTACGTAAATCGTAATATTCTAATTCATATTTTTCCTATATATTTATTGGTATATTTTAGTATGGTTTCCCTATTAAATAGAACTCATATGGGAAAGCGATATTACAGCTATCAAGACCTCGATAGCATACGTATTAGGGAATAGCTCTCGATGGTCTAGAGAATCTGTAGTTGAAAGCTCAAGTGCTTTATGGCCGTGGTCAAAGCAACGTGATTTCTTTTTACTAACGACTCGGGATGTGTTCCCGACGTTCAGGTCAATTGATTTAATTTACCAATGCTTCGCTAGAAGCTACTTAAAGAATATATATACCTGTAAATTCTAGATATTTTTTTAGAACTGTAACATATCGAATAAAACAGTGTGCGATATAAATTTACACTTTGCAAATGTTCCCATTTACTGTCCGGACAAATAGTTCGTGTGGTGAACACATTTATTTTTGCAATACCACCCGCGATCTTCACTTCATCTAATTCGGCGTTTATAGTAGGGATGGTGCGAATAGAATCGTAAAATGCTCTATAAAACTGTTCTTAAGTCCATTCTTGAACGATCCACTTTATTAGTTTCAGAGTTCTGTTGTAATAAAGTTATTTAGGAAATAATCATCATGTTTTATTTTTTATTTCTAGGAGGTACATAAAAATCTCAACCAAATATAACAGCAAAATCCCATGAGAAAACTTAAAAATATATAGAGTGGTAGGATAAAGTACTTTTACTGTTCCGATGAGGAAGCTTAAGGGTGCTACACCGACTATATTCCACAAGCAATGACTCGGTAATTCATTACTCCCAACTGACGCTCGGCAACTGATCATTTGTGCGCAATGCGCCGCCACCGCGTGATTACAAACACTCAATGGAAATAAACAGATTGCTATGCACACCACAATTTCATTGAGCATTGATAGAGATTTCAAATATATCATAAAAATTAATACTTTTGCGGGTTTACTTTTAATAAAGTTTGGAATTATGTATTGAAGTAATTTGGAAGTTAAATTTTTATTACCATCAAAATTATGTGATGTATCGTTTATGCTGTTATTTTTGGTAAATGATGTTAAAGAGGACGATAAAGGATTTGCACCGCATGCAAATGACAGTGTATCGATTTGCGGTGCAGTTCGCAATCAGTCGCATTGACACAGGCGCCGCCGCCGCCGACGCGCACCGCGTCGCCTCCACTGTCGCGACTACATTTTTCATCCCCCTGACATCCGCTCTGTTAGCGTCAGCGCACCCGTAATTTATGCCGATGTAACTCATGCAACGGATAGGACTAGTGGTTCACTGGTGATACCAAATCTGTCATCTGAAAGACGGAAATGGTATTCATTCTATGTATTTACAAATCATACATTTCGACGCCATCCCGACACACGACGGAGGTGTAGGAAAGCGTTTGACTGTAAACGCCATGTCTGTATTTTCGATTCCTCCTCAGGGGAATAATTATATTTGAATTATTTTCGTTTCTCCGCTCTGGTAAAATAAAGAGAGCAAGTAGTTCCTCTTCCCAACCCACAACGTCTCTACTTCAGACGTAAAGCGGAGAACGGAGCCCCTTGGTACTAGCTCAAACAACTTTAAATTGCTAAATTTATAATAAAACAAAAGACTTCATATAATAACGTATAAAAGAATAATTATTTTACTTCTTTATGATCTAAAATTGTCGCTGTCTTTAACTTTTTATTATTAACCAGCCGTTTCCCGCGGCTTCGCCCGCGTTTTTAATGATAAATTATTAAATTAATATACAAAAAAATATTTCACTCTCCAGCCGCCTAATTTCATAAGAATTGAATGACATATTTTTTGTCGTCAAATATTTATAGTTCGTTCAGGAATTTCTTAAAGATACATTAAAACATATTTGTTTTTAATAAAAAAAAAATGAAAACAAAATGTATCCTATATATGTATGTCCTTTTCTTTATATCACAAAGCATGTGTGTGCAAAGTTTCATGATAATCAGTTTTGACATGAAAGCGTAACAAACAAACTTACATTCACATTTACAATATTAGTAAGGATTAAAGGACTATATTAAATTAAATGAATTAAACAAGTAAACCTTTTATTAGTGTAAATAATATACGGACAAAGCTGTTACTATAAGTTCCTAACTAAATCGCTACGAACCACGTTTATGTGATTAGCGCGTTTATTTTCTAATGATAATTAAAATGATTGTAAGATATAATAAATATTTGTATACGCAGAAATATTCCAATTTTGGCGAACCCTTTTGTACATAATTAAATTACCTAAGCTGATAATAACTTCGGGAGTACATGAGTTTTAATGTCCCCAGTATGAGTGTTATCTAATTTCATTTTGAACTTAGCGATACCAACAAAGGACTGGTTTTGTGAATTACAATGCTATTAGAGCTCTCTGTGATTAATCACTTATTCCACTCTAACATTGTACTAAGTTCAGTGAAATAAGGACAGTCACGTTAAGGGGGATGTAAGAGGGGTGAGCTTGATGGAAAAGGCGAATAATGGCTCGTGATAGTTTTAATAGCACTCTGTACTTACGTGTAATGTTTCACAATTAAATTGTTTGTATTATTCGACTCTTATTACGCTCTTCTCCAATAAATCTTTTAATAAATTACGATAGTTTTTTTGTAAGAAATATACAGTACGTGAAATTTGATATTGTGGCTTGACTATAAACTAAACGATGTGTGTTCGATTCTCACTCGAGCTTTAAATAGCTTAAAAAATATATAATTTTTCTTAAGCTATTTAAAAGTTATATAGTCTTAACGATAACTTATATGGCTAGATAACGAAAAATCGACATGAACTGATTAACACTTAGCTAATCAATAAACCATCAATAAACACGGCATAATTTAATACTTAAATTACATTTATGACTACTAACATGGGCATTTTAGCGTTACTTATTAATTATAAAACTTTCTACAACAACCAAAGGATGCGACGCAGCTGCGACGTGGCGCTAAACAGAAAGCCGATTGTATCATCACATATATTAATGTATCTACTATCTCATTAAAAGATCCTATCAATGTACAAATTACACAGTATCAGTAGCTCCCAATAGATATCACATCCGCCACGTTTACACGGCTTAACCAAACAATTGCCTTTCTATATCATTACGGGCTTATTACGCAGAGAAATTTAACAAGACCAGCTCAGCGAATGTAATGGACTCGACGGGGATAATTTGCTCCATTTACGACATCTTTTAAAGATAATAAATCCTCCAGAACGTTCTATACGTTTTACGGGTTTGATTAAGCAACTTTATTTGAAATCTATTTAAGTTACATTCAAACAATTTGAGAGTGAATAAGGAAACAGTTTATTTCTTTCGAGGTTTCCATGTTAATTGGAACCACGTCTGATGAGTTGATTGTTCAAATTTGCATTTATAACCTTTATTCACGTTAAATAAACAACTTTTAAAACAACAACGATACCAATTATTCAATTCTATTTTATTGTCTTCGTAATTGATTTTAATTTTGGAAAAAACACGTGTAATATTTAAAATAAAATAAATGTTATATCTTTTGTTTTATTTTAACTCGTAGATATCTATTAATAAAATATAAGATAATAAAAAATATATATCTTAATTTAGATTCTCGTAATGTATTACAGAAAATTCATTGATTCATAATCACATTTGTGACTAAACTATTCGTTAGCTTATTCAGTACACAAAAATATATAGATAATAATATTATAATATGTGTATTACTCAAATCTTATAAATGTAGTATATTTAGTATAACATGTCGATGTAGTCTGTAGTGAGTAATGAAACATTACAATTAAATACAAAGTTGTAATTATATTTGTCATGTTCTATATTATTAAAATGTAGACAAAACAATTTTAAAGCGGATGTCTGAAGCGTAAAACTTGTACATGTAATTGCACAGCGCCTTTGCAAGAGCTGCGTGTTATTTAAACGAAATTGGAGCCAACAAGTCGAACCTTTTACCATATCGTAAAAAATATAGTAGACCGCGTCAAATGCGGGGTCGTTAACTTTTTAACAAGCTGACTTAAAGGGAATTGTGGGATGTATACGCCAATAAAGTTTTATAATTTAAGCTTAATACTTTGGCTAGTTAGATAACTTTATGTTATACCTACTAAAAACGAATACTTACTTTAGTATTACTACGCCAGTATGAGATTTATGAGTACGACTAAACCACAAATTGCTAGCTTACTAAATAAATCAAATATAGCACCTCCGAGAAGTGTTTAACTTATTCTCTAAGTATTGTATTTTCTGGACATTGTTAGTTTATTCTTCACTTATCATTTCGATGTGAAATGTCCCGCTACATAACGAGGCACACTCGTAATCAACTCTTACACAAGTAATACCGGGTTACACAAATAGCGACGGGTGTTCGTGTAAATTAATAATTTCCGTAGAAGCTAACGGCTTTTTAAACTTGTGGGTCTAGTATATGATAACGTAGAAATTTATAACAATACTAGTTGCTCCCCGCAACTGCGTTTGCGTTAGCTTTATGTTCTTTCCCACACTAATTCTACTTATCAGTTATTTTTAATGAAAATTGTATTTAAAATCATACGTCCTTTATAAGCTAAGACATTTATGGAAAAATCTACGCACTTACCTGTGTCCCTAATCTCTTAGTTAATTTTTTTATACACAAATAAAAGGTGCTATTTTCTTGTCTTCCACATGAGATGTTCCAGACATTTGATTTTAATTTTTATTTCAGCTCAATGCACATATTCTTGCACATCAGGGTAGGCAGCCTAAACTCCGGTGTCCGCTTTCGTGACGAAACTCCACGCCGCGCTTTATCTTACCAGTTTGAGGAAATACCTATATTATATTCCTCATAATTATGACATTTAGTATCGCGTTAAACACTGTGAACAGAAAATGCTCATCGCTCTGTACAAACTTTTGGAAACAAATTATTATGAAACTATTATACAAACTATTATGATTCTATGTCAAATGTTTCAAGCCTTAAAAGACAATTATACCATAAGTCTAGGCTTAAAACGTACACAAACACAGTAGTTTCTAAGATCTATGTGTACAAATATTTTTATTTTTTGTTTCATTATATTATACATTTTTAACTAAAAATACTTTACGCACCTTTTTAATTTTTAAATAAATCACTTTGCTTCTGCCTTCTAATTATTTTTCTATCATATAGAAAAAACATTGCATGTTGTCTATGCATATCGCATTACAGAGTTGTCAGGCACACCGTACATCACCATAACTTGTTTTATATTCTTAAATTATAAATTATTATTTTTAAAAATACGTACAAAATAAATTATGAAGAACTCACTAGCTGCTACTACTTCTTTATTAGCTTATAGGTACTAAAAATTAATGTAAAACGTTAGTTAATCATATAAAATTAAAACAATTGTTTAAGTACTCTCACAGGGTAACTAAAACTCGTAATTTGTAAAGTGTAACAGGCCGTGTTAATTATCATGGGCCCTTGTAATGCTTGTAATTTGTAAACCTACCCTTACTAAGTAGCTTCGGCGATGTAAAATACAAATTAACGAATAATAACAGTAATGAAGAAACGATGGTCATCTCCTAATTCTGTTTCAAGTATTTAATTGGACATTTAAGGAAACCGTCAAACTTTGGTTTTAGGCTAGAGTATGCAATATTTTTTTAATATATATTTTTATATATAATTCAAAAAAATACGTATTATTTATATAAAATTAAATAAATATTGTACTAAAATTGATGTTCTAAATTAAATTGCACATACAAAACTTGTTCTATCTGGTTGGTAGTTGACCCAGCTTCCAGAGTGCCTAAACACTTTAAATATAATTTACCTAATAATAGGCTGAAGGCATAATTAGCATACCAAAACGAAGCTTGACGCTCGTTAACCAACCAACAGCATTAGCATTAAGTATCCACTTAGTACTTAAACTGTAGTAACACAATTGAACAGCCACTTGTTCTTATTTGCTTTACAAGCACAGCCAAGCAATTTTTTTAAATTAACTCTATTTCTTGTATCTTTTTATTTTTTATATTACACCATGACTTCTTTTGTAGTGAGTACTATAAAAATGGATGAAGACAAAAATGGCCAAGGCATAGGTGATACACTTATAACAGGAAGCTGATCGTATCCATTTCTTCTATATAAGTGTATCAAACAATTGCATTTTTAATTAATATTATTCTTATGTAGTGGATAGGCAAATTCACTACCAGACGTCTGTTGCTGTTCTATGTCAGTTTACTTATTGTTGAGTCGTATTTTACTTAAGCCAACGACATATAATGGATTTTAATCTAACTTGAAAAATATGGCATGACGTCCGGCGGTATATCTAGGGACAGGTATGATATCTTACTAACATATCCCGCAAAGTGTGATTAAACTATGATACCTACAGAAAAAATATATTTTTAAGTTACATTTCGATGAATACTTTAATAATAACAATTTTATTTAATAATGTTAAAAACTTTTTAATGTTTCACACAAAATTAGGGTACGTAATGTATCATAAAGCGACATTCTATATACAATCATTTATAAGGATAAATACAAGGAAGTAAAACAAACAGTATATAATATAATACCTCGTAATAATAAACAATAAATATTTTTCATACAAGTACATTTTTATGAATTATTTTTGTATAATAATATTGAAGAATGTTATGAATTTCATTAATTATAAGTATTTCCGCTAACGGACTGTTATTAGAATTGAGAATAGAAAGACGAATATTACGATTTCTTTAGTTCATGTGTGTAAAAAAATATTTACAACATTACTTATGTTTTATATTTTATTTAATTATACATTATTCATGTTCATGCGCGGAGGCTCAATCTCGGGTGTACAAACGAAGTACAAAGCCAGTTTTTCTAGCGAAGTGGAATGCAGTCTAATGCACCTGTCGCATAGTGAACAAGACTAGAACTTATCTAGTTACTACTTGTTATATTATATTCAATATACTTACAACTAGATATATATAATATACTTATAAAGTACTTATATATTATATCAATTGCTATGTTGTTACTATTAATTTACGTTTTTTTATTACAATTATTATTGCATGTGGTGCTAATCTGTAATTATTGTACAATTAGAGTTATTTTTTGTGCTTTTATTAAAAATGTGAATGCAAAATTGTAACAATTGTTGGTTAAGCGTAATAAATAAATAAATAAATATAGCATGTGACCGCACTAAACTTCCAAAATAAACCATATACATGGAAATAGTAGCAAAACTTTAATAATAAATACAAACAAAGTCTACACAACGGCATTCTGAATTCAAATTTCCTCCATATATGAAATACTTTACACGCATATAAAACGAATATCGCAAAAAGTTCGCGAACTCTGAAAGAACGCACGACATGGTATCAGAACACGCACCCTGAATAAAAATCGTCCATAGTTCACCTATTTCCTTTATATTCATTGAGCAACCGATACTCTAAATTTATAGTCATACAGACATACTCGTACAGTCATAGTGAAAACGAAATAGTTTTCCATGTCTATTATTGTTTAAAAAAATTTTAAGCATAACGGTGGGTGTAAATGTGAAAAACACAATTATGATTTTTTTGTTAATCTTGTTTTTTTTTTTGGCGTCTCACAAATTGTTAGTAAGCCTACTCAGTCTGCTGGTAAACCTGCCACTGATTTATTGTAATTTACCTAAGATACCTAATGAAACTTTTAAGAATTTCCCTTGTAGAAAATATACGTTCAAACATGAACTCTTAATAGGGCATACAATACTATTGTCGGTGGAATTAAATGACCATCGAACATAAGAGGAGAAACTCCTTAGCGATTCAAGGATTCATCGTTCCAGTGCCGGCATGTGTGCCCAACACATTGCAGAGAAGCAGTGCCTGGGACTGAGCACTGGGCAGGAATTTGTCAAGATTCCATTTGTCAAGATTTGCCACCACGTATCAAGTTTTTGACTTGAAAAACAGTCTCTGACAAATATTTTTATGTTTTATGTTTAATCTAAATAAAAATAATATCGTTCGAAACAGAGCAATCTCAAAGAGCAAAAATCCTATTAGGTAATTAATATAATGGACTATAAGAATATAATATACCTAATGGATGTGAGACTGGGAAAACATATAGGTTGCATTATACTGTGTTTTTATCAAACAACCTCATTTGCACCACAAATATTTTCCTAATTGGATATTTATACAGTGATACAAAAATCCTAAAAATTCTAAGAAAAAATTTATTTTATATATACATTTTTAGTTCAGCCTATATAAGCCATATGTTAATTATGATATTTGTTATACATTTTTTATTATAACTTACTTTTCAATATATCCATTATGCGAAGCTAACAGAAGATTTTATTGTTCTCAGCGAATTCTGTGATAGCCATTAGTTACAATATTGATTTCTTTCGTCCGACTGTCAAAATAAAACGACCCCCGCATATTTTATTTTCGTAGAGTTAGAATTTAAGAAGAAGACACTTGTCGTAAGCTAAAGAATGTTGGTAGAGATATTTTATTTATTTGGCAATTTCTAAAATACCATTTATAAAAAAATCTTTTAAATATATAAGTACTGTGTAGATGTGTTAGACCCACAAGGAACACATTTACATTATTGTGATAATAAAATATATTTACTGCCTAAGTAGGTCATGTAAATATTTCCGGGGGTGAAGGATAATAAGTACCGCCCATATTATATTTAAGCTAAATGAAATACTAAATTAAAACATAATATGTCGTGACGATGTCTACTAATTGTGACTATAACATTTAAAGTAACATAAATATAAAAGAAATAATAGTATATGTTTAACGTATCGTAAACGAATTTGGAAATAAAAAATAATTTGTTGTGCGTAAAGATTTTGGTTGTAACGTAACAAATTAGTCTTAGAATAAAACTATATGTACCCACTTAAAATTTAGTTAAAACTATATAATAATGGGTATATTTTTAAATATATACAAAGTGAATGATGTGTTAATAAAGTCTATATTAAATAATGAAATTATACGTGGACAGAACACCAATTGTATCAATGATTTATGTGCCAGCCTGTGTCTGCGTAGACAGTCGCGGCTTGCAGCATTCGCAATAATTAAATTTATTATTCAATTTAATTTGATTAAATAGTTAAATTTTACTAATAACAAACCAAATGCAATAACGAAGGTTACTTTACATTTAACACTCCGAAGAGATTGGTAATCTAGTAGGTACCTATATACTTGAAGGAAACTTTTTACGAAAATTATACAGACCGAGGAGTATGATATTTGGCACAGTTAAAATTTATATGGAAAAGGAGTGCAACAAGCTAATATGATTGGTAATAATGTAACAGAAATAGATTAAAAATTACACACACTACCATAGGTTTGACATACACATTCATATAAAATAATATGCTAGTTGCTAAGGCAACGCGTTGTATTCGCGTCAGCGGGGCCTCTAGTTTACATAATTTCGTACTATTTCGTTAGCTCGTTCGTGACATAGAATAAACTTAAACTGACATAGAAAAACAAACTTAACAAGTTTAGACGGATTTACAACGACTCTTCGATCTTTGATGTTTATACATTTATATAAACTTTTACACTTATAATAAAAATGGCACAATGTATACCAAGACTTGGCCTATATTTGTGAAAAAATATAGAACATTTCTTGAAACATAACATTCTCACATATTCCGTGCCTTTGCAGGGTTGTCAAAGAGAGCTTAGTGTCAAACCATTGTGATATCCATTTTCCGTACTAATATCTAGACACCGTTATTCTGAGTTAAGCAGCGGAATTCAACGCCACGCTTTGTTAAATTTCATACATGCCAGAAAAAGAAAATAATTTAAATATTTCCCCAGTGAGGATGGAACTGACAACCAATATGTTTACAGACTGACCCTACCCCATTACGCCATGATCGTCTCTATTCCAATTATTTATACAAACGAAGTGCGTATATCCCAAATCAAGCAACTTTTTAAATATAAGCAAATACAATCTTATTTAAAACATGCTGCCATCTAGGAAAGCATCTGGAAACTGTGAACCGAGCCCTCTATAAAATGTTTGTAAAACGAAACAACTTAAATCCTTACTCTTACAAAACGTTTCTGGTTTTTTTAATGACTCTATAGATGTCGCTGCTTGGAAGAAAGAACTACGGTATTTCGCCTTAATTTTTACACTTTTTTATACATATATACTCTAATTATTAAGTTATGAGCATTTTGAAATTTCTAATAAATACCATATTTTTAATTAATTTCTTAGGAAAAACGGTAGAGAACTACCGTAAGTACATTATAGATCATTTGAAGAAAAGTACAGAAATTGTAAATATACTTATCTGAGAAGAACCTACATTGTTTTTTTTTAAATATGTATAATGACTCCAATATCACTGACGTCACGTACTGTTTTATTGAGATCATCTATGAATTAATTAAAATTAAAAATAAAGAGAATTAATTTGATTAAGTTCGATAGTAAGTTAAGTTAGTTTATTGAGTTAGATATTCATTAATTTAAATCTGTAAATAAAAAAATAAAAAATACTTAGTATGACAATTATTTAATTAATGTGCTGTATGACAATGATAATTACAAATGCCACAGAGAATAATATGTAGCTTAGAAAATGTTCTTATATATTCCTTTTTAGCTAAATAGCTAAGACTTAAGGACCTGCAATGCACCTGTAGCTCCTCTGGTGTCATACGGACTCATTCCTTCATATTCTACTTGTACTATCGTATCGCTATGGCTTCCTAAAAAATAGATATAAAATATAATTAACATATTCGAATATTCCAAAACCGACCATAATATATTATGTATAAGCTTACTCTTTATCAAATTACTACAGTATATCATATTTTTGACCTTGATAATATAGACAAGTAAAACGTTGATCCCTAAAGTGTAGTTAATTTGTAAAATTTATTTAATTTCTAATACTTATATTAAATATGTTTCCACCATTATTGATTTTGGTTCCCATGTTCCATTGGTATATTAAAAAAATAGTTATGTTGTATTTATGAAAGCGAAACCTAACATTTTTTTTTGTTGAAGGAAGTGCTTCTCAGTACATGCTTACCATATATCGAAGCTTTTGTATTTAATCATACATAGTTATATATTGACACAATTTTATAAGGGACACTGCAGAGTTTTGCTCTACGAACTTATATAAGTGCGTAAAACGTAAAGATTAAACATTGAACTCATTACCGTAGCAAGTTTCATGAAGTTTATTGAAGCAAAAATGTAAGTAAATCAAAAGTTGATATACATAATATAAAATACTATTATACAAAATATAGAATTTTACAAGAAAAAAAAATCATCATGTTCATCATGCGGGTGCCGGACATACGCGTTTATAAACAGAGGAGATCGGAGTACTGCCTGAGTCACACCACACACGTAACGCGACCTTAGAATAAGCTTAAGGGCCCCTATAAAATGTGCATTAACGCTAACCTCCACTCTCCAAGCTCCTTTCTATATCTGAAAAAATTGAAAAATGCTTCTAAAGCCACCTTAAAAATGTGAGTTAGAAATATATTGATGATATTCCTGGACTAGAAACATCTCAGATGTTTTAGTAGATTAAAGAGAGATTTATGGGTTATAGTTCTCGCTCCTACTAACTACTACAAATTAACTAAGACTATTCCAGATAAGTTCGAAGTGCTTGTTTACTTTGAATTCTTATTAGAAATTTCACAATGTATATTTTAATACTAATAACATGCTCAATATTTTATTATAGGGCCATTTTAATAATAAAAAACTACCTTGAAATATCACAACTTTTGACTTTAATAGGTGGATGGCACGTGCGGCATCTACTGTATAAAATTAATTTAAATAAAAATGAGTCAACAGCCATTAATTCACAAAAATATTTTGGTTGAACTTTAAATATTGTGAAATATATCAATGAAGAATCTTCACTGTACCAATCATATAGGATATATAGGTATTCAATATAGGCTTTATTATACCTACCTACCTTATGTACTATTTAATACAATCCAACTACTGAATAATAAAATCAACATGTTACAAGTATCATCAATAACATTATTCAACTTAAATCAATACTTAACGGGCCATGGTTTCCATTTAGAGTATCTGCACAGATTCAAAATTAAAACCAATAATGTTTGTCCCTGTGGTAATAATAATATTCAAACTGTGAATCACCTAATACAGGATTGCCCCAAATATAGCATACAAAGACTTGAACATACAATAACTTGCAATTTAAATGATATAGTCGCGCCATTTGATATCGTCAACTTAATTAATAATGATATATGTCTAAAATCATTCATCAAATTAATCAACCACATCTTTAGCAATCTTAAAGACTTTAACAAGGACGTAATATGAAACTAAATTTGAAAATATTTTAAAAATTTTGATAAATGTTATATAAATAATTATATATAAATAATCGAATCCATATAAAAAAAAAAAAAAAAAAAAATTATAATCCTCAAAATTGTAAACCTACAAATCGACGTAATTCTCATTTTAACTAAGTAGTAATATATCTAATAAGTAAAATTATATAAATTGATACAAAAAATATAACTGTATTAAATTTACACAATTAAATATGACAAACAGTTGTGTAGCCCGTATCAAATCGCGGGGGCACATCAGGTAGAATGTGGGAGTGTCAAAAAAAAAAAAAAAAAAAAACCTTATGTACTATATTTAGTAAACAAATAACGTTCGGCCGACCAACACGAAACGTTTCTAAATTCGGAGAGATTTAAGAAATAAGTAAATTAACACTAGTTTCACTCTGCCTACCCCATTTAATATGGGAAAACGTGAATCTGTTGTTCCCATCTGCTTAACTATATATAATACTAAACTATGTATATATGAATGTATGTAAGTATGTATATAATTATGTATTTAGTTTGTATTTTTAATTAACATATATTTTTTTTTTTTTTTTTTAAAGTAAATATCCTGATTAGTGCACCGCCTACCACTACTTTATACAAATCAAATATCCAAAGGTTGCCTGGAAGAGATCGCTTTAAGCGATAAGGCCGCCTTATTGTACGCTATTACTACTTCTATGTTATTTTTTTATTTGTGTGCAATAAAGAATATTTGTTTGTTTGTTTGTTAATACAATTAAATGCAATATTTAAGATATTATAACTTGAAATATAAATTATAACTTAAAAAGATCTACTATACAAAAATAGTTAATCTTCCAAATGATTTCAGCGGTTTGACCGCGAAAGGAAATATTTAGCTCGTTTATTAGTAGGTATCTAGTATCTAAGGGTATCGGTATGGCTCAAGGCTGCGGTCGCATATTTAACTAGGTTGTGTTTATTGAAAGTACCCTATTTATTAAAAACCTAGGTGGTGGTGAATATTATTATTGTGGTGGCGGGTTTATACATGTTCAAAGGCTGTTAAATTACCGCCCCTGCATTTTTAGCGTGTCCTATCTTAAGAATTGTCATTTTTCAGGTTCAGATTTTGTTGCCCTTGGTTTTTTTTAATGATTGGCAAATTTTAAAAATTTGATGTCTTAGAGTCCCTACATCATGAATCACATTTTAAAAATAATACCGGTGATCGCTATTAACTAAACATTAATAATATATATTTTTTTATTTTCTTGTCCAAATTATGATTTAGTAGGTAGGCCGCTTAATAGGCTTAATAGGTATGGAATAACATATCTGACACTGGCCCATGGTAGAAATGCTTGTTACTATATTGGTTAGCAGTGACGAGGGGTGAAAGTTTTAAAAAAGTAAGCCAGTAGATTTAGGGAAGCCGGTATATATTTAGGGAAGTTGGAGCATATTTAGGGAAGCCAGTAAACTTTTTAGCAAGTTGAATTTCTTTTTTTTTACTAATAATATTCATAATATTGAGAATTTTTTCAAATTTTTTTTTGGCAAAGTCACTCCCTATTTTTTTAGGTAAGCCGGTGGGAACCGTGTTAAATGGACATCTCACCACTGCTATTTACTATTATAATGAGGCATCGATTATTTCGTATCAAAGTAGCTTGAAAAGCATACTATCGTATGTCCAAAAAGAGTTTATTGTGTCGATATATTATATCGTAACAGGGTACTGTTACGACTGTTACATCCCTTACCCTTGGTATACTTATTATTAGTTATCCTTTGCTCGAATATAATTATTATGCGTCCCTATATTATATACTGTTATAGTTATGTACAATTAATGAACAATTAATAAAAGTGAATATATAATGAATAAATTAAGTAGTACATGTGCTGTATAACAAAATGAATGGTATGTTTTTCTCTAACAGGCATAGGTAATCGTTTCAAGCTTTGCTCGTTCAAGTTCCCGTAGAACATATAATTATAAATTAGAACGTAACATTATCTTATATTATTACCTACGAAAAATAGGTACATAATACGTAACTATTTAGGTCACACGAAACATAATCTTTCATAGTTCTTAACGGATAAACCTTTTAAATATAATTAAAACAAAAATATACAAAAATATGCATATATTTATATTGTAACAATTATGATCATAAAGTTCAATAGTACCAATTAATCGAAGGATGAATCTAGAGTAGATTAATTAAAACGGCCACAATCGTCAATATCGTTGTTATATCTCGAACAAATTTCTATTATAGCAAAGAAAATTTTATGATAATTCTGACCAAAATTACTTAGCTTAAATAATTCGTAGATATGCGTTACGGATAAATTGACAAGTTAAATTCACATGACCGTAAGAATCCCTTCAAGCCACACGCGTCAGCTTACCTGCGAACTGTGAAACTTAATACAGCCATTGGCCCCAATAAAGTGAAGTGAAAATGTTTATAAAAAATATATTTGGAAAATAAATATATATAGATTACATTTGTCACAAAAAAATATTTAAAAAATGAGTGCCAACTACGGAGCAACTAATAACAACGACATAGTGGTCAGCGGTAATAAGGCTAGTGCCTATAAGGATATCGATGTAAGGTAATGTGTCTATATATTGTTGAAAACTAACAATTTGTGAAGTTCCCGGTCAATACACAATAACATTAACCAATTTGACACACACGATACATAAGTACGACACAAAAGGAGCATTGTCAAGATTATTAGGAAATAGCATCTTCCTGTACTTAAATAGACTAAATCGCATGACATCTCTAAAAAGGAAACTAACCATCTTATCCAGGTTGATAGTACAAAACTGAATGTCTTTGCTTTTTTAATAGTATAAAATATAAATCATAGTATAACAATTTAGTTATAGAGTCCCTGTTGACGCGTTAACAACGCGTTGTCTTTTAGTAATGTATATGTCACTTTGTATATACATGGATGTCAACCCATGGTTGTGTGTGTAACATTTATTTTGTTAATTAAATATATTTTTTATGCATTAATTAAAAAAATATTATCATTCTGCACTCCTTCTCTATATAAACTATAAATGTGTTAAGTTTCAGTTTCCGCCGTCCGCGTAATTTTCGTAAAAGGGATCCAAAGTTTTTGCTTCACGTATTTATATATAGATTTATTTAAGATAAACTAATAGACTAAATGATCTTATATATTTTCCATCTATATCATAAATTTTGATCTACATTTGTCTTAAGATGCAAGTATAAAAACCGTTATGTAAATAAAATAAAAATATGAAATATGTGCTTGTATAGAAAAATAGAGAGAAACATTGTGTTGTAAGCATTTTAATTTTTAAAAGACTTACCTACTTTACCACATACTTGGATGTATTGTTGTCACCTTTTTTCTTTACATTTAATCCCTTTAGTTGGTTCGCATGGGTAAATTACAGGTACTCTTTAAGTTAAATATTCTAAGTTAAAGACTTTACATTGTAACTAGTTAGAACAGTTTTGCTAATCACTCTATAAAATATTATAAGATGAAATTCATTCTTTTTTTAATTTATACAAACAAATAAATTCTTAGTATCACTACAATTAGAACGGAATATCTTGACACTAGGTTCCCTCTGACTACTTGCTATGCGGAAAAAAACATGAAGCTACTTTCTCAATTTCTAAATTTCTACAATAGCTTAATTAAAAATCAATATAAGTAAGAGCTTTATGTCTATATACCAATGTTTACCGTTTGTTACGAGAAATAGACAGTCAATTCTATTTAGCTTAATGTTAAATTGTTTTCAAAAATTATAGTTTATGTTCGTACATTTTTATTTGCATAAAATTAAAGATATTTTTTATCAAATTACGTAATGCTTAAGCGATTTATGATGTGAATAAAAAAATCATTTAAACAAACATACGTCGACAACTAATATTACCATAAAATATTCATTGTATTAGAAAACCATGACTAGATTCTCCCACCGAGATCTACATACTTTTTTAAGAAGTGTACTTTAAAAAAAAAATAAAAAAACAATCTTTTTCTCCTAGCATTCCCTGCAGGCGACGACGATGGTGGAAGTTAAGTCAGAACCTTCTCTACGGCCTTGGTCACATGTATAACGATCTCTGTGCAGCCATGTGGTTCTCGTATATGATGCTGTTCTTTCAAGCAGTACTCGAAATGAGAGCAGTTGTTTCCGGTGCTATGATGCTTTTAGGTAAGTATAAGTAATATTACTTACTTACTTAACTTCATGCTTTATCCCTAGCGGGGTAGTCAGAGAGAATAAGTAATATTTTTTATTACATTCTTTAATTTTCATTTTTTTACATTTTGTGAAAAAAACAAATAATAGTTAGGTGGTAGGAGGTTCGTCCTCCGACTGGCTCGCGACCACTATCATGTCAAAGACGAACCGCCAAATATCTAATGATGTGTTCCGGTTCGATGGCATGTAAGCCAGATTTATCCCCTTTCCCACCCATCCTTTCCCCAAAATGTGGTGGTTCTGATAGTGGACTACTACATTGTCCTCCCCTCCATCAGTATCCTCTAGGTTGGCAACGCATCTACAACATCTCTGGTGTTGTAGATGTCTATGGGCGAAGGTAACCACTTACCATCAGGTGGTCCTTCTGCTCGTTTGCCGTCCGTTATCAATAAAAAAAAAAAAAAAAAAAACTGTCAAGTTTACAATTTATTAAAGCGTAATACACAAACTGACTCAGACATTTATAACGTTAGTAAGGAATATAAGTACTCGTATTGATGGATGTCGAAAGTATACCCAAAATGCGCAACGACAGAGGACCTATAATGTTACGTAGTGTCATTGAACAGAGGTTGTAATTCAATAGCCGTAAACAATTCTATTTCTAAAATATAACTTAATGAACATGATATTTAAATATTAAAATGGCTTGATGAAAAGCCTATGGCATTTTCCACTTTATTATATTTTGTGTAACAACACGATTTCATTAGCATATTGGCTGTACGATTTTGACTTCTCATAAATAAAAAATAAGGCCTACCATGGCATGATTTTGGAATCAATATTGTTTTTAATGTATATTAGCAATGCTCTCAGTTTGAGCAGGATCTTTTGTCTACTTTCATTTTACCTATTTGTTTTACAACTTTCCAAAAAATGGATATTAGATATTGTTTTCTATCTGGTTCTTGTTTCTGATTCCTTTGTATTTTGAGGACTGAAACAGTTTTCATTTACATAATTAAATAGGTGACTATAAAGAGATATGTTATCAAAACAAATAAACTTTTGTTTATCTTAATAATATATCTATTCGCTATCTTCCTGTCTTTACTCGATTAAATATTATTCGAAATGAAAGTCTATGGTTACATTGTGTATTCAACAAACAAGTTTATCAAACGGCACTGTTTAAAATAATACGTAATACCTTTTATTGTAAGGATATGACTCCATTTTTTTTCTTCCATGCTCCAAAATCCAAACATTAATTATGCCTAAATTGCTATAAACTCTAATATAGTGCACGTATCTAAATAGTTCTAAAGTAAACTATACTATCTAACTAACTCTATAATTTATGCTAGGATTTGTACTGCAAAAAATTATTTAGGTATTTGCTCATAAACAAAAACATTTCCTGATAATATGAAATCAAGTTAATTTCAGGACAAGTCGTGGACGCACTAGCTACCCCAGTCATTGGTATATTGGCAGACAAATATAGCACTAAGAAAATTTGGCACTTACTAGGTAAGACAACCGAGTAAAATGTATTAATAGCATTTTATAATTTATATATTTTAGATTATTTATTATATTAAACGTTTAGATCACATTTATTTAATCCTATAAGTATTAATCTTGTTATAAATGTATTGATAATTTAAAAACTTTAACATTTTGTATGTGTTTAACTAATAATATTATTATTTAATACTATGGTTATGGTAAAAATAAATTTACATATAAGATAAAACGAATAGTGACCATACTAGTATATCAAAAATATTATTGTAAAGTGGTAATTAACATTACATTATATTGCTCCAAAAAAAAAACCAAAAACCTTGAATTATAGTCTTATTGATGCCTATGGAAAAAAATTAGCATAATCCGAAATATCAGCCAACGGAACATCCATAACTTAATTTAAATAAAAAAAATATTTAAATTAACAGGACATTTTTAATGACACATATAAATTTTATATAATAAATTACAGGTTGCGTTCTAGTGACCGCTACGTTTCCGCTTTTATTCGTGCGTTGCTGGAACTGCTGGGCGTCAAACACAGCAGAATATTTGAAATGGTGGATGCCCTTGTACTATGCTGTTTTGGTCATTATCTTTCAAATTGGATGGGCGATTGTACAAATTTCACATTTAGCTATTATACCATCTATTACAGACAGCTTACAAATACGGTCCGAGTTAACTTCTATAAGGTAAAAAAAAACAATTACATTTTCAGAAGAATCATAACAATAAGTTTTAAAACTTATTGTTATAATTTATCAGTTGAAGATAATGGTATACCCACGCTAGCGCAGGTCACTTTATTCCAAAATAATTGGCCACTTTTCCGGAAACGAAGTCCAAACCACAAACCCAAAGCAAACCCAAAAAAATCACGCACTTTTTTCCGCATATATTTACAAGTTAAAATATAAAATAAATGTAGTAAGTCAGTTTTAAAGCGTCAAATATCTCTTAAAGTTTACGTATCTTATGACATAAATAGAGAGAACCTATTGCAACTCTTTTAAGAGAAAGAGTTCTCATGATTTTAGATATACCTATTGCATATTGCTTTGCCTAAAGGTAAAATGGTGTAATTAAACTAGAAAAACATCTGCTTCATTAGTATAGATAGAGCGGGATTTGAATCCACAATGTAACAGTTAAAATAAATAACTCTAGAATGTTATTTTCAGTAGTAAAAATAGTAATACATAGAAAGAATCTAGTGTACTTTCTGTAGACAACATTTATAGACTAAGTACATTTATAATGTATATTCACGTCGTTTGCCATTTCATTACTATATGTATTTTTAAGCTTCACAAATATTCCATATTTAAAGATACACCGAACAACCGTAACGCATACCCACCTAGACCCAGACAAAGGAGCAAAAATGCTTTTAAATATAAACATTCGCATGACTGGGGATTGAACTTACAATCATCACATGTGCAGTTACACATTTAACAACTGCGATATGATGGCGTTTCTTAAACGTATACAGCATGTGTATAATTTACATATTTTACTTGCTTATCTACATATACATCCTTTATTATAATGTTTTTATAAAATTTCTGAGTATTAATCTATGTTATATTATAATACAAATGATCTCAATTTGTATTAATAAAAATATATATCACTTATGATAAAAATTGTTTTATAAACCACACTCAGTAAGTCATTCATACTATTTCCCTTTCAGATATATGGCTTCGGTGATATCAAGTCTGACCGTATATTTCATTACTTGGATTGTATTGAGAGCATCCAATTACAGCACATTTATTGGACCAACAGATGATTACAAATTCCGAGTATAAATTCTAATTACTACATAGATATATTATTTTCTTAATTAAAAATATTTTGAAATTCTAGTATTATTACTTTTATTAGTAAAACATGCAATGTATTTAAATATTTGTGACAATTTCAGAATGTCGCACTTATAATTTCTGGCATCGGCATAACGTCATACGTCATCTTCCATGTTTTCTTCAAACTAAAACCTGCAATTGAACCAAAAGTCAATGGCCATATCGTAGACACTACGGAAATAGAGCCTCTTAAAATATCAGCGAAATCAAAAATTATGCACTTCTTGCAGATGCCTTTACTATATCAAACAAGTTGTCTGTAAGTATATTTATAATGTAGAAAAATGACAAAAAAATAAAATTTCATCGTCTTTTTTTAATAATAAATTTTTAAACCCCATAGGTTCAAGACGCACCGAACAAACAAATTTGAAATACTGATTTTTTCTCTAATTTAAATTTAGTTAAAGATCAACATAAACAAACTAGGGATATTTTTTAAACATTACACTCAAAGATCTCTTGAGAAGTATTCGGTTCCACAAACCTACTTCCCTACTGTCCACAATTCTACTTTTATTGTCTTTTAAAGTAGAAGTTAACATCATTGAAAGAATTAAAAACGCGTATCATCTTTTTAGCGAAATGCAAAAACCAAATCATCATTTTACATCGGTTGCTTTCTATATTTACGTGTATATTTTTTTCAGATATGTATTCTCAAGATTGTATTGGGCATTAAGCTTAGTGTACGTACCACTATTTTTAGAAGAACGTTTATCAGTGAATCCGTCTGAAGGCTCAGAAATGGTCGCCAGTGTACCACTTGTTCTATATATCTCTTCTCTGATATTTTCATTTATGTTAAAAAGCAAGATCAATAAAATGGGTCATCAGGTATAAACTTTTTCTCCACTGTTTGCGACAGCTTAATTATCTTCACACAACTACAAATCAACATCTACCAGAGTATAGTAAAGTTTTCGGGCAAACGTACTCGTTGGGCTACTGCCCAAGACAAAAAAATAATAAAGCTTAAAATTTTGTCTATGGAGGGTTTTCTTACATAAAATACAATGCTTATCCTACAAATACTTTTAATGATTTAATTTATATTAGACAATTTCAACACATTCCCCTTAGTATAATTTGTGTAATTGTTATTGCAAAGAAATCTTATACCTTTTGATAATTTTATTTGCTTCTATGTATCACAAGCACTTTACGGAATAGACTAAAAAAACTAAGTGAAAGATAGCTGGGTTGGCCACTTTTAACTTTTGGAAACTTTTAACAACCTCCTTACCTCAATTAGGCACGAGTACTAAAATATAATTATGAAATAATATTTATGTTAGAAAAAAAAACAATAACAAACCTCACCTTAATAAGTAAGTTTACAAAATCAGTAAGTAAGCAGATGATTTAAAATTAATATGTAAGTGTTAAGAGATCATCGTGTCGGTGAACGAAGACGCTGTCTGACTGTCAATGCGATGGTTGTGGATTCAATTCCCACTCAGAATGATATTTAAATTATTTTCATTTCCCCTCTCTGCTAAGACAAAATCGGAGTTGGGTTCCCCTACTCAATAAACAATTCCGGCGGAGAACGAAGTGATTCGACACTAGATTCTCATTGCCTAACAGAAAAATAAGCAGGTTTTGTATATGAAGTAACGGACTTATTTCTTTTTAGGTGGCATATCTCGTGGGAAGCTCCCTAAGCTTAATAAGCTGCATGTGGATCGCACTAGCTATCAATCCCGATGCACATGTATGGCAAATATATTTAGTGGCAACATTAATGGGTAAATTTCTAACTCTTTCTACTCCAGTGAGTTGTAATCTGAGACTAATCCTTCGTCTAATGTGACAAACCCAGGAAAAGGTGTAGAAATCCTAAAGAGCATATCGTATTAACAGGTTTTAAAAACTATTTTTAATATTAACCAATAGAACATATTACAATCACAATAAAAAAACTCCCAAACCGTCAAATATGTCATATATTCACGTTGACTGTGCAAAATCATTGTGATACTTGTACTTTTGATACTTTTCTTAAGATAGTTCTGGTTAACTATATGAATAGTATCGAAATGATCCATAACTTCTATGCTATTCAAATATGAAAACTATTGACAGCAAAATTATTTTCAGTTTTTCGAATGTGCCCGTTGAGCACAAATCATTTTGCCAAACACATTTCTCTAAATTCGTCCAATCACGTACGTTGTCAATCCCATGATCAAACATAAACACATTTTAATGATTTCAAGAATCGACCCTACATAATTTATCCCAAGTCTAAATTGATTAAAAAATGTTTAAATTTTAAGGTTTTTATTTCCTTTACAGTTAAATACTCTATTGCCTTTTCATTATTTTCGATTTATTCCTTTAGAAAACACGCGTCAAACGCCATTCATCATTACGCCTTTTTATAAGAATTTATAATATTTACTTAAGGTCTGTATAATATAATGTAACATTTAAGATAATATATACACTTAAAATTTTTAGGAAACCTCCCTGTGAGGGGATGGGGTTAGAATACTGCTGGGTAGCGTCCCGTAAAAGCCGGGTATTCCAGTAGTTAGGTGATAGGAATGTAAACCAGGTTTTCTCCTTTACCACACACCCTTTCCCCAAAATGTGGTGTTTCCGATAGCGGACATTCCCCCTTCCATCTGTATCCTATAGGTCGGCAACGCATCTACAACATCTCTGGTGGTCCATTGACGAAGATAACCACTTACCATCAGGTGGTCCTTCTGCTCGTTTGCCATCCGTTATCCATAAAAAAAAACCTTTTACAAAATCAAATGTATGGCTTAGAGACCAGAGCGATTAGACGGTTTCCAAGAGGCGCGTTTTAGAGTACCGCTACGTTCAAATTTTTATGTGTTCCAGAAATGTGTTTTTTTTCTTACCCTAAGCACATGATTTAAAAATATTAAAAATAATACATGTTATTTATAACAGGAGCCGGAAGTTCAATTACACTGGTATCCAGTTTATGCATAACAGCTGATATGATAGGACCACACTCGCATCAAGGGGCCCTTATATATTCGATTGTAACATTTGCCGACAAACTAGTCACTGGTATAGCCGTAGTGGCCATCGAAAATTAGTAAGTTGCTCAATATTCATATTAAAGCTTACTAGTAAAAGTAAGAACACTTTACAAGTAGTGAATGACGAAGCCCAACTGATACTTCGTACAACCAAAAAAAAAAGTACTAATATGGTGCCATATTAGTAACTAGATCAAACTTTTTTCTTAAGACAAAAGCTCGAGGGCATTAAAATAACAGTTTTTCTGTAAGGTAAGAAATTCTTTTAAAGGTGTCCCAAAATTAACGCAAGATTTGACTTTGCCGCCATTTGCTATTATATTCATTATTCATTCGCTATTAATACTAAAATGGCATTTTCTATTTAATTCAAATCTTGCGTTAATTTTGGGACACCCTATATTAATGAATATAGACAAGAGGGATACGAAATAAAATATGTTTTTTTTTAATATATATAATTGTATTTTTTATAAATATTTATTAATCAACATATTTATACATTAATAAAATATACATGAAAAAAAATAAATAAATAAATAAATATATATATAATATGTGGAAAATCGGAATACAGCATTTTTATATAATCATTTCAAGTTATTATTTCTTAATATTAAACGAGCAAATTTTATAAAAATCCTACAAGAGTTAGTGCTTTTATAAAATAAACTAATTTCTTCATTTATTGACAATCACTTCAACTATTCTTAAAGGAACTCGAAAAACTTATAAACTATTATAAATTAACTAACTAACTATAAATTATTATAAATTAACTAACTGCATAGACAATTCACAATAATAATTAAATAATTATT
This sequence comes from Philaethria dido, assembly GCA_033558755.1. Taxonomy (NCBI): domain Eukaryota; kingdom Metazoa; phylum Arthropoda; class Insecta; order Lepidoptera; family Nymphalidae; genus Philaethria; species Philaethria dido. The sequence goes on from JAKGSA010000137.1 coordinate 253,461, forward strand.
ATTGTGAGTTGTCTATACAGTCTAATGATTCTGTATACAAAACACTAAAATAACAATTTACTAATAAATATAAATAATAATATGTTATAACAATTACATAGTACTCACCTACTTATAATTTTAATATTTTTAATGCATACTAACTTGTGGCACCAAAATGAATACCAATAGTTAATTAACAGTAGCAAAAGGCACAACAATTAGTAAGCTATATCTAATCTTTAAGCACTATTTTAGGAAGAGAAAAAACTATATTGCTGATATTTTATTTCTGCTTGTACCTTTAGAGTATTTAGGAGTCTACATATACCAATTTAAATATTTAACAAAATAATTAAATAAAATACATTTTTAGTTTTTTTTGTAATACTTAATACTACTGCACTTAATAAATTAAAGACAATTTGACAGAAACAACCTGAGAATTCATAAAATCTGGATATATTTTAAGCTAACTGAAGTTTTTAATATAATATTATTCAGTACTAAAACAAATTTACTGATATTATAAAAGTTAACCTTGCTTTTTATTATAAACATTGCAAATTATTTAAATTACTAGACTATATAGTTAAACTAAGACTTTTTTATTTCAGTAAATGTGACGATGCACTAAGCTGCCCACAATATTACAGAGGGGTTTTAACATATGCTTGTGGGGGCAGTGCTGTACTTGGAATACTTTCTCTCTCAATAACAACTCTAAGCTCCAAAACCTCCAAAGTGAAACCTCAAATACAAACATGAATCATGTGTGCTTTTGATGCTACTGTTACAATATGTACATTGAACTTATACTATAACAATAAAATGTTAAAACTAAATTGGTCTCATTGGATTTAATTTAAATACAGCTACAAATGGATCATAACGAAAATCTTTATTACTTAAAACATCCACTCTTAAGTAAGATTTTTGACATTTTGTTTTGGCACTTTTAAGGATTTTTAATTTTTTTAATTTAATAGTCTCTGTTACTGATCCATACACATACAGACAATACAAATTTATACATTTCCGAAACATGGCTAATGGACCAGTTAAATTTATAGATTCAGAAGACATGTCACATATATTTACATTTTCTAATGTTTTACATTGACTCATTGATGAAAACATAAGATCAAAATCAATTCTTCTGTCAACTAATCTGATATTTTTAAGACTCTGACTTAGTGGAATAGATCTAGATATTGAAGCAAAACATGAACATATAGGTGGAACCTCAACATTTAGAGTAACAAGTTGACTACAGGACCTAAACAATATGTTGAAAAAATCAGCACTATAGCGCACAACACCACTTATGTTTAAATAAGTTAATTTACGTAAGTATTCACAATTTGATGATAAAGTGACACCACTTTTTATTTCACCATTGAAATATATGCTTAATTGCACTTGGTTTTTATCTTGAAATTGTATATCATAGTTTAAAATATAATTTGGATGCACACTTCTTTGCCTCTTAAAACCCAAGTCATTGACATAACTTGAACATACTTCATTATTTTGTGTGGGAATAGTACAATACCAATCATAGGTTGAGGGAAGTGGAACATTTAAAGAAGATATAAATGAAAAAGGTATCAGTTCTTTTAGTTTCCTTAACAGATTATGAAAAAAAATATCATTAAATTGTGTAACTCTTTTTTTCCAAAGCATGACACGAGCATTGCCAGTTACAGTGACACCAAAGTCTGCGATACATATTGCATTTAAACCAAAATGTTCATCAAAAAATCTTTTAAATGTTGGTGTTGTGAATATAATGGTTGTAAGTGCCCCTGCTGTAAATATAATAACAATTTCATATTCTTGAAAATTCAATGTAGTAAATAAATTCATTTCCAGTAAGTAGCAGTAATACCTGCTTGAACTGAATCCATCAGAAAAATGAAGAGAAAACTCATCAAATTGTAGAATCGAAATGTTTTCATGTGGCTCATTTTGCGTATCATATGCAACCATATCTCTATTCATTACTGTATATTGTAAAGATTTTAACTTTGCTTTACATAAAATAAAGCTTGGAAGATTTGAGTACAGCAAATTACTTACATTGCCGTAGAAATTCACATTATCAAAGTTCTTAAACACTTCTTGACATTGTAACAATGCTTTCTTAGCTATTTTCGAATTATTGGTAAATGTAAAATTAATTGTAACATCTGTTATACTTGGGCATATTTGGTAAATCTCTATAAAGTCCAGAATATGGATATTTGTGTAAGAAATGTTTAATATTTTTAAGCATTTCAGTTTACTCATAGATGATATAAGTGTTTTTTTATTTAAATCACCAATACCACACATATTTAATTCCTGTATGTTTCTAAATATATCCTTGAAAAAATCTAGTTTAAGTGACTGTGACGTAGCCATTGTGCTCATGGATAAATTGCATTTTTTCACGTTTCCAAACTGCCCAATAACTTGCCGCATTCGATGACAAGTACCATATAAATTAAATAACGAAACCAGATCCAGGTGGTTAATGATTATGATAAGAATTTCGACTGGCAAATTTAAAAGATTCATCTTGATTAAGAAAAGCAATTCCAACTACACTACCTGCTAATACACATTTTAGAAATTATTATCCAAGAAATTTTTAATTGAAATTGCAGTCAGTTCAAAAACAAAACATCTCGTTATAATAGAGCCAATCGTAACATATGCTATTATTTGCAACAAGATAACCTTTTTGCAAGTTTTGGAAAATAAATATTTTTAAACTCTTTTTTTTAAATTGTATTGTTCAAAGCACAAAGTACTGCCGAAGCGACCAAAGCACAAAAATAGTACAGAAAATAATATTTCAAAAGTCAAAATAGTATTTAGGGATGGGCAAAAAACATCAATATATAAAAATATCGATTTTTTAAAAGAAATAGTTGATTTTTCAATATAGATATTCGATACAGTTGATTATTTTGTTTTGTTTTCGCACACAAGGTGCGTGTTTACAAAAAAATAGCTAAATACTAAAACAAACGTCCAGTTCAAGCTGAACTTATTTGACTTGGTTTTTTATATTTGAATAAAACATTGATATAATATATTTTTTCTCGATCCATCGATAGTGACATAAACTGTGTTAAATGAACTGTCAAAGTCCAATTTCGGAAATGGAAACCATTGACAAAATGAACACGTACTAAAAGCAAATATTTTTGCTAATGTATAAAAATATAGTAAAAGGTAAACGTTGCGTAATATTTAAAGAACTAATTTTTAATTATATATGTTATTAAGAAATTTTGATACACGGTTGGTTTCAACTGATGCAGATTGGAGTCAACTGTCAGGCGTGTCAGGTTAAAACTGAATAAAGAAAACCTTGCGCCATAATTCACTGAACATCCCGGTCTGCGAGGGTGCAATGCTGGCCTTGTAGGCAGACGACATCGCGCTGATATGCCTGTCAATGAACACCAGGAAATTCCAACAGTCACTTGACCTCCTCCTCGACAGGCAGAACAAATGGAGGATTGCTCTCGACATCACTAAGACGCAGGCAGTGATGTTTGGGAGCACCCAGAAGCTGCCGCCGCCCCTCAAACTGGAGGACTAACCCATCCAATGGCAACAAGAGGCCACATACCTAGGCGTTGTACTCGACCGACGGCTGGCGATGATCGGCCATATGAAGAAAGCCAGGAACAACGCCAGGGTTGCCACGCACTTGCTGCGCCTCCTCCTGAAATCCACCCTGCCCCTGCGCACCAAGTCCGCGCTATTTAAAACGTACATCAGGCCCCACCTGGCATACACGGTGCCGGCTTGGTACGCGCTCGCCAGCCAGAAGCAGATAAGCACTCTTCAGGTGGTCCGGAACACCGCCCTCCGGCTAGTTACCCAGGTTACCCGGTACGTGAGAAACGCAACCATCCACCGCGATCTCCGTATCGTGAGCCTGGAGGAATACATCAGACGCCTCGACTCTGCTGCATTCTACCGCGCCGATGTCTTCGAGCACCAACACATGCGGAACCCACCTTTCCCTCGTCCCCCACACAGGGACGCATCGCCTTAACACAGACCTGCTTAGGCCTCCTCAATGACCCACCCATAGTCATGGGTGGTGATGAAAATCATGGCCAGAGGGCTCCGCCCTGAAGCCATTTCCCCGTTGCTCCACTGCAGCGAGAAGAAACCCCCAATTCACTGAAGTCTGAACTAAATTGAAGATGAAATAAGAACAAACAAACAAACAAACAAATATTCTTTATTGCACAAACAAACAAACAAATAACATAGAAGTACTCGTAGTAATAGCGTACAATAAGGCGGCCTTATCGCTTAAAGCGATCTCTTCCAGGCAACCTTTGGATATAGGATTTGTATAAAGTAGTGGAAGGCGGTGCACTAATCAGGATATTAATTAAATTAAAATTAAATATATGTTAATTAAAAATACAAACTAAATACATAAGTAAGAAGTTATATATGCTCAACTGGCACGTTCGAAACACTTAATTTTATGAAAGACTATACATAGGACTTTTTAGTTATAGATTGAGCATTAAAATAGTACACAATCGTGGCAATTAATTATATTTCTTTGTTATATAAGATAGACTTTCACTTTTTAGTTAAAATTTAATTTATTATAATCTTCCTAAAACTTTACTTGTATTGTATTTTTGTTCATCAAAAGATTATCATACTTATCATACTTTGATATCTGTTACGGAAAAGATGAGAACGTTAAAAAACAGAATGTCTCGCTACTTATAGCTTATTCGTAAAAATGTGTTGACTAAAATTATACTGTAAATAAACACGAATATCTAATATGACTACGACGAGCAGTCGAATTATAGTACAAAAGTACAATTACTATCCCTACTTTCACGATGAATATAAACGGTCATAAAATATCTCGACAATTTGAACTAAAGATTCTCAATTCCAATACAAAATCTGAAACTTAGCTTTATTGCTTTACATACTACTTTCCCAAATGTTTAAGCTAACGATAATAGCTATTTTAGCGATCAATATTAGACATTTCGAGACATTGCGTGTATAGTGGCGGAACGAACGCCGCGCGTTTTCTTACCAGAGCAGGGAAGTGAAAATGGCCTTAATGAGTATGACACTTTGGGTAGGAATTGAATTAATAGTCTCATAAAATATAACTCAAAATCATTCTACCACATATAGATGAGGAAACAAAAAGAAATTTTACAAAAATGAGACTATATGCACTGCTTTCTAGATATTCCATTAAAAAATGGAAATGAATAGGCTATTTTTATTAGACTGTAGGCAAATATAGATGATTTTCCATAGAGACACAAAGCTCGACTCGATAAAACAGCATTGTCGAAAACTGTCCAGTAGCTACTTTAAAAGTGCTGCTTCTCATCCGAACCAACTGGTGGTAAAAGCCTGCGACTACGATATTAGCAAACGTCCCTGGGGCCCCGTAGGCCTCGACACGTTTTAACAGAAGAAGCTGACGCCATTACTCTCGCGAACGATCCGCAACATACAGGTAGGATCCAACACACTCGCAAACGCACACGACACAAACACCGTCCCCGCCGGTGGAGACGAGGTCCTTATTTTTCTACGGCTCGATCACGCCTCGGCGCGACCGGGTCAAACCACTAAAATCCAACAGGGCATCAAACGCCCTACCCAGTAGGCTTAAGCTCGGGCCGAGCGAAAGCAAAGTCCCCCACTACAAGCAGTGCTCGCAAGCCGAGGTTCGGCCTCGCAGGAGGCGCCCCTGTGACACTGCAGTTCTAAGTTGATGGTCCTCCTCCCGAGGAGGCCAAGCCAGGGTCAGAGCTCTTCAAGCTCGGCCCCCCACAAAACTCGGTGACGCTGTCAAAGCCAACAGGGCCAACAGCATACTACACAGTCGAAAAAAAAAAAAAATAGATGATTTTCTGAGGTTACGTACTACAGACACAAAGGAAGTATCACGATCTTATTGAGGTGATATCTATTAGAAACCAGTATTTATTGCTGTGCTTACGTATGTGAGACACCAGTACCTCCTAACTCAAAACTTCAGCAGTGTGTGGCCGTTCGGATGCGGATGTCATGTAGCGTGTACCGTTTTACGAAGGTACTAAGCAAGACAGCACTACATTACGTCAAATTTCAAAATTATGACGGTTTATTTGGTTAGCAGCCTTCTGCAGCTGATGTGGTAGCCTGTTGGTGTCAAAACAGGCTACCAGCAGCAGCACAGCAGTCAGCTGCAGAAGGTTAATTAAAGTTTCTATTTCCGAAAGCTATTTCTAAGATTTATTCTATAGGTTAACCAAGGCGTAAATGTCTTTTTATGTTGCCTATGGTTTTTCTAAGATAAATAATTACGAAAGTTAAAAAATGCAGTCTATGATTTAAATTATTGTCTATATCTCAAAAGTTCAGGTACTGTTATATTTGTTTGTTTTTTGTGGTTTTGTGCGTTTTATTTGTTTTAACAAATTCTGTATAAGCTGACATAGCGAACATCGTACCGCCTAACAGTCAATGAATGTCGTATTACCTTTCAGCTGAACTAATTTAGGCTTTGATGAACGTAATACCATGATACAAAATAAATATTAAAATTAGGTAGATATATAAAAGTATTATATTATGATGAATAATACATACAGAAAGAGAATAAAAATGAGTACTTCAAACATGTGTCAGAAAAAATGATCATTTTTTGATGTTCATCGACTGTTAGGCGATACGAAGTTCGCCGGGTCAGCTTGTATTCTTATAATTTTTGGTATAACTTAAAAGTTAATTTGGAATTGTACTAATATTATTTATTTTTTGTAGCTTCACGTTGTATCCCGCAAATGGCAGGGTAGGCAGAGGGAAATAATGTTTGAAAATATTGAATATTTTTTAAATCTCTCTACGATGTGCTAACAACAAAAATAAGTTATAATAAAAGTGTAAAATTTCGACATGGCCGTATAGAACGTATGGCTTAGCGGTCACAGCGTTTGGCGTGGGTTCCAGTCCTGTTCAACGTTCAATTTCTTATACCTTTTCAAAAAATGTTTTTCTATTACTAAGTGTGATAAACACTTTAAAAATATTTAAAATACAGTTACATATTCATTATTAACAGTAAATAGACATTTAAGCGAACCATATATTAAGAACATATCACATCATCAGAGAATATGCATACTTAATAATTGGAAAAAGGTTGACTGTAACCAGAAAGATTTGGAAAGGCAAGGTGAATATTTAGTAGTGAAAATCAAATATGGCAGTACTTAACTTGAAAATAAGTGAAAAATCCTATGTTTAAAGCGAACAAAGTCATGGGCACCGCTAGTACTTAATAAAGATTATGTGTAAACTTCTTGTTAAGCTAACTTAAAAAAATATATATTTTAGAGAGACTCAAACTCACTATTACCATAATTAATTTGGTGCATTTGCTAATTGCACCAATGAAACCAAATATGGTGGATAAAGGTTTAAGAGGGAAAAAGTGTAAGGAATATATATTTTTTTAAAGTACTTTTCTTAAAAACACATTATATAAATTATATTCTTCGGTTAGAGTATAACTTTCAAAAAAAATTACATCATACAGGCAGTAAATTGTATTTTTAAATGTAGGTAATTCATGAAACAGAAGTAGTATGATTTATATTAAACATATGAAACATATGAAACATTACTGCATGATACATCTTTAACAATTATTAACCATATATTCCAAATAAAAGCAAAAAAAAATACACCTAGTTACATATATAGTTCAAAATCAATTCTATTAGAGCTATAAAACTGACTGTCTTCACCATGCTTTCTTACCCATACACCAGTCTTGAAATAACCATCAGAGGACCATTTATGCATTTGTTCTGTAGAATGAGGACCTGAAATTTCATCATTATCTTGATTCCATTTGAATTCCCATTTTAATTCTTCAGTTTTAATTTCACTTTTTGATTCAGATTGTCCTTGATTTTTATCATCTATGGTCATTTTTTCCTTCTCATCAAAGTCATCTGCATACATATCTAACTGTGCATCTTCTTTTTTAGCCTTATTCTTTGAAATAAAATTGTTTATTGCCTCAAAAGTTTCTTGATAAATATCCATATTTCCTTCTTTTGTTAGGATTTGGTTTGCAAGCTCTGTAATTCTAGTAACAAATTTACTATTTTCATCAACAATACCAGCTTTCTTTCTTTTCCAACGCTCAGCACTTGAAATTTTAGAGTTTGTGCCTAAAATAAACATATGAAATAAAATATATAAAAAATTATAGGAAGGTCCTAATAATAAAATTTTAGTAAATAATGCCATCTTTCGCTTTATTTATTTTATATAGCTTACCAAGCCGCTGCAAACATTTTGCAATGGTTTCTTTTGGTTTCATAAATTGTAATATTTCTTTGTAATTCGAAATAATGTCATATTTTTCCTCTGCATTTTCTTCATCTGAATCGGACTCATTTAAAGAATTATTTTCATCTTCCTTGAAAATCTTATATTTATCTTCAGGTTTTCCTTTTATTTTAACCCAATCAATATTATCAAGCCACCCATCCCTGATTTCTGTCTCTTTTTTCCAATGATAATGTCCTTGTGCATCAAAATGGCCTTCTTCCAATTCTTCTTTCATATTAAATGGTGTAATTGTAACCTAAAATTATACACACATACATAACTTCATGTTGTATCCCGCATATAGCAGGGTAGGCAGAGGGAACCTAGTGTAAAGACAGTCCATTCCCCACTTTCTGCCGAATTAAGGCATTGCATGCTGAAATTATATTTTGTTTATATTTCAAAAATAGTTTTAATCTTCATAAATATCCTAAACAAATTTAAAATTTAAGAAGACAACTACTTACTTCACCTTCTAATCCTCCAACTCCTTCTTCTTCGCCTTCTATGTCATCAGCATTTAATACATTTTGCTTTTCTTCTTCAGCAGCACTATCTTCTTCGTCAGAATCCAGCGAATGTTTTTTACCTTCTTTCTTGCGTTTCAAATCTACGTCATCATCAAAAGCAACTGAAGCTCCTCTTTTCGACATTTTTGAATTGGTATGAAAATCAATATATATCTTTTATATTAAGGGTAACCTGAAAAAATTATGTAAATATCACATACACGTTTAAAAAAATGTACAAATAGTTCGATGGAACTTAGAAGTACTCGTAAGTACACAATACAAGCCAAGCCAAAAGCCTATAAAATCTTCACGATATGAAACGCTTGCGGCTTGACAGTTGAGTGTTGACAATAGCATTATATTATATTTCACTCAATGTTAAATGTTGTCATAAGTTATCCTAACACTTGTATATTTATGTATTATGGATACATATGAGAAAAGTTTTAATTACGAATTAATAATTCGGCACTTAAACAAAGAATTTTCAAGTCTGTTTATCGATCGATCAGTTGACTACAACCGATACACCATATATATATGGTATCGATGTACGCTACTATTACTTTGATGAAAGCGTGCGAGACGTTGTTATGAAGCTGCAATTTTGTCTATGTGAACACTACTACAAGCATCGTGTTCGTCAGATCAACTAAGATTAGTTACTCATAGACTCTTTGTCTACTATATCTCTAAAAGTCTATTGGTACCGACGTTGCATTAATATGATCAGATTAGAGGGAGATAATTCTCGCAAACGACAAAATATTTAAATTCTTAATGTAGCTATATATGTGTATCTTTAAGCCTTAATAGAAAGCATTAGGTGTGTAAGGTATGCTTATTTAACTAAAATATTATGTACGTCAAAGAATACCTAAAACATCCATACACTGGCTCCCCGGAATCGCCGCTACAAGATGGCGGACACGCCATTTTGTAGCGGCGGTTATCTTGGATTCACAATAATATTGAATATTCAAAGAACGAATAGAAAAGCAATGATCGCTATTATAATACTAAATACACGTGACATTGGCGAAATGATTAGTGCTCAACTGGCACGCCCGAAACGCCATATGATAAGAACCAAACCAAACCAAAACTGGCTCCCCATTACACCAGTTTCGAGCGCAAGCGCACGTCCAATCTCTTCCGTGTCACTAACACGACCCCCTACAAGTGTTCTACTGGTGTACATGAGACAATGCGATATATCTACCTGAATATATACAAACACTACCAGGTGATTAAAAACAAACAAATATCCAACGAATACCAGATATATAGAATAAAAAATCATGTATATTTTTTTCTATTTTATCACTCAAGAAAGTATTTAAATAAAGCGCTCCTATGACTAAATCTTACCTGGACAGTGGACTACACTGTGGGATACTAAATAAAACAACTTTGCTACAAATAATAAGAACCAATACATAAAAATGGATTATAGTGTTATCTTAGACGCATTTACCATATTTATTTAGAATAGAAAACTAATATTTTAGGATATTTAGCCAACGAAGTCAACAAGCACGTATCTAAGTTCATGATTACTTTATAAACATGAGTAAATTTTAAATATAAAACAATGAGAGTTCCCTAAGAATTAAGAATCAATTTAATATTAATTAATATTTAAAATATTTATGCTAAATTGGTCGATAGCGGATATTGCGTCATCTTTTATTATTAAAGGCTGGCCACATTCTCTTAATTTTTCTAATATTTCATGTCAGAGCTCTAGCTGTGGCAATATGGCTGTAGCTTTCGAGTTTCGCTGGTAGTGCGCGGTGCTCTAATCAATTTCTGTATAGAACGGAGTATTTCCGACGGATCTAAAGTTTCATTTTTAATTTTTTAGTGATTGTTGTTTCTGTTTACGTTGTTTTTACTTAATATCTGTTGCAAATTTTTTAATTTTTTGTATCCGTCGTCACCAGAATTCACGCGACGACAAAATGGCGTCGCTTGACAAGATTTTGCAGCAAAGATATTTTTCAATTGTATTGGTTTAATATAAATTAATTCAAAAAATGTCGCAACAAGTATATAAATATTTTTATATTAAATGAATTGAAAACTTTTTAATTATTTCCATTCGATATTATTTAGAATACAGTGTGTTCGTTTGAAATTCAACAAAATGCTCTTGGTAAGTGTTTTACAAGCTTTTCAAGCATTGTTTCGGTGTATAATTCCTTAATATTTATATTTTCGGGCTTTAATTAAGTGGTGAATGTTCTAGAAGCTGAGGGTGTGGCCGTAAAAAACCAAGAAATTTTAAGACGTAATAGTGAATAAATCGCTTTCTACGATTGTTTACAATATATTTTGTTGTTTTTATGTATTAAAATTTAATTGTTCCACCGAATAAATCATTTCCATCGTTTCTTTGTTACGTAACCTTTCATTAGAGGCCATGTAAAGTGTTTTTGGAAATGGACCCATTTTTGCAATTTAGCTTTGAAAATTGGTCTTACCAAGTGATGTTATAGTTTAGAGAAGCATTTGAGGTTATGTTTTCAATATTTTTTTCAAAATATTATAATCCGTGGGTTTTCTTCAATAATATGCAATGAATTTCTCAATTATATATTTCAAATATTTTAGCTTCTAATTATATTATAAAGTGCATTAAATAAAAGATTTCAAAAAAAATTGTTTAAGTTTTACTTTTTTTATTAAATCTCATCATTTTCATGTTTTGGCGTCATTTTCCGGTTTTATTATACTATTATGTTTCTGAAAATGATAAAAATTATATTTTTGAGCTCTGTCAATCTTATTATGTGTTTACATTTGAAATTTTACTTGAAGTTTTAAATATTTTCTTCATTTTTTTATAACAAAAAATATGTTTACAACATTTTTTATGTTTATTTTTAATATTAACTATTAGTGATTGAATTAAAAGTGTGATTAGTAAATTAGCAAGAGAAATAATTAAAATAATTAAATAATTACAGAAGGGCTTTATGAATGAATCTGGCAGTGATTCAATGAGTGAAAAAGGAGAGAAAAGTGATTCCAGTGGTTCAGGTTCAGGAAGCGACAGGTGTTTATTTCATATTTCTTGAAATATATGTAATTATTAATATATTTTATGTTGTTATTCATTAATATTTGTTTTCAACAGTGATAGTGGTTCAAGTTCCTCTGGATCAGGGTCAGCAGGTAGGTCAGGGTCAGAAAAATCATCAAATGCTGACCAATCCCATCTAAGTGATGATACAAAATCTCCAAAACACAGTAATGCCAATTCTTCTAAATCAGACCATCAAACTGATAAAGATTCTTCAGATGATTCAATCACAAAACGGAAATCTAGAAACCATCATGGCAAAATTAAATCTGATTTATGGGAAGACAATCCTGATATGTTTGGTATTAGAAGATCAGGGAGATCAAGAAAAGAACCAGATAGACTTAAACTTGCTGACAGTGATTCTAGTGAGAAGGGAAGAAGTCATAATAGAAAAAGTAGGAAAAAGAGGTATTATTATACTAATATGATTGCTTACTTCATTGTAAGAAAAATATTTTTATATTTTGAAATAAAAACTAAATTTGTTATTATTTTTATAGTGATTCATGGAATTCAGATACCTCAGATAGTGATAGTGATCCAAAAGGTTCCCCACCCCCACCTTCTAAACGACCAGGCCAAAGAAGTGTACCTCTAAGGAAGAAGAAACCAGCAAGAAGAAGAAGGTTTACCAGTGATGAAGATGAAAGTTCAGAGGCTTCAGATGAAGAAACAAGGAGGTAATGTAGAGGTTTGAATTCAAATTATTATTATTTTATTTTAAAATAAAATAATATATAGATTCTGACAAAAAATATGTATATAAAAAAAAGAAATATGGTAAAATGTCACTTTTATATCAACAAATGTGGTATATTTTTGTGGACTGGTAATTGGTGTGTCTTGATACTAGGTTCTGTTTGTCCTGCTATGCAAGATGATGTGTGCAGCTGATTTTATTAAAAAAATTTGAAGAAAAATGTAATAAAACAAGTTTCTCAAGAAATTTGCAAGAAAATATAAATTTTAAGGTTTATATGTTTTTCTCATACACAAACATCAATTATGCGTAGATTTGCAAAAAAATCGATTTAAATTGATCTCACAAATCAATTAATATCACAAACCAAATCTTAATATTAAAATGCGTAACAAAAGTAAAACCTTTAGAAAGATCACAAACACAAAGGCAACAGCTAACTATTCTTTTAATTACATAAATTTGACAGGTGTATGAGAAAACATGGTTTCTGATAGGTGTATAAAAATGTAAATTATTTTATTAAGACCCTTTTATGCAAATTTCACATCCAACAAACTCTGAGGCAGTGATAAATAACTCCTTGGTAGTTGTGAGACTCAACTGTATAATTATAACTCCTTATAGACTATTTGAAAGGAGCATGAAAATTAAGATATTTGTGTAAAGTGTGCTATCTTTTTGGCACTTCTTGTAAAGTCCAGCATACTTTAAATTATTTTTACTATGAAATTTGTAGCAGATAATATAGTTTTGTAAGATGTGAAGATTTGGAACCAACTCAATTTCACCTGCTGGTACAATCCTAGTATGGTACTGGCAAATGTTATTATATGTAATGAGGAAGGTTTAATTCTAATGTCTATTTCGCCTATCATTTAAGCTGCACTAGCTAGATTTTTAAGAACAGATCATTTTATTCAATTATTCAAGTTTAGGCTAGACAGCAGTTTATAGTGAGATAATCAAAAGATTATTAGATTTAAGGTAGCAATATCTTCGCGGACACAACGCACTTAGATAGGCATTAAAGTAACCTAATAATTTTGAAATATAAAATTTCAATTTCGGCCAAAAATGTTTACCACTGCCACTGCACATGCACGACGACTGCGTTATATTTATCTTAATCTTAAATACAATGATGATAAATATTACTATTATATTTGTAAACTTATTTGCTCCAGTCTCAAATCAAGTTTATTGAATATTATTAGTACTCATACACTACAAATATCTAGAATTGTTAAATCGGCGGTACTTTACAACCTTGTGCTGTTCAGTACTTTGGTGCTTCAAATGAACCTTGTCTTTTAGACACTACGTAAAGGTCGTGTCGGTATCGCGGCCTCCCAAAGTGTGAATAAAAAATATAAGTATAATGGCGCTTGCGCATATAACATAATATTTTATCTGCGTGGTAATAATTTTGCTGGCGTATTATGGTTTAAATCGAGACTGCTAAATGTTGCTATTTTCAAATAAAAAAAATAACATTTGATGACTGATAAACCTAAAATATTATTTTCTACTATTTATTACGTTTAATATGAACATTGCTGATCCTAAACATTTTAAAACATGAGAGCTCTAGAAGTTTTTTTGACTTATTTTAATCATATAAAAAAAATCTTAAAAGGGATATTGATTTAAATTTTTAAGATTATAAATATATTATTGATACATTCGTTTATTACGTCTGTGTGACATCTGTCAAACGCAATTTTAATCTACATTTTCAAGATGGCGTCCATGTCATGATACTAAAGTAATATGACGTCTGACTATGAACTCAGATGTTATGTAACGAGTATGACTGTACGCTTGCATTTTCTATACAATGATATGATCATTTGTTAATAAATCCCAATTTAATCCATTTTTTCATGTTTTATATAAAAATATTACATATAAAGTAGATATTCATCAAGATAATACAAAATTTTATCGTAGGGTATTTTTCAGTTAAAAACCAAACTTAGTAATTAAATTGTTCAAATTTTCTGAATGGGTTATAAATTTCATTACTGTATCCGACAGCTGTCGTTGCTTTCAATATTTAGTGCCCGATAATCAGGCATCAATTATAAACATGAATGACTATTAAATATCACATAAGGCAGCATTTCCTTTTTTTACATATCATCGTAGATAAAAACAACTTAGCATCAAGACATTCTGTTCTCCGTTTTCGACCGAATTTGAGACATTGCCTATTGAGTAGCACTACTCAACGCCGTACTTTATCTCATTAGAGTGGAGAAATAATAAAAATTTAAATTAAATTCATTCGAGCTTTCAAGGAGGGATGGAACTCGGAACCAACACGTGTGACGCTGTCCCACAGCGCAACGATGAATGATTATATTAATTAATACAAACCCAATTTAAAGTATAATATTATATTCAATCTGTTCACAATAAAGATGTTTATAAATGTTAATTCATTTAACAATATTTAAGATATTAGTAATAATAAATTTATGAATAATCCTAGGGCTTGATTGAAAACTACTAATTAATATGGCGTATTTCAGCGTAACTTTCTATTTTCAGTGAATTGATAATAGTGTTTCGCTACTTAAAATTTTAACCACTGCGCGATTATGGTAATTAATATTTATTACTATAGTATTTACTCCTATATATTAAATAAAATATTTGGTTAATAAATATTTAGGTTTGGGTTCCGCCACTCAACACGCAATGCCTCTAATAAATTCTAATGAGTGGTATTTGGAAACAGTGTTTCTTAAACACTAGGTTTATTGTGTCTAATTTGCTGGAAGCATTTTAGCGAAAGTTTTGCCAGTTTATAATCGGACGGTTAGGTTAACCGTAAAATATATTGTGGTCCTTAATTGCGCAGTCGGACGGCAACACGGCGTACAGGAGCTGCTGTAAGCTATAAAGAGGCCAGTGATGAGCAAACCGACTCGTCAGACTTGGTCGAAGTAGACGGAGTTGATGGTGAGGGTGATGCAGAACCGGAACCAGAAGATCATAGTGAAACTATCGAAAGGGTTCTTGGCATCAGACAAGGGAAGAAAGGGGGTAAGTCTATATCTACAGATTATTTTTTTTATGGTAAATAAAATGTGATTATAAACAAATTATTATTACTGATTTCACATAATAATTAAATTATGGAACAATTTATTCATAGTTGTCAGTTATGTTTTCTAATTGTTCTACTGTCATGAATACTACTATAGCATTATTGTGCAATGTAGTGTTAAATTTTAGCTAATGTCTTCTTATCATTGTCCAGTCACTGGAAATGTGACTACAGTTTATTATATCGAGGAACATGGTGATCCAAATGAAGGTTGTGATCCTAATGATGAAGAAGCAACTGAACCGCAGTACCTGATAAAATGGAAGGGATGGTCCCACATTCATAATACATGGGAATCAGAGAAGTCACTTAATGAACAAAAAGTAAAAGGTTTAAAAAAATTGGAAAATTATATTAAAAAAGAGGCAGAATTATCCTGGTGGAGACGACAAGCAGGTCCTGAAGATATTGATTATTTTGAATGTCAAGCAGAATTACAACAGGAATTAGTTAAAACCTATAACAATGTAGAGAGGATAATAGGTAATGATATTTTATTTGATTATAACAGTATTATGCTTGCTAATTAGTTTTTGAGATGTTTCCAAATAACTCTATTTTCATAATAATATAATGAAATAATCTAACTTTTAATTAAAATCAAAAAATATTGTATATTGGAGAAATTCAATGCATTATAATATCATGATTATATGTTTTAGCTGAACAAACAAGGGAGTTGGAAGGTGGTGGAACTGCTCATGAATACTTTTGCAAATGGGAATCATTGCCATATGCAGATGCAACATGGGAAGATTCCAGCCTTATTGAAAAAAGATGGCCTGTAGAAGTTGAACATTTTAAAAGCAGAGAAGCTGCTAAAACAACACCTTCAAGGCATTGTCCAGTTTTAAAAAGAAGGCCCAAATTTCATCAAGTCAAGGAACAGCCTGATTACTTGGGCAAGGACCAGGTATTTGAAGATAGCATATTATATATACATATAGAGAGAAAATGAATGGCAAAAATAACAAAAAAAAACAATATCTTGGTACTGTATAAGAATTTTAAACTAAAAAAAATATTCTGTTTTCAGACTTATTTTTTGAGAGATTATCAAATGGATGGATTAAATTGGTTAATACATTCCTGGTGTAAAGACAATTCTGTAATACTAGCTGATGAAATGGGCTTAGGGAAAACTATACAGGTAATTTTTTCTTTTTAGGTTTTTTACTGTCTACATTGCATTTACTATGTAAAAAGTTATATTTTTGTGGAGAATATGATTTATTAATTAATATTTTTTGTATATATACTTTTGTAGACGATTTGCTTCTTATATTACCTTTTTAAATCGCAACAACTCTATGGACCGTTTCTTTGTGTGGTACCGCTTAGTACAATGACTGCATGGCAAAGAGAGTTCATGCAATGGGCACCTGATATCAATGTCGTTACGTATATTGGTGACGTTACAAGCCGAAATATTGTAAGTATATTTATATAAAGCATCTAACACAATTCTTTTATATAATTTCTTAAATACCTCCCAAGATATACTAGAAATATGTGCCTTTAAAATTATTACTTTCTTTTTCCACAGATCAGACAATTTGAATGGAGTTTTGCTACTTCAAAAAGGCTAAAATTTAATGCAATACTAACAACATATGAGATTTTATTGAAAGATAGACAATTTCTAAGGTCTTTCAGCTGGGCATGTCTGCTAGTGGATGAAGCTCACCGATTAAAGAATGATGATTCGCTTTTGTACAAAGCATTAAAGGAATTTGATACGAATCATCGGCTACTCGTTACTGGCACGCCATTACAGAATTCGCTTAAAGAACTATGGGCACTTTTACATTTTATTATGCCTTATAAGTAAGAAATATTAATTTATAAGAGCTTTTTGCGATATATTTGCTACTAACATTTTCAAATGTATGAAACTTTTTTTATAGATTTGAATCATGGGAAGAGTTTGAAAAAGATCATGAAGACGCAGCAACGAAAGGATATGAAAAATTACATAAGCAATTGGAGCCTTTCATATTAAGAAGGCAGAAGAAAGATGTGGAGAAATCATTACCTGCTAAAGTAGAGCAAATTTTAAGGGTGGAAATGACCTCAATACAAAAGCAATACTACAAGTGGATTCTTACAAAAAATTATAGTGCCTTGAGAAAGGGTGTGAAGGGATCCATAAATACATTTATTAATATTGTTATAGAATTGAAAAAGTGTTGCAACCATGCACTTTTAACAAAGCCTGAGGACTTTGAGTCTCGCGCATCATTAGCTACCACTGATGCTGTTGAGGTACAAGTTATATAATATATATTTTTGTAAAAATCAGAATACTATTTTATAAATTGTTCTTCAATATTTTTAATGACTGTAAATTGTTTTTTTTTTTACTAAAAGATTTCTTTGTTGTAGAAACTTTTAAGAGGCTCTGGAAAATTACTACTTTTGGACAAATTATTATGTAGGCTGAAAGAGACAGGGCATCGTGTTCTTATATTCTCTCAAATGGTAAGAATGCTGGATATATTAGCAGAATACTTGCAAAGGAGACATTTTCCGTTTCAAAGGCTTGATGGTAGTATTAAAGGAGAAATCAGGAAACAAGCTTTGGACCATTTCAATGCCGAAGGTTCTCAAGATTTTTGTTTCTTGTTATCGACGCGTGCCGGAGGTCTCGGTATAAATTTGGCAACGGCTGATACTGTGATAATATTTGATTCTGATTGGAATCCTCAAAATGATCTGCAAGCGCAAGCTCGCGCGCATCGAATAGGACAAAAGAATCAGGTAAAATTTTACTCCATTGACTTTATATATAATTTTTTTTACTACTCTTATTTAAAATGTTTCCTTTTTTCAAACAGATAATAAATCTGAAAATTTTACATTACATGGTTTATATGTAGGTTTATTTTATGTGACATTTTTTGTAGGTCAATATTTATAGGTTGGTAACTGCTAGGTCAGTAGAAGAAGATATTGTAGAAAGAGCTAAGAGAAAAATGGTACTTGATCACTTAGTAATCCAGCGGATGGACACAACTGGGCGGACTGTACTCAACAAGCGAGATGCATCAGGTACAAATGCAAACAATCCCTTCAATAAAGAAGATTTAAACGCAATATTGAAATTTGGTGCAGAGGAACTTTTTAAAGACGATGATGAAAATGATGAGGAACCTGTCGTAAGTTATGTTTGGTACAATTTACGTAGATTACATATTTTTTTGCCGTCACCTTCAATCAAAAGTTTGCTAAGTTTGTTTTTTTTTGTATATTCTATGTGATATTGTCTTCTTTCAGTGTGATATTGATGAAATTTTGCAAAGAGCAGAAACTAGGGATGAAGGTCCATCAATGGTGGGCGATGAACTACTTTCTGCATTTAAAGTTGCCAGCTTTGCATTTGATGAAGAAAAAGCCGTGATGGAAGTTAAAAAAGAAGGGATGGAGGAGGAAGGCAAAGACTGGGTAAGATAATTTAATATTCTCGTGTCACTTGTGTACTAGTGCTGGCTTTTACTTTTTTATAACATACAGTGTATCAAAAATGGAGTGCTTAGCCCTACATATTATCTCCTACCATTCTGTATGCGGAAGATACGTCAAACTAAACATAAATTTAAATTTGATAGTAATTTAATTCTGATATATATTAATTTATTTCAATGTTGTATTCCTGTTATAGGATGATATCATACCTGAAAATGTTAGGAAAACAATAGCTGAGCAAGAAAAAAACAAGGAAATGGAAGACTTATACTTGCCTCCACGAAGAAAGAATATGCAGCAGAACAATGCAGATGGAAGTGAGTTTTACTTTTCTTTAAATATAATAATACCTCTATTAAAAACATATTGTTATGACTAGATTTAAAATTCAGTCTTGCTCTTTGTAGTATAGTACAGTAGATCTACTATAGATTAGATCTAAACTGTGATAACACAAAAAAAGCAAGTTTCCAGGAGATGCAAAAAACGTGTTGTTGTATTTATTGTAAAGGAAGTTATAAGTCAATCTTATTTTAAATCATAAATAGGGTATAAACTGTCACTTTATATGAACCTGTATTAAGAATTGCTTTTTACTGAAAAACTAATATTTGGAATTTGTACAGTGACCTAAAAAATTAACTATGCTTATAATTACTAAAACAATTTTATTGGGCCATTTTAAATTGACCTTGGAACGAAAATTAAATAAATACTTAGCCATAGCCTTAGCTATAAGACTCAAAAATTTTAAAATATTTCGTCTAATTTCTTCTTTTTTTCATATTACATTGTTTAGATATATACTGGCTGAGTGCAGTCCTTCGTTAAGTACCTTCCTCTTAGAAAAAGTTTTCTTTTTTATTTTTTGACAAATTTCGACACCATTCCACATTTTTAAAGTTACAATAATATAAGTTGTTTCTTTCCGTTTCCTTGTTTGTTTTTTCTTTCCTTGTCTTTACCACTCTATTATGATCTTCATTGACAATATCTTGCTTGATCTTCAGTGTGTATAATGGTGTAATTGCTAAAAAGATGGAAATGAATATGGAATTCATCTTCTTTCTCAAGTACGATATTTTCCATATCTTAATGTTATTAATTTTGGACACAGTTTTTTCTATTTTAGGCGGCCATACTTTGAATAATTCTCAGAATTGTGTATTATATTTTTTACTTAACAAAATTTAATACACCTTTACTATAAAATATATAATAAAATGTGTCAGGTGGACGAAAGCGTCGCGGCCGCGGTACCAGCGACGGCGCGGACGGGGCTGACGGCGCGGACGGGGGCGACGGCGCCGACGGCGAGGGCGACGCCGAGAGCGACGCGTCCGACGCCGACATCAGCGCGGACGACGACCGGCCCCGCAAGCGCGGGCGCCCCCCCGCCTCGCACAGGGAGAAGATTAAAGGATTTACTGATCAAGAGGTGCGTATCGTGTTCAATATATATGAAAACAATTATCTCTGTGTGATACTTTATTAGTTTTTATCATTATTATTTTCCTTTTACAGATTCGGAGATTTGTAAAGAGTTTCAAAAAATTTTCAGCGCCATTAAAACATTTGGACAGTATTGCATGTGATGCTGAGTTGCAAGAAAAACCATTAGCTGATCTCAAAAAATTAGGAGAAATTCTTCAAGAGAGATGCAAGGCTGTTATAAATGATACTTCCGAAACTAACAGTATGTTAAATTCATTGATAATATATATTTATTTTATTATTATACACTTAATTATAATTAAATATTTAATATACACAATTTTTTTAGATGAGGCAAATGATGGACGTAAAAATGCAAGAAAGACATTCAAGCTGGGTGGTGTACCTGTAAATGCTAAAACATTGGCAGCTTGTCAAGACGAACTTGCACCTTTAGATGACTTCTTGCCACAAACTAAAGAGGAGAGATTAAAATGGCAGTTGGATTTTATGTAATAAGCATTTAATTAAATATTTTTTCATAGCCTTTTCCCGCAAAGCTGGGTAGTCAAATATAATCTAGTGTGCTACCAAATTCGAGATATTGCGTGTTGATTGGCTAAACTCTCGACGCCGTGCTTTGTCTTACTAGAGTGAGGAAATAAAAAATAATCTAAATATAATTGTCCTCGAGTGCTCCCAGTCGAATCCGCAATCAATCGCGTCTACAGTTAGACGTCGATGACGACTGTCGCACTGCGCCATAGTGGCCTCCAAATATTTTTTCTCAACAAAAAAAAAATAAAAACTAGGACTAATAAAATTTAATAGTTTCTGTATAAGTGCTTGCTTTAATAATTAAACTCTCATCTTTAAGGACGAGGCCTGCCAATTTCGATGTGGAATGGGGAGTAGAAGATGATTCAAAGTTGTTGGCTGGCATCTACCAATATGGGATGGGATCATGGGAGGCTATTAAAATGGACTCATCCTTTGGTATTGGAGACAAAATTCTTACCAATGCAGACAAAAAGCCACAGGCAAAGCATTTGCAATCCAGAGCTGAATATCTGTTAAAACTTATCAAGAAATTGTTAGATCAGAAGAACGGTAAACAAAAACAACGGAAACCAAGAATGAAGAAGGGAATAAAGGAACCAGTAACGAAAGACATAGTTGAAGAGGATATGACTTCTGGAGATGATAAGAAAAAGAATTTAAGAAATGATAAAGATAAGGTAATTACTTAACGATTTTACGATAAAGTAGTTTTGGTATTTGTTTACTAATAATCTGCATTTTATCCCACTTAATCTAACCATAAGGTGAAAGCAAACATTTTAAATATAAATCACTCTCCTGAATGTGATTCGAAACATCATCATGATCATTGGGGACAATGATTTCGAATCACACTTGATTGAACATCCTAACTATTCCATGTCGGATCATCATTCTAATTATGTTATTATTTCTTTATAGGGCAAATCAAAAATGGAAGATGTGTTAACACATGATGAGACATCTAATGATAGAAAAGAAAAGGATAAAAAACGCACAAAGAAAGAGGGAAAAGATAGACTTAAAAGCGATAAAGTAAAGGGCCGTAAAAAGCCTGCTGGTCCTATGCATTTTACAGCCAATAATGAGCCCAGAGCTTTAGAAGTTTTAGGAGATCTAGACCCATCTGTGTTTGAAGAGGTATATTTAAATAATAAAAATGTTGTAAAGCTTACTGCTTGAATATGATATAGCTATAAATATGTGTGTTATATTATTAATATATAATTTTTACGGCAGTAAGTTCTTTGAATGATTTCATACTAGATGTTTTTCAGTATCTGAATATCAAATGTATAATATTTATTTTATCTTTGTGTTGTTTACTTATGGTTTTTATTAAAGAAGATTTAGTGCTTTAAAACGTTTTCTTTTGTTATAGTGTAAAGAAAAAATGAGACCTGTAAAGAAAGCACTGAGAGCCCTAGATAATCCAGATCAATCCTTGTCAGAATCTGAACAAGTATCAAAAACGAGAGCTTGCCTTACCCAAATAGGAAACCAAATAGATATATGTTTGTCGGAGTATCCTGATGCTGAAAAAAAAGTTGAATGGAGGAGTAATCTCTGGTATTTTGTCTCAAAATTTACGAATTTCGATGCTAAGCAATTGTATAGGCTGTATAAATATGGTCTTAAGAAAAATGTTGAAACTAAGAAGGATAGCAAACATAAAGAAAATAAGGTATGTGCTCAATAATAACACAGTTTTGTTTTAAAATTATCAAAGTTCTTATCTTTAATTAAGTGTTACCTTTTCTAGTCAAATTTAAAGAACAGTGTAAATAATTCAAATAATCACGTAAAATCATATAAAAAAGAAGGAAAACGTGACGATCATGATAGGAAAGAAAAGAGACCGAAAATGGATAAGGACAAAAGCAATGAGAAGACACCACACGCATCTGGCGTAAAGAGAAAGCTGGAAGAGGGTGAATGTGACCCCGAACCAAATGAGAACAAACGTCACGAGAGGTAAGCCATTATTATGTCACCCCCATCCGAGAACAATCATTTCTTTTTTTCATTGGCTTCACTCATTCCTCGCTTGTTTTTTTCATTTTATTAACACTTTTTTATTTAATAACTTTTCGTCATCGCTAACATCACCGGTCATCACCATCTCGCTCGTTCCGTATCAGCAGACATGAACACAAAGGCAAGGATCGCAGAGATAGGGAAGGGAGCTTGAAGCGAGACGATTTGATGTACAGAGAGCGGAGCCGGTCGGAGCGCGACAGGGAGCGGGAGCGGGACCGCGAGCGAGACCGCGACCGGGACCGGGACCGAGACCGCGACCGCGAGCGAGACCGCGATCGCGACCGGGAGCGAGACCGAGACCGGGAGCGGGAGCGCTCGCGCACGCGGCGCGACAGCGGCGGCGCGGGACCGCCGCGCGTGCGGCCTCCCTACGCGCCGCACGCGCACGCCGCGCACGCCGACCACGCGGCGCACCCTGCACACCCCGCGCATCCCGCCTGGACACCGCCCGCCTACCCCGGCCCGCGACAGTACCGCGGCGACCGCAACGCGCGCCCGCACGACAAGAGACGGTAATCACTATTAATGCTGTTCCTTTTGAAACTGAATTTTACTAAATTAAAACTCATCGAATGCGGACGGACCGCACGATTTACGCGAGGGTATTGTTAAACCGTGATCGCGTTACAGGTTCGGAGGGTACGCGGGCATGGGCGCGCACACGGCGTACGGCGGGTACTACGAGGGCGCGGCGATGACTAGCGGCATGGGCTTCCCGCCGGTGCGGCCCTACCCCGACGAGTGGCGCGGCTACGCGGCGCAGCCCGACTACCCGTACGACGAGCGCGAGTACGAGCGCGAGGTGTACCGCCGCGACTACGACCGCCGCGCGCCGCCCACCTAGCCTCGCCGCCTCACCGCCTCACCCCCCTGTAAATATACCCCTCACTCATATATCACGTGTAAATAGCCGTAGACTTATTCTTCCGTGGACGCCGACGCCGACGCCGACGCCGACGTTACTGTAAAGTGTAAGTGACAAACAGTGCTGTGGTTTTATCTTAAGTGATAAGCGAGGATCATCGAGGTCGAATCGAGACGTTTGAATATATAGTGACTGTGTTTTGTAAGTGAGACTATAGTAAATTTATTTATTACCGAGTCTGTCGATTATTTGTTAATGTACAGATTTTAGACAAATATATTTTTTTTTTATATTTTTCCAATTTTATTGCCAATTATTCATTAATTCTTAATGTTCTCAATCTGCTGTTTCTCGATTTTCTATTTATTTAATGCCTCAAATAGAAGTTTAAAACAGAGACACAGGTGATATGCGTAGTTGATAGTCATTGTACAAAATTCAGCAATTGTAAGCAGGTTTGCATATATTAATAAAATCATGTGCAATCTAGAAAATTGTATAGCTTAAAGAGTGGCACATATACTTTGTCATTGCATTTTAGCAGTGTAAAGGAAACGTTTGATTTTTATTTCCTTTCTCATTATACATGCATTTCCGAGTCCTAGTGGGACTCGTACAGTCCTATTTTTATACAATATGTAAAGTCTTATTCTCTGTTACACGCAACTGACTGTAATAAGAGTGGAAGCGTCTTGGTGTATACCATGATAATAAACATATTATTAAAGTTGATAATTGTTTTTTATTTATACCTTATACTCGTTTTTTTTTCACATTTGTACTTTTCCAGTGTTTACCTTTTTATAGCGAGTAATATCAAGAAGTCAAAACCTAAATGTGTGAATAACACTTTAATATATTAAAAATATCAAGAAAATTATATAAGAATAAAAGGACAACACCACTACCACTTTGAGTTAGCTTAGAATAAGAAGTTGAAAAGTGTAATAAAATAAGTGATTTGATTTTCATTCCTTCAAAATATTTTTATAATAATAAATATCTTAATAAATTAAGGAAATTGGAATAGTAATAATACGCCATATATTCACGGTAAGCGACATCGCTTCCATACCTCATCACAGAGATTTAACTACAGATGTCTAGAAAATTTTGGATAGCTCATAATATTACAACCTCTTGTGCACATAGCATGTGCATGAAGCAGAAACAAAAATTATGTTGACCTTTAAAGTAACAGGTTTGGGAAATTTTACAGCAATATCACCATGTAACAAGAAATTTGTGATTATTTAATTTTTATTCCAGGCATTGTGGAGATTAAAGGATTTTGAAAACTATGATATCATAAA
Source organism: Philaethria dido (assembly GCA_033558755.1). NCBI lineage: Eukaryota > Metazoa > Arthropoda > Insecta > Lepidoptera > Nymphalidae > Philaethria > Philaethria dido. Next base: position 278,942 of record JAKGSA010000137.1, read on the forward strand.
AAAATTAGCCATATTTCTTCAGTAATCAGTTGAATGTTAAGATTGATTGAAATATATGTCATAAAATTAATGGTCTTGTGCTTTACAACATTAATAGGGTAAGAGCCGAGGTCGGCCAGATATTATAAAAGCTAAAAGCTTTTCTGACAGAGGTAAGAACGATCAGCAAGTACGGAATTTGGATTGTGGTTGCTTTCGGAGATAAAAGATAGTAAAGGTGAATAAGATAGTAACTCGAATTCGTTATAGCATGAAGATCAATTTTATAAATATTTTTTTTCGTGATAATATTAGAAATCACGTCATCTGTTGCCGGATACTTAGTGCAGTTGCAATCCTCTGCCAGACACTCCTAAACCTTAAAAAAAAAACATAATTAAAATTTCGTTATAGTATAAAAGCCAAACTTTATATACGTTACTTGGGGAGCTATAAGAAGATGCTATCTCCACAGCCGGACAATATTGATGGTTAGTTTAAGTTATTAGACACCCACAGAAAAACTTTCAGCTTTTATGGTATGACAAAAGTCTGGCCGTCATCGGCTCTTGGAATTAAATGGCTCATTGTCTAAAAACATCAAATAAAAAAAACATAATTTAAGTATACACGTCATAACAATTTAAAAACAAAAAAGAAAAACCTAAAAAGCGTCAAGGAGAGTAAATAAAAGCTTAAAAATATTTTGAATTTGATAAAGATCTTTTAAAGTCACTAAAAATATGTAATTGTATGTAAAAAAGACTTAACACTATTTATCTTACTTAAAAGTACACATGTAAATATATCTTTATAATCTACATTTATCGTATTACACGGAGCTTTTAATATTGACGCGAATGCGATGCGTAGGTTCAAAAGATCACTTGAGCAGGGTGGCCTGCCTTATCACACATCTTGCGACGCCGCTACGTAGGTACCTTTGTAAAATAAATAATGTTACAAAGTTACCCGTGGACAGGTTATTTTGTTTCGTTTTGTTATAAATAAACGCTGAATCTTCATACTTATAATAACATTTATAACAATATATCTTACTGTATGGAGTAATTACATTGCATTGTTTCACGGAGCCAATGTTGGCGTGTTTTCGATTTAAAAAGAGTTGCACAGGACCAGTCTGGAATTCACTCGAGGATAATCATTATACATATACATTACATTGAGTGTGTTAATTATAGATATATAATGGAAAACCATTATTGCATATTGGTGCACACAGGATTCTCTCTCTACACAGGCATGTGACATTACTTGCAAATGTAAAGAATTCCTTAACCATAATCTATTAGTTATTGAATTTTAAAGTAGATTTTAGAAAGATTCGCTCACAATGTTTAATTAATAATTATGATACAAAAATTTACTTCAAAGAATTTCATTAAAAAATACAATTATTACAGATTAACTCAAAAATGACTCGTCAGATCTGAAATAAAGTTTAATGAAACCATATCAGAAGCACTAGCTATAATATAAATAAAAGAATCATCAAAATTGGTTCATCCAGTAAAAAGTTGTGGTAATGTACAGAATAAAAAAAATACAGTCGAATTGATAATCGCCTCCACTTTTGAAGTTTGCAAAGAAAATGATTATGCATTGAATGTTGTAATATTCTTGGAGCAGTATTATTTTATTATATAGACCCACATTGAACGATATTGTATGTTACCATGTATCTACTTATATGTATATTGTATGCGTTTTTTAATATCTTAAAATATTTATCAGTAAAATTAATTTTGTAGATTTATTCAAAACTCATAGTTTACCTCTTCGTATTTATTTAAACATTTCTCTATCTGCCTTTAGGATTAAGTGTATAACTTTTTGTTTATGTCAGCTACATAACATTTTTATATAAATAATATAGATTCTTATAACATTCAAACATTACAGTCCATTCATACTCGTAGCCTATTTATAGATTAAATCCTTCTCAATGAACGCGGAGGGGACGACTGCGCATGTCCTGAAATCAGGTGCCCAAAGGTTTCACACTTCAGTCGAGTACTTTCATGTGAACATATTAGCCAGTTATAAAATGTAGAAAAATAAAAGATCATATTACAAAACTATAATTATTAAATGAGTTTCTACTTCGTGTTATCGTCGGTAAGTGAAATTATAAAGAATAATTGTATAGCAACTAGATTATCCCTTAATTAGATTAATCAGTTCGTATCCGATGTTATTGATTCGGAAAAATTCTATAACTCAATAGATGTTTTTATAGACAGTGACAAATTGAATTTTCGATATATTATTCAATTATAATTTTAAGAATACAACTGAAATATACAAATGTTTTAAAGTCTTAAAATGTTAATTAATGTGTCTAAATATTGAAATTTAACACATCTGTAGGAAATATATGCAAAATTTTTATTAAATACAGTAATACTGTATTTACGTTAATTAAATAAACCTAATTTTTATAGCTTTGATGTGAAATACATTTTATATATGATTTATTATTTGTATAACTGGCGAATTCATTAGTTAAAATGCAATATAAATATCTTTTAGTGTTCTTGTATTATAAACTCTTTTACTATGCGTTTTCTACTTAATTTTCATGATTAGTCCAAGTATAAGGCGATATTTAACTATATAAAAACGGAGCTTCTATGATTTGCATTCACCTATTTTCCAGGTATAAATAAAGGCTGTGCGATATGATATATACTAGTGTATTGTGGTAGAACAACGATGTTAACTATTCCAGCAACGCTCACCCTGCTGCTATCAGCTACAGCTTTTGCTTGTTATCTGTTCCCAAGTGGTAAGTATTAGGCAGATAAGGCACGAACAATATATTTTTTTTAATAGCCGCAAAGTGATATTATGTCCAAGAAATTCTTTTATTACAATACTAGCTAGTAGTATCTTGTGATTTCGTTTGCGTGGACTATAGATCTAAAATCCCACTTTCTTGTTCTTGTAGGAATTTCGAGTAATTCTCTTTCTGTGTCCTTGAACTTGGCCAGGTAATTCCGCCTGGGCATTGTCTGTCATTCAGTAACGCAAGCGTTCTATAAATATATACTATATCTACTATATCTACTATATCTAAACAGATATAGTCATTAATTATAATATTTTTTATATTTTGAGTAATTTACGATGCATTTTTACTTCAAAGTGTTACTTAGGATTATTTTATGACAAAATTGGATATGGTGTAGCAGACTATTATCTATTTATTTTAAATAAAGAACCGTTATAATTAATAAAAAGTATAATTATATCTTTTCAACATGAGTACCTATTACATAAAAGTAAAAGTGATTGATTTCGTGGAGTACTAAATATGAAAGTAAAAGTACGTTGCATATATGGTTGACCGAGTTATGAGATATTCACTTACCTGATTATAATAAAACAAACTTTCACGGGCAATTGAAAATCTACCTAAATTTGTATAAATCAATATTTAATCAATTAAACGCTCGCTTAAGAGATTGACCACTCCTAAAAATGAGAGAATTTGCTTACTCACGCTACCTATAAAAAGAATATTAAATTTTATATAAAACTACTTTTTTCACTCAAACCTCAACCTCAACCTCATTTGGCCTAATTATATTTAATTTTTGTAATTGATAAAATTGTCCTGAAGTTTCATGGACTACTAGAAATTTATTACTGTTACGTTCAGCTACTGTGGAATACTTTGATTATTTAACCGAAGCTTGATCTTTTACTTCGTACCTATGATATTCCGAAAATATTTGTATCGTAGATTATAGTTTGTATTGTTGCAGCTAATTGATGTGCATATTGTGGCAGACGTGCCGGATCCGTGTCGGGGAGTGTCGTGCGGTTTTGGCGAGCAGTGTCGACCTACAGCGGACGCAAAAAGTTACCACTGCGAATGTCCCACTTCTTGTCCGAGTTATGGAGATCACGAAGGCTCCCGACCGCTTTGTGGAAGCGATGCGAGGGACTATCCGGGCGTTTGTGAAATGCGCCGCGCTGCATGCGAGACTAACACGAATATAACTTTTAAATATTTCGGTAAATGTGGTTAGTATCTTTTTTATTAGTATAAATTGTAAATTATTAAAAAGACGGTGACCTTGGTACGCAATAAAAACACAACACAGTGAGAGCACTGAATGAATCAATGATGCCACATTAATTATATACATGATAATAAAGGCAACTTACAAAGAAAAATAAAAAATAATAAATTAAATAATAGAAATACTAAAAAAGATTCTTATATTTGTGTCACATATTTTTATAATTGGTAACAGATCCTTGTGCGGGAGTAACCTGTCCAGATCCCGAAGTTTGTCAGCTGGATGATGGACGTCAACCTTCTTGCCGCTGCGCTGAGCCTTGCCCTCTTGAATTTTCACCGGTTTGCGCATCAGATGGAAAAACATATTCCAATGAGTGTCAAATGCATAGAGAGTCGTGTCGTGCTAGAAAACAATTGAAAATCATATTCAAAGGACAGTGCAGTTCAGGTATTATAATATTTCGTATTTTCTCTTTGTTCTAAAACACGTTCTATAATTTATGAGAATATTTAATAAACAACACAATTCGTAGGTGTCAATCCTTGTGCGGAGGTGGAGTGTCGTCACGGGGCGGAGTGCCGGGTGGAGGGCAGTGGCGCGGTGTGTGCCTGTCCGCCTCCGTGCGAGCCTGTCCTGCGTCCTGTGTGCGGCTCTGACGCGCGCACTCATGACAGCGAGTGCGAGTTGAAACGAGCCGCTTGCCTTTTGGGGAGGGAGCTGAAGGTCGTTCACGCAGGCGCTTGTGGTGAGCCTTTAGTCTATCAAGTTTCGACGAAGTAAATTGTGCTAAACTGGCACACCTAAGAGCTACAAAATACAGACAGAACAGAGCAGATTATTCAATTAACTACATTAACGATTCGTTAGGCTTACAACAAATGATTCTTCTTATATTTAATTAGTACTCAATAATGTTTTATTGAAGGAAGATTTTATTGTGCCTGCTTACAAAAAGTACTCTAATTTACTATATATTGCATTTTGAGATTATTCATTTTCTTACTACAATAACAATTCTATATTATTTTAACATTCAAATATTCAACAACATTTATTAAATTGAAATTTTATTGTTTCGTTTAATTTACAGCTCGTGTTGATAAAGTCAGATAAAAGAGGCTTTATGGGACGACAAAGATATGGCTGCGTATTAATTACATAGTTAAGATTAAACAAATATCAATTTGTTCAATTCTAATTATTTTTACAAGATAGTTTTTTATATATCTATGTGCATACTGTAAAATCTATTTAGAATATATTTTTAATATAATTTGGATATTCTTAAATGTACGTTGTTATTTATTCTAGAGTCATACAAGCGGGATGTTTAAATGGAAATCACAATTTTAATCATCAAGAATAAACATTTAAAAACTTCTTAAGGTCTCCAGGGTCTATCGACCCGTGGTTGTGTTGTGGTTGTTCAGAGGTTAATTTTTTCTTATGTTTAGGATTTCATTCTTTCCTCACCTACAAGTTTCTCTACCTAACCAATAAGGACTTTATTTTTTTGAAAATATTTAAACTATTTTTATGATGAATATCGTTAAAACTTACTAGAAAGATTGACCTTAATAATGTCTATTAACAGAAATGACTAAGAAATTCTTTCTTTAAAATACCCATTGACGGAATAATAATTAATTCATTAAAAAAATTTAAATAGAATATAAATTATTTTTATTAGGATCAAACGGAGTATGCGCTGGCCGTATATGCCCTCACGGTGGTGAATGTGTGTCGACGGCTGGGAGAGGCGTTTGTCGTTGTCCGAAGTGTTCCAACGAATTTGCTCCAGTATGTGGCTCAGATGGCATTTCCTACGGCAACAGATGTAAGCTGCAACTGGAGGCTTGCCGACATCGTCGACATGTGCAAGTGTTGTATGATGGACCTTGCAGTAAGTATGCATTTTTAAATATTACCAATTACTGGAGATTTTTTTTATATATGTGTTTAAAGTAGATGACTCCGCTTATTATGCTTCGTTTTATATATTGTAAACATAAAAATTTTAGAGAAAAGTTCTGTTTCCATGCTATTATTATCTTGATACTTGATCATTATTTAACTTCGTTTTCATGTTTTAGATGGGTGTGAGAATAAGAAATGCGAATTTTATGCGGTGTGTGAGAGTGACGGAGTTTCTGAAGCCAGCTGTGTTTGTCCAAAACATTGTGAAGATGGAACTGTAAGTTATTTTTATAATATTTAGTTCAGTTTCTTTACTTATTATTATTTAAGTACCTAAAATTTTCTTAATATTATTTTGCCGTAAAAACCTATTTAAAGAAGGAACGTGTGTGTACTATAGTGCCTAGATTTCAATTCTATTTCAATATAAAATGTCTCTCTATCGGTCAGAAAGTGAAAACTGTAACTGTTTTAACACTAGGCAATCTCATTTCATCATATCTCAAGAAAATCATCTTTACGTATCTGTTATATGTTGCAGTGCAAATAAGGAGGAACTAATAACTGTGTACTAAAAAGAGAACCCAACCTTCACTTTATTTAAACTAAATTAAGAAAATATATATGTTGATAACAATCCCCCAACAACGTTTTAGTATTTTATCTCTTTGCAACTAGGTCATTGTATCGATCATCTATTCAATTATAAAGAAATTTAATAAGAGTCGTTGAGTTTCTCCTATCATGTCAATATGCAACACCTCGAAAACGGGTGGAAAGTGTACAACAGCGTATCTTGACTAAAGATTCTATCAGCTATATGGATATTTTTTTTATTTCCTCAATTCGGCGGATAGTGGGGAACGGAGTGTCTTAACGCTAGGTTCTCAAGTTCCCTCAGCCTACCCTGCTATATGCGGGATACAGCGTGGAGCTATATGGATATAATGTTATCAATTATGATACTAACCTTTTAGGAAACCGAAGAAATTTGCGGGAGTGATAATCAGACTTACAGCAGTATATGCGCACTGCGAGACCTAGCTTGTCGGGAGAAGAAGCGACTTCACGTTAAACATATGGGGTCTTGTGGTGAGGTTCTAGAATGTAATATATTCATATACACATTAATAGTTTCCCCACTGCCGCTCCCTTCGCAACGACAAAAAACGGTTACTTGAAATTCCTCTCCATTCTTCTTTTTTTTCCTCAAATTATATGTAAATATCCTGATTAGTGCACCGCCTACCACTACTTTATACAACTCCAATATCCAATTTTGCCTGGAAGAGACCGCTTTAAGCGGCGATAAGGTCGCCTTATTGTACGCTTTACTACTTCTATGTTATTTGTTTATTTGTGTACAATAAAGAATATTTGTATTGTATTGTATTGTATTGTAGTTTATAGATCAAATGTAAATATTTATTGCAAATTTTCCCAAATTTATTATATTTTATTTTATATTACAGACGATATTTCATAATGATCTATATGTTTTTTTAAGAATCAATATTTAAATACCGTTGGGATGTTTCTTTTCATATTTATTCTCCGCAAATATGTTGTTTGCTCCTGTGTATTGCGAGGGGGGCAGACAGAACTTGCTTTATTTAATATAAATTAGTAGAATTTTTAAAGGTACCCAAAGTAAAGAATGCGGAGCTCAAGGGCTCCGCTAGGCAAAGGACTATCTTAATACAATAATTAACATTTTAACAAAAATGAAAACCGACTTCGAAAAAAATGCGCTAAGTACAATTATTACAAGTACCTCAAGAACTACTCGTTAGATCCTAACAGAATTTAAATGAGACCACATCAGAAGTACTTGCTAATATATAATAAGAGAATTAACAAAATTGATTCATTCACTAAAAACTTATATGATAACATACAAAAAATACAGTCTAATTGATAACCTCCTTTACAAACAGAATCATGTGGCGGTGTGCAGTGCCCCGCCGGCATGTGGTGCTCGCGCGGCAAGTGTGCGTGCGCCGCCACGTGCGCGGAGGCGCCGCGCGAGCCCGTCTGCGCGGACGGCAGGACCTTCCCCAGCGAGTGCGCCCTGCAGCGCGCCGCCTGCGAGGCGCGCTTGCGCGGCGACACGCCGCCCAACGTCGCGTACTTCGGGGAGTGCGAGCCCGCCGACGGGAACAACACTGGAATTAACAGTATGATTCGATTTTTATATGTAGAGATTTTTTATTTTGTTTTTATCTTGGAAATTAATATTTTAGTTCCTGGTTTATTGAGGGTCTCTAAGTAAAATTTCTATAGAATATAATAAATGTAAATTTTATTTATTTATAGTTGTAAATTTTACTTAAAATGTATTCATAATCAAAACATTCTTAGAAAACTTATAAATATTTAAACATAGGGAGATTTGAATCCATGCCTAAAGGAATCGGTCCAAACGTTTTTGACTGCTATACCATATGTTTTTATTGAACCATAATGAAATTCTTTCACTCAATTCAGCTTATTTTTGTCGCTAGCATCTCTGTAAATAGATTTTTTAAATTTCAGCGTTACATATAAGCATTTTTTAATGATATTTGTATAAACATACTAAATGTTTTTAACAATTTTAGACTTTAACAAATCAGCGAGACTAATGGACAATGGCAACGAAATCCGGCTAGACGATACAGAGAGTTCGAGCGTACCGGCGGCCGGCACTGCGGTGTGCGCCCGCGTGCAGTGCGCGTACGAGGCGACGTGCGCAGTGGACGGCAACGGACAGCCGCGGTGCGCGTGCCTGTTCGACTGCGCCGCCGCCGCCGCGGCCGCCGCCTCCTCCGCGCCCGTCTGCGCCTCCGACCTCAGGATGTATCCTACTCTATGCCATATGAAGCTAGAGGCTTGTAGACGTCAAGAGGACTTGCGACTTCGACCGCTAGCGCTTTGTAGAGGATTGGAGGTACATATTATATACGTATATATACTTTTTCAATTTTATTCTGCATAACAGTTTGTCTTATAAAAGAGCAAAACTAAAAATAATTTAAATATTATATTTTCTCCAGGAATAGAACCTCCCAATAATCAATCGCGTTGACAGTCCGCAGTTGACAGACGCTGTCCTATTTGCACCACGATAGCCTCAATAATTTGAAAGTTATAGTGTAGTAACAGATAAATCGTTTTAGTATATTGGAAGCTAAGGTGGGTCAGCGCATTCTGAGTCTTCTATTCAGAAATATTATGAAATGATACAATACAGGTGCTTTTGTTAATTTAGAAACTATTATGACTACCCTGAATTAGCATTTTAATATTCATGTAATATTAATTTACTTACTACTTATCAGTAGTTTTAATTCTGAGTTTCAGTCTTATTGTAATAAAAAGAAAAATAAAACAAAAATAAAAAGGTAGATTTTGATTTTAATATTACATTGTTCTTACAACTATATTACACTTTAGGCATATATAGTATACTATAAGCATCGAGAGGATGAGTGATGAAAGAATGGTAAGAAAGATATATGAAGTAAAGGTGAGCAGCAAGAGGTAGGAGGAGACCTCGGTTGACCTTTGAGAGCACATTATCAATGATACTGGAGGAAGGTCACGTATGAAGCATGAGGACCCTCCGGAGGGCATGCATAAAGAGGTTCATTAACCTCTTTCGAGAAGAGAAAAGAGAAAAGGTATGCAGGGACCGTAGAGTTTGGCGCTCCATCCTCTCTGACTACCCCGCTAGGGACAAAGCGTGAAGTTATGTATGTATATATAGGCATCATAATATCTAAATATGTGTAATGTATATAGTTCCGTCCGTGTGGGGACGACGAGCCAATTCTTGATGCAGAAGGCCGCCCTATGGACTGTGGCGGCGGGCCGCACCGCAAGGACTGTCCTGCCGGCAGCTACTGCCACCATACTGCTAAAGCTGCTCGCTGTTGTAGGAAAGGTAACTATAATTATATTTTGTTAAGTAATGAAAAATAATAATTTGAAAATTTTAATATTACTATATACTTATATACTTATTTCTATTATTAATTATTTCTAATATTAAAGCCTGTCGTGGTGCAGAGGCACAATGGTGCGACTGTAAACGCGACAGGTTGTGGGTTCGACTCCCAGGAAATGAAAAAAATCATTTCCTGGGTTTGGTAACAAGGCATAGCGCGGCGTTGAGTTCCGCCACTCAGCACGCAATGCATTAATTCGGCGGAAAGTGAGTAACAGAGTGTCTTAACACTAGGTTCCCTCTGCCTACCCTGCTATATGCGGGATACAGCGTGAAGCTATGTATGTATTATCTATATGTCTGATATTAATTAGGAATTGGATTCTCACTCGAAGAAATGATTATATTTAAATTATTTACATTAGTCCTTTCTAGTAAGACAAAACGCGGCGTTGAGTTCCGCTACTTAGTACACATTTTCTAAAGGAAACCAGAAAGCGGCGAATGTAGTGTTTTGACACTAGGTTTTTTCTGATGCAAACATTATGCGAAACAAAGTGTGAAGCTGTATTAATATTAGTTTTATGAGTAATGCTGAAATTTTCTTCTTTACTTAAATTTAAAATCAAAATTGTTACAGATAAAACAGTTGTTGAAAGAAAAGATTGTCAAGAATCTTGGTACGGATGTTGCGCTGACGGTGTAACACCAGCGAGGGGTCCCGGTGGTGCGGGGTGTCCCTCTCAGTGCGGGTGTCATAGACTGGGCTCCGTCTCGGAACAGTGCGACGAGGGACAGTGTCAATGTAGGCCCGGCGTCGGCGGCGAGAAGTGCGACCGATGCGAACCCGGCTATTGGGGCCTGCCGCGTATAGGCACGGGTCATACTGGATGTATACGTGAGTTTGATTTGGTTGAAAGAATTGATTAAGTAGAATTGTAGTTGGTTTTTTTGTTGTGTCAAAATTATCTGATGGAAAGCTATAAACTTAATACACAATAACATAGCTATTAATTATTATTATATAAAATTAACTTTGTGTCTGGTTTCGTTTTATATACTGTTTTATATATTTTGGAGACTGTTTACGGTTTGCCTTAGCAACGGATGTTTTTTTACATAAAAGTGAATGTTAAGTCAATAGTAGTGTGTGTAATATTTATTTTATTAATTTAATCTATTTCTAAGTATTACATTATTATAAGTTACGTTTCCTGCACTTCTTCTCCATATAACCTTTAACTATGCTAAATTTCATATTCTTCCGCCCCCGCAGTTGTAAAAATGGTTACAAAATTTACCTTTAAGTTTACCTTTACGTATTAATATAATAATTATGTAAAGTATAACTTAATTCTCAAACCCATATTCGTTTGTCCATATAAAAGAAATAAAACTTAAATGCGTACTTAGCGCATGAATAAATACAGCCGGTTTCAAAAGTCATAAGGTATTTTTATATAAATTTACATTGATCATTCGTTTATAGTCCAGTTCTTATAGATGCTTTAAGTCTCGTCCGAGGAATAGCGTGTAATGAATATTTTTTTTTCAATATTATTGTTACTTGTTTTATTATGTTTGCCAAATTACTTAATAATAAGAAAAAAACTAATCAAATTATGTTTTTGTTAAAAAAGAGATGAATTGATAAAGCCTTGTGCAAATTAAATTAACTTTAAATTGGCTAATTAGTAATAATTATATAGATAAAAAAGTCAAAATTCTCTTATATATATACTGTCACACAGTATATTTTAGGTATACTAGAAACATAGGCGGAATTAAATATCTATAGAACTCTATAATATAAAGCGTTTTCTGTCTATCAGCTTGCGGTTGTTCAGCGTTTGGATCTGTGCGAGAGGATTGCGAACAAATGACAGGACGGTGCGTTTGCAAGTCTGGGATACAAGGACAAAAGTGCACAGTGTGCTCGAACCACGAGCATACACTTGGACCTAACGGATGTTTTGATCGTATGTATTTATTGCTTTCATTAAAAATTGGATTCTTTGACATTTTCATACATTTCAATAATTAATTTATTTAATTTTTAGATCCTTCATTTTTATTATAATAAAATTTGTCTAATAAAAACAAATGCTTGTTACTATTCTTTATGAATATATTTTTTTATTATATTAATGTTCTGTCCTCATATTCTATGCGAAAATACAAACGAAAAAAATATATTTTGATTATATCTTAAACTATTGAAATGTTTTGTTGTTTTGCAACAGCTGAATCTACTCAACTGCCAGCCACTGATTGTGAGCACATGACTTGCTATTTCGGTGCCTACTGCGTGATCCGCAGCGGGCTCGCCACGTGCGAGTGCGGCGCAACGGAGTGCCCCGCCACCGACGCGCCCTCTGTCTGCGGAAGTGACGGACGCACATACATTTCCACTTGTCACCTAAGAGCTCACGCGTGTAGAACGCAGTCCGATGTCGTAGCGCAAGCTTTCGGCCCATGTGGTGAAGAAGCCCCGACAGTCAGGCGAGGTAGTCGCTCAGCTGAACGTTTCAAATCACGTAAAATATATATTAAAAACACAAAATTGTTAGATATGGACCGCACTCCGAACTCCATCCAGTTCACCGACGCTTCAGTAGATACAAGCGATAGCGGCAAACCCGACAGCCCCGAACCTGAGCTGACTTGCATCGACATTTTACCGCCAGTTGATTATCGCTAGGGCCTAGGAAGCTAGCTTAGAGTTTTCGCACAAAGTAGTTGACGCACACTTTTAACTTAATATATAAATATAAAAATTTTCTTTCATTTTTATGACATGAATTCGCAGAGAAATTACACACATCACATATTCAAAAGAATGTAGGGGGTGGTTGTAATAAAAACGCGCCCAAACCCATAGAAATTGAAAACCATTCAGAGGAGCAATATATAACGAATGAAGTTGAGGAAAATTATCCAATATACGAGGAATATTACGAGGAGAATGTAAATGAAATATACACAGCGCCATTGTTTGACGGTCTCGCGCGGATGACAGCCAGGACACGCTTGCCGGCTAAACGATTCGATATTTGGGCGGAAGTCTCAGCTGTTTGCGGAAGGGGTGCTCTAATAAGTGCATCCGGTGTTAGAGATTATTTATGGCTCGGCTTTGTCGACGATAGGGCCATATTGCGATGGGATGCGGGGAACGGCCCCTCGGAGTTGCGATCGGGAAAAGTAAAGGTTGATGTAAAATCTAAGATATCGGCGCGTCGGTATAAAAAAGATGCCATGCTAAAGTTGGGGTCGACTACGGCTCGAGGAACGACGCATGGACGAATGAGCTCATTAGATGTGGATCCATTCATCCACGTCGGTCAACCGCCAGATAATATCACGAGGTAAGTACTTGAAAATATTACTAAATTGTTGTACTAAACTTCTCTGATATGATGACATTGGCAACATAAACTGGGTACAAAATTCGAGTGCGATTTTTGACTTCCTAGGGTTGTGCTCCACTGGTTCAACTCAAGTACATTTGAGATGACCTAAGCAATGGGAGTAAAATTGTTTTTGTTCTCGATATCTTAAGAAAATGTTTCCCACAATATTTATTGTAATAAGAATGAATGAGAAGCTACGTCAAAGATTAAATGAGTGGTGTATTGAAAGGTTATCAGGCACGCATGCGCTGCACGGGTTCGTTGGTTGCGTGCACCGGTTGCGCGTGAGCGGTCGCGACATCATCCCGCCCTCGCGCGGCCTTTCCGTCACCGCGAGCGGCCTGCGACCTTGTACGCCGTACAACCTCGCCCAGATAGAGTGTCCTTGATAATGCCCATAACCGGTTTATAATGAACGTAAACAAATAACTTTATGCGAATATTAAACGTTTTTATTGATACTATTACATAATTATTTGATCCCGGTATTCATTTTACTATTCGGTTGCTAAATTTATTAAAAAATTATGAAAAATTTCAAATTATATTATAAATTCTTAGTACAGTTGAGTGTAGTTGTATACTATATACTATGAGCCTTCATAATACATGATACGGAATCAATTCTGACTAATTTATTTACGTTCTTTATAAACTTATCTATTAGAATGAAATAACATTGAGTTCTACTGATAATATGACACGTTCTAATGTTCAATAAAATATTGCAAAATTTATATAATAAAATATTCCATTAATAATAACGGCTCTCATAGTTATCAATTTATTTTATTAACATTAAAAAAGCTCTTCCTTGTATAAATTTAAGAATTTGACTAGTAAAATGTTTGTTAAATCATTGTTCTTTGATTAGAGATATACAAACTTACATATATACGTAGAGATTCTATTTGCATGTTATCAAACATTTTTAAATTAATAACTCAATTGTGATATTGTTCAAATCTTTAATCGCATATCTTGAAAATACGAAAAAAATACGAACTACATACATATAATAATGTATTTCTATATTTCATTGTCTTAATCTATTTTGACACTTTTGTAAATATATTTTCAGAAAATATTAAAGGAATATTATTGAAAAAGTTGTTTGATTTATGGTTCTTATATAAAATCCTAATGTCCTTACTTATATTATAAATGCGAAAGTAACTCTGTCTGTCTGTCTGTTACGCTTTCACGCCTAAACCACTGACCCGATTTTGATGAAATTCGGTATGAAGGTAGAACTAAACTTAGGAAAGGACATAGGATATTTTTTATTGCGAAAAAATTTTTATAAAAAAAATATTTTTATTTCTTATATTTTTTTTTTGACAAATAGTCTAGACCTTGGGAAAGACTATAGGCTACTCCTTACACGTCGCGCGTTATAACCGAATTCCACGCGGGCGAAGCCGCGGGCGGAAAGCTAGTCTTTAATATATATTTGGTTTTATTATAGTGTACTTATGAAGGCGTAATTGACGTTTCAGTGATAGTGTTTAAAGTAAACGTAGAGTAATAAATTTAAAAATTAAAATATAATTTTTATACAAAAATATATGTTATTTAAATTAAATATATGTTATCTACATCGCAAAACTTCTTCAAATTCTGAAAGCGTCTACAGGAAATTAATTAAAATGAATACGCAGATAAAGCCACAAGCGAAATCTAGTAGGAAATATGAATGACTTGTCATTTCTTCACTTTTCAACGGCAGGCTATTATTTCTTATCTACTCTTCGTCCCCACTTCCTTTTATAATCCTTCTTATCGCTATCTATTTCATAAAGGGACGAGCTTTAAATTTAATCTATTATTCGAGAGACAAGTTGTTAAATATTTTTACAAGTAACTTCTCATAATTTAATTTAATTTCGTAAAATATCTGTGTAGTGTTGAGATAAGCGTGGACTTAATTATGGTTTAGCTTGATACTTTCAAATTGTACGAAATACAAAAATCTAGCAGCAATATAATGTCTCTATGTAGCAAAAATACACAAGTGTAATTACTCGGAATAAATATTATCCTATAATAAATATATTATTAAAGACTTTTTATATTATTGATCGTTTAAAATATTATTTATCGAATTAATATTTGCCATGTGTATTATAAGTAGGTTTTATTGTGTATCTATTAAAATTATTGAATCGACTTACTTTTTTTTTAAATCGAAATAAGAATATAATTTAATATAAAATTAATCGTATATAATATATTATCTCAACTGTTAATATTACTAACCGAAAATGAGACTTAAAACAATTTAGAAGAGCAGACCTGCCTGTGTGTGTCCGTAGCTTTCTAGGGTTTACTTTAATTGTTTTGCGTTTTTATGTTTAAATATATATGTATCCTTAATACTAATATTATAAATGCGAAAGTAACTCTGTTTGTCTGTCTGTTACGCTTTCACACCTAAACCACTGAACCGATTTTGATGAAATTCGGTATGAAGATAGAACTGATCTTGGGAAAGGACATAGGGTACATTTTAACGTGAAAAAAATTGTAGAAGGGGTTGAAATAGGGGATGAAAGTTTATATGGAAGTTGCTTATAGTCAAACATAAAATCATGTAAGATTGTTCAACTGTATACAACTTTCACACCTAAACCACTTAAACGATTTAGTAAAATAGTCTAATAACAGAATTCCACGCGGGCGAAGCCGCGGACGGAAGGCTAGTTTAAGCATAAAACAATAATTGAGGATATATTTTGTTGATGATTTTTTATACGAATAAAAATGAAAATATCTTACCAACCACGAGTAGGTACAAGAAAAATATTATGATTTCTACTCCCGAGCATTTCATATGTAATACATAAAATAGAATATAGTTCAGTTCTTTGATTATGACAATTTGAACAGTTGAACACTAATCACTTTGCCATAATAAATAATTAAAACTATTGTATTTAATTTGAAATAACGTACCTAAATATACATAAACTTAACCGTTAAAACAAGTTTTAGTCATGATGATTATTTAAAGCACGATGATAACACTCTAATACCTTTAAACTTTCCTATATTGTAATTATTACTAACTAAGTGTAAAATTTAGTATTTTCATTTCTTGAGTTTGGTAACAAGGCAAAGCGCGGCGTTGGGTTCCGCCACTCAACACGCAATGCCTCAATTCGGCGGAACGCTGCGAACGGAGTTGTTGAAAGAGAATGGAGTGTCTTAACACTAGGTTCTCTGGTTCCCTCTGCCTACCCTGCTATATGCGGGATACAGCGTGAAGTTAAAAAAAAAAAGAAAAAAATCTTTAAAATTTTACATATATTAAGTGTTGCATAAATAACAAACTCATGTAAAAAAGCTTTTACTTTTTTAAGAGTAATAACAATGAAATCTGTGTTTTCAGAGAAGCTTACTTTAGTTTATGTAAAAGTTACATTTTATATCTATCTTTTCTTGTCAATTCAACGAAAGGGTATCACCCGCTCGCTGCGAAAGCAATTCTATTGACAAAATTTAACGAGAAACTCAAAGAAATTCACGTTAAAAGTATAATTTTGCAGTATTTTTACAATCATTCGCATTCCCGCAAGAACCTCAATAGTATTTAATACGCACGTTAAGGTTAAAAAATTAATATAGCTTAATCAGCTTTACTAACAACGTTTTATTATTAATTATTTTTTTAACTTCACTCTCTATCCCACATATAGCAGGGTGTAGTGTTTTGACACTCCGTTCCCCACTTAATTATAATTTCTTCATAAAAATTTTTTGTCATGTTATTTTTCTAAATTTATATTATATATATTTTGTAATAACATTCTAAATAAGCCCTACGAGGGGCTTCCTTCTTATCTTGTAATTATTTTTTCAACAATTTCATTTTTAGTATTACAAGTGGCTCAACTTATTTAACCTATATTTGAGGAATTGTGTTATTTATATTGAGTAAATGTCTTAGTTCGGGCAAGGTCTTGGAGGTGATTTGATCCATAAATTTTCTAAATTATAGATTACGCATGTACTGTAATTGATTAAATAAATGTCGTTTAGTTGTCACGTCAAAAAAATAAATGGAAAAATATTTTATCCACATCATTTTAATTCTTTTATAACAATCCTTAACTGAGAAAAGTGATGAAAAGATATAATTTTCTAACGACTTAATATAAAGTGAATGCTGAGGAATGTTTAATTAACGCTGCGATATCTTACAACGACGTTCTTGACATCATTACCATACGCACATCTTTACGTATGTTGCGAACAAATTCTACCGAGAGTTATGCATTACAGAAAGTAGGTTTAAGGTAACAAAGTGTAAGTATTTCTTGTTTCATTTCAAGTTTAAAGAAAAAAAAATCTTTTTATTTGTAGTTGAAGTATAGAGCTCCGGCAAAGACTATCAAATTTAGCATTTATTATTTAGCATGAAACATAATTTTGTCGTAAAGTTCTTTATTTTCGTTGCTTTCTGAGATGAAAGTCAGAATATATAATGTGAAAATTGTATACGTGTACGATATTAGTATATAACAAGAACTAAGCGCACACACTAACAAGGACTGACATTGTACTCTACCGTTTTGTCACATACAAATTTTCAACATGTTTATTATTTATGCTTCGCTTGTAATAGAATACTAATTGTGAATAAATTGGCGCAACAGGCTTCAGAAAAGCGAGCAATCTCTCATGACACCGCTACGCGAACGATCTCATAGATTTCTCTCTTGGCGGAGAATTAGCGCGAAAGCCACGACAATTATTTACGAGGTTTCGCAGCGGAATTACAGCTCGCGGCGCTACCGCAGCCCTTTTATGTTTATTCGCGGGTTATTATTTCAGAGAGGAGAGATTATTTGAAAACGTAAATGTAGGTGCTGTCATATATCACGCGGCCGCACTCCGGTGGCGGTTGCGAAAGTAATCGTAGCAAACATGTTGGTTATCCCCTACGTGTGCTTGCAGGGGATGAGCTAACTCGTTTGCATGCACATATAGAATGCATTATGGCCTGGATTTATGTTCGGCTCACATTATTTGAACTTTGGTACGGTTGGTACTTCGTGACAAAATTGCAATATTTATCACGACTGTTTTTAATTAATTCATGTATATTATTATATGTATTTTTGTCATTATAACTATTTTAAATGATGATAAGAAAAACCGAGGATGTGATGCTCATAAACATAAATAAGCTGGTTGTAGGTGAATATTGCCTGTCAGGAATAATAAACGAGGGCCATTACTTCGTTCGAAATGAGTCGTTTCATGAAACGCGAATGATCAAGTGTCAAATAGCGACTATTAAATTTGGATAACGCAGCTTACGTTTATATTTCGCACGTAATCCCCTCGTCGTCGTATAAAATACGGGCCGTCAGTAAATATTAAAATCCGGTATAATTTCGCCTCTGTCAGTGTCATAAATATTGTCCAGAGATTTTCATATTAATTGCAACTCTACTAGAACGCCTTTGTAGGCATGAATTTTAATTTAATGACCCTTATGTGAGTGTTGTACCGTGTGGGTGCCGAAGTGCTTATTTTTGCGGGTTTAGAATACTTATTAATAAATTAAAATATGACACAATTTTGGCCCGGTTGATGATGATTTATCTAAATATTAAACAAATTGAAAGTTGCTAAACAAATTGAGTTTATTTTTTTAGCAAGCGTAGCGTAACGTATCACGAGTTCCCCAAATATAAGAAAACTACAATAATACAAAAACCTTATATTATTATTTATAATTTTACGCATATAGATATTTTTTTCATATACAAGTATACAATATTAGAAGATGTGCAATGTGATCAATCAGTATGTAAATATATGGGGTAGGTGAACGGTCTGGAATGAGTGGGTGCGAGTCTGCGCGGCGCGACAGCCTCCGGCGCGTACTGCGCCCGTGCGCACGCTCCTATCTCCTATACTAGCTAATCTCGATCCAATCTTACTATATGTGCAAATTAATAATAACTTCACGTTGTTAATAAGTAAAACAAATTGATACCAGTAATAACTTGTTTCATATTAGTTCTCTGTACTTGTTTATATTGAACCGTCATGTGGGCTATAGCTTTAATGCTGTTGGCTCTCTCGATGGACGTCGTCAGCATGGATGTGCAATTATACGAGAGAGCAAGATTACCCAGCAGGCGACAGCGACGCGCGTTTGCTTGTAACATAAGTGTCATTTACGACAATGATATATTAAAAGAAGCTACTCTACGCTCTACATATATATTCATTGGTAAAATATACAGTGTATATTCTGAGAACAGTAAAAGAGTGTATAAAGTTAATATTCGTAGAGTGTTGAAAGGTGATTTAAATGAAATTGGTTTAAATAAAAATGCTGAAAATGCAAAATCATTAAGTTTCAGTGGTGCTACAATTTTAGTGGAAAGTGTTAAAGACTTTCGCTGTTCTCCATTGCGTTTTCGTATGTATACTATATTTCTAACGGAAAAAAGACATACTGCCTTCCGGTTAAATTTGGTGTTGGAACCTGTCTTGCTGACCTTACGTAACATTGATATAATAGAGGCGGCGATAAAAGGTAAGCTTTACTAATTTATATCGAAGGCTAATATGAATGTAAGTTATTATTAAGATAGTATTGAATTTAAAACGTCTTAAGATTGAATTATTTTAAGATAACTTTGAGTTCATAAAGACGGTATGTATATGTTTTATCGGCAGCAAGTAAAGTAATCGAACACATTTGTCAATAAAATGATAAAAAATAATTTTCCATAATGCTAATAATATATTAATAAACATATAACTAATTCTGCGATTTATATACATGTTATATTTGCAGTTTTATTACTTCCATTATTATTTTGAAATATCTTACGGAATTCCTTAATATGTATCTGTATAGATATTGCGTAAACAAGTAGGCGGCAATTAGTCGGGGCGGGGCGTCAGTCAGCGGTATCATGACGGGAACTGATTGCGCTCGAGAAAGCTAACATTCAATATTACTGTTTAAATTATCCCTTTTATTGCTTTGAAATATCGCATCTTTCTCTAAGATATTTACGTACGTAGATAATGTATCATATTATTTATTAATTTATTAGAGAGTTGAAAATTTATTTAAATACGTATTCGTAAAGTAATAATTTCTTAACCTGTTGGTACGGTAGTTGGTGATACTGATTAGGTTTAAATAAGCCGAAGAGTATGGGTTCGATTCACAACAAGAATATATATTACTCACTTATAACATAATAATTATATTTAGTATATAAAGTATAAAATTATACACAAAGTTTGATGTTTATCAACTATTTTCACTATAGTACAGCAGTTCTGCCTAGGTTAGAGTTGAATACGTGTCGTGTATAATATTTTTAAGCACATTATAACAATAATTTCAAATACTTAATACAATGTAAACAAATAAATTTAAGCAGAGCGTGAAGGTGGACGTTTGTTCGGATGTAACTTGTATTTATGCAAGCCAGTTTCGTGCTAGTTCACGTTATAAGTTAGATAACAACATACATGCCACAGTAATATTAAATTTTCTACTTCCATGTCTCTAGAAAGTTCCTTCATGTTTTGAAGTTTTGTGTACCTGTGCGCCACGCTACGAGATATTAATTTTATGAAAACCCAAAGTGAGCATTAAAGTTTCGTCAGTAGTTAAAGAATTTAACTTTTTAATGCTATTTACTATTTTTGCATTATTTTTTCTTTAATCTAAACTCAAAAGTTCAAGTTTATCTCACAAACTTATATTAAATATCAATTTAATTATTTGAATAAAATATGATATATGATATATTTCGGCAGTATGACGCATAATAATAATATATTGTTTAATTTTCGTAATAATATCTTTCGATTTACTAAAATCATTCATACTTACATATGTAATATATATGTTACGTTGTTTGTACACAACAAATTTTAATTTTATTTATTAATATTTTTACAAACGCCTGTCGTGGCGCAGAGGCACAAGCGTGCGACTGTAAACATGACAGGTTGTGGGTTCGATTCCCATTCCAGGAAATGTAAAATTTAGTATTTTCATTTCTTGGGTTTGGTAATAAGGAAAAGCGCGGCGTTGAGTTCCGCCACTCAACACGCAATGCCTCAATTCAGCGGAAAGTGGGAAACGGAATTGTTGAAAGAAAATGGAGTGTCTTAACACTAAGTTCTCTAGTTCCCTCTGCCTACCCTGCTATATGCGGGTTACAGCGTGAAGTTAAAAAAAAAATTACATTACCCTTCTATGTTTGTTTTTGTAAACGTAAAAACTAATTGGTATATATGTTTTTACTTATTTATTTTACTTATTATCTAGAGAACAAAACAAATTTAATGTAAGCTTGTAAAAATGTAACACCTTTCATAAGTTATTAACGTTCTGCCCCTGAGACTTTTTTATTTAAATGAATTAGATGGCGATGAATTAAAAAGTATATCTCTTGAGGGACTTCAAGAGAATAACAAATTTATTGACCATCCTATCTACAGTTACATAAACTAGATAATAAAAAGTTAAGCATAATAAAACATTCTTATTTCAATAAATGTTTTCCTTCAGGTCCGTTTACGTTTATGGCACCATCATCATGAAGAATAAACTCGAATTCTGACAATGACTTATTTGCTGAGTTATAAAAAAGCAAGTGAATAGAATTTTATGTTTATTTCGGTCTTATATTTCACACGTCGTTGCTGTTGAGATTACCTATAAGAAAATATAAACTTGAGACACTTTGTTCAATATCGACGGTCTCAAAATATGGCTTTCTGGATGGACAGATATTATGTCTGACGGTCGGAGCGATTATTTTAAAGAGTACAATCTTAAAATATTATCAAATATAAAGAAACTAAGTAAACAGAAAACGTAAGCTTAGTCTATAAATTTACTTAGGTAATATTTATAGATTTTTGTAGTATTTTGCAGTGTATAAGTTTGTATATAGTCTTTTGTTTTTAAAGTTCTCAATTCTGATGTAAAATGATAATTAAAATATTAGTAAAGTAGACGTTTAATGTGTAAACTTTATGGGTCGTTAAAGTTGATGATCGAGTTCACTTCAACTTAGTAGAGGAACTATCTAGTTTAGATCCTTTGGGAAAATAACACCAACTAAAACTTTTTGTTCTCATCTTTTGATGCACGCTATTCTGCTTCAGGGACTAATATTTTTATGTGTGAGTATATTTAATGTAATCTAAATTGATCAGCTTTATTAAGCGCCCCCGGTATTTTTAAATGGAATCGTAAAATATTGCTCGATTAAATGCTAGTAATTGACTTGTCTCCAGCTTAAATATTCAAAAACTATCGTTCGGAATGGTGATTGAGAGAATTAATCGAGTATGAATCGGTCTTTCATAATTGTTTATATGGGATTAATTGTTCAGCTCGGCTCGAATTGCCTTCGGCTGTGACTCGACTCTCGTATATCACTGCCTTGACGTGCGATTCAATTAAAGCATCGACTGACAGTGGCCAGCAAATGCATAAAATTTTATAAAACACTGTCTGTCCTGTCACATCATGTGATGTTGGACGTTGTGGTCAGTACTGTCTTCATTTATATTTTCAATATCTGACCTGCTTTTGTTGACTTTTATTAGTTCCATAAATATTTTTCATTGCTGTAAAAGTAGTATGAGAAATCGAAAAACATAACAATCGTTAAAATGTATTTCATTTATTAAACATATTGGAATAATGAATTCAAATAAATTATGATGGCATATGTGATGTTACTTATTAGTTGCATTTCTATCGACGTAATAATACTCGTACAAAGGAGCATTACGGTACGGTGGTTTCATTTTACTTAATAACTAGTTCTGCCAGTCTTACAAAGCATCCTAGAGACGTGTGAACGTAAAATAAAGGAATCAAAATATGTTTGTAAAATATAATTTTCATTTTGCTTTATTCACACAACAGGCGGAGCGAAGTAGGGATGTTTATGAGCTAGGGACATTTCAATTAAGCGTCGAAGCATACTCGTATGTTAATAAGTTAGTCAGAAACGTCTCATCACGAAGCAGGCTGTTAAATCTCGTAGAGATAATAAAGTGGACCGTATTTACGACACGCCACCTAACTTATAGGTCGATTCGATTAGGCCGATACAGAGTTTGCTGAAAGTGTTTGTCAGTTGAGCAACTTGTGTGTTTAACTGAACCTCGATTACACAGGGCGCTCTACAAACATTTCACGTCATGTCACATACGTATTGACGGTAAATTAATATATTGTTATTTAAACTGCGTTTAGTTTGTTTTCAAAAAATAAATAATGTAAATTCATGGTAAAATTAGAACTGTAGTTCTTTAAGCTGTAATGACAATTATATGCACTACTTTGCTATACTCATATAGCAAAAACTGTTGACAAACATGTGCAAGAACCGTCCCGAAGTAATAAAAACAATTTCTATTACATAAATATCATTTGTGTAGGTAAGTGATTTTTTTTATAATAATGAATAGTCGTTGTGAGTAGTGACTGACAGAATTATAAAAAAAATACACCGGAACAATACTGGCGGAGCCCCTTAACATATTTGTTGTGGAGTATACTAAAATAAATTTATTTTTTAGATAAATTTATTTATAATCTGACTCTGCTTAGTGTCTATCTGTAACTAAGTGCTTAAACCAGAGGTCCTTTGTAATTAATATATTGTGATACTTGTTGACGTCATCCTAAAACAACAACCGAGAGTGTCTGTTCCAGTGATAGGAGTTCCTTAATCTTCATTTCGTTGTTTATTGTAGAGCAGCTTACTAGACTGGAACTTAAGTTTACTTGGCGTTTAGCATCTAACTTCTTGATTCAGTTTGTCTACGTTAAACGGATTGTATTTATTGTGATAGTTTATATGTCATCATTTTATAGGAAATATATTTTTAATTGTTTAATTTATATTAAGGCCATCATGGTGCAGTTGGTCGAAGTCTGAATATAAACATTGTGTTCGTGAGTTTGACATGATGAATTATGTTTAATTTAGATTCCTCTCTGGTTACCCTGCTATGCAGGAAAAAGGGTAAAGCTGCTTTTAATTTATTATCAATTTGTTTAGAAAACGAGCAATAAATATAATAATATAATCAAACACCAAAATATTTCATGAAAATTAGAAATACCGTAACATAACATACTAGTTATTGCATATAAATCATAAATATATTTTGATTAATTTATAAATAATAAAAAAACATATACCCTTATACCATAAATGCCTTACATTATTTTGGAAAAGATCTGTCTTCAAACTGTTAGACCGATTTTTACCAACACAGCTAAGGCTTTCTCGACGACTTAATTTAACAAATCAGGTATAGAATTTTATTAGGACAATTGTTAGACTTTTCAATTAAGTTTGCAGCGGCTCAGGAGAGTCGCAGGCGCATAAATAGATATACTATTACTGGGATGGGATGAAACTGAAATGGGAGCCATTAAACCTTTTACGATTCTAAACACGTTCTTAAATATAGCTAATTTTATATATGTAGTTTCCATAAAGATAATATAGTATAAAAATACATCAATATAAGTACACTTGAAAATAACGATTAAATTTTAGATAATGTTATTTCTTTTAACAACAATCCACATGTGGAAATCAAAATTTTGCAAATAATATAATAGTATGTAGGTCAAGACCTACATATTATTATATTATTAATTAACAATCTACAACTCAAGAGTTGTAAATTGTTTTTCCTCTATTTCCTTTTAGTATTTTGCACCTGATAATCTTACACCTGATAACTTAAATAAATTAAATAATATAGATTTAATAAGGGCACCGAAAATAAAATTTACGTCGTTCACACAACTTAACCTAGGAATACGAAAGTACCCTAGAGATTCTTCCACGGAGAAGTTTTTAAAAATTACTTTTGTGGCGCTCGTATAATAGAATAAAATTGTACATATTTTAACAATAGTTGAAATAAATTGTAGAGCCCCGCAAACAATAAATATAATGTTCACTTATAACCACGAGCTATGCTTTTGGGAATTGAAAATTTTAGATGAAAATTTTCATCATTATAATCAACTGATAACTTTACATTTAAAAACTGTTTTTGTACACATTGAGGAATTGAGGTCATCGTGGTGCAGTGGAAAGGAATGAACCTTTGAATTTATACGCGATAGTTTATGGGTTCTATTACCATACAAAGAAATGATAAATAAAGTGTGTTATTGAGTCCCCCCACTCAATATGTATTGCTTTGAATTCAGGTGTAAAATGGAGAAAAATCTTAACACTAGGCTCTTTCTGTTTATATTGCTATGCGTAAAACTGTAAAAATATAAGTATTACCTCTATTATAAGGTGAAATATAGTGATAGTCAACGTCCTATCAGTATACTGTATCAACTAAACAGTAACATAGGATGCTTAATAGAATTTGTTTATTTATTTAAAATAGCTTATGTTTACTTATTCCGTTATTTAATTAATGTCTAAAGGTCTCAAAGAAAAACTAGTACACAGAATTCTTAGCAATTTTAAAAGGAGGTTTTAGTTTTATTAGTTCATTGAACATTTTTACTCCAATATAATGAATAGTTTATAAATATTTTAAATTTTTATATGACTACTATTATAGACGCGTATTATCTGATTAACTGAAGTGTAATTTAAGTAAGTAAAATTAACTTAAGTAAGATTATTCTTAAGTGCCCTATGCTTATTTTATATATAAGTTATTTTATATTTTTCTTCTTTTTTCTTTTCATGTCTATAATATAAATTTCGTTTCCAAGTAAAATTTTAGCAAACAACCATTGTGTTATATAAGAAATACAATTTTAGTTCATAAAAAAAAAACAAATAAAAAAATCTACATTTATGAAATGAGTAATATTATTATCACTATATTGCGATAAATTTATTATATAATATGTGTATAATGAGAAATATTTATGCAGGATTATAGATGGAATGGAAACAATTTTTATAACGATTCGTTTGTGTTTATTTTCCAGCTTTATATAAATTCTTTTAGTAATTTCAGCGGGTGCGTTGATATAAATTCTTTTAGTAATTCAAAGCGTCGAAGCATATCATAGGGACATGACTTTATTCAACATAATGAGTGTCTAAATTATCTTGAATGGCGCAATTAAGATTACAGATTTAAAAGTGGCCGTAACGACGTCGCCCCCAGTTCATTTACAACATGGGCAGTAAACGATGACTTCTGTGTCGGTTCTATTTGCTTTTACATTACTAACGTAATCAATTATTGTGGGAATATTTAAAGTCTGTGAACTTACTGTGACCTAAGATAGATTATAATTTAATAGAAATTTTAAAGCGAACCGATTTTAAAACTTTTTTAAAAAGGTGTTGAGATACCAATTAAAGGCTTTAATGGTTAAAGTCGTATGTCGTTAAATTAGAATTGAGAGAATATTGAATTCAAATTTTTTGTTAAAATTTTAAAAGGTGTGTTAAACGACTTTAACTGTAAAATATATAATCTTTTCATAAAAATTTCGAGTACACGGTTAGCGCTTCCTTACACTCCTCAAGGTATCTACAATTCATATACAAATTTCAGCCTTCTATAGCTAGTAATACAAGCGTTGATATATTCTTATGTATTCTTGATGAATTCTACACTTAAAATCTTAGTGTGTGTATTCACTGCGAAAATCCGAAAGTGCGTCATCTTTATCTTCAACTGTGTATGTTTTCAATTTATTTATTTCATTTATATTATAACCCATGGAGATAAAAATTCTTATTCCGATAGATACCTAAAGGATATTTCAGATTCACGTAAGTCTGATATTACTGGAAACTAAGGAATATCTCAGCATTTGTTAAATCTAGCGTGTAATTTGTCTGCGGCTTAGGTAACATAGCTGCTGGTAACGAACAAATCGCGTGCCGCGTGAAGGTTATTAAATGGAGTATATCTAAGATGTCATCCGCAGATCTTTCGGGGATTTACTATTTATATAGGAGTCTTGGAGTAAACTATGACTATCCCAATAATGAACCACAAAAAAAAATTCTCAAAAATTTCTCTTTACTTAAAGCTAATAAGAAAGAATAAGTCAGATTTCAATGTCTTCACATATTTCCTGAGAAAAAAAAAGAATATTTAGAAAATATATTTGTATTTTTTTAGTACAGCTTGATGGCGTTTTTTCTGAATTTTTAACAGATTAATTAAAGTGTAAAAAAGCAACATGTTCGCGTTTCAGAGTTCAACATTTTTGCCCGAATAGTGTTTTACGGTGCTAAAGGATTATTGGAAAATTTGTCAACGCGCTAGCTGTCGTTTGTTTTCATTTAATCATTGAAATAGTTATCTGAGTATAAAAGGGGCGATTGTGTAACCAGCTCCAACCAATTTAAATCCAAGCTATAATAAGTATTTCTGAAATTTTAGTATATGTACTCCTATAAATCTATACATAATGAACTAAAATAAAAAGAGAATGAATGTAACGAAACCGACTATTGGTCCATTTTTCAATATTTTAGACAAGCATTCCCCAGTTCCAGTGGGGAAAGGAAATGTTGAAAGAGAATGGAGTATCTTAACACTAGGTTCTCTGGTTCCCTCTGCCTACCCCGCTATATGCGGGATACAGCGTGAAGTTAGACGAATATCGTAAATATATATAGATGAGTGATTTGTGTCGTTGCTGGAGCACGACGATAAAATAGCCTTATAAATTGCACAAATTATCCCAAGATCTCGTTATGTCCCATAATATGAATAGATTAGGGATAATATCGGAGCGCTCAGGTTCGAGCTTGATTTAAAAAACAACGCTTGAAGCAACGAGGTCATTGTTACATCTTAGTTTTATGGAGCTAGCAAACGAGCGTCCATTGTGTTGTAGCGATCGATTTAACCAACCGGCGACGCAATATCGCCGAGCAAAACGACTACGAAAGTTGATTGCGCTTTTGAATTGTACGAATACCGTACTTAGTCTACATGGGCGGGCGATAGCTTTACTCCTCTTCTTTCACTATTATCTCAATTTATACTAATTTTATAAAGTTATTTATACCTGCTTATAATTAGAACTATTTTAATATTTTATATCAATATTATTGTATATTTAATATAATAAAAGCTATAGTAAAGTGAGTGAACATTGTCCGGTTTGCTATTAAAATTGTCCATAGTTAAGTTAAAACAGCTTCACGCTTATTCCCACATAGCAGGGTACTCAGAGAGAATTTAATATCAAGATACGTCGTTCTTCACTCAATGTCTGAATTCCAGACATTGAACTGTGTTTAGTTATTATTTGCAACTCCGAATTTTAGCTTGCTAGAGCGGAGAAAAAGGAAACTATTTAAATGATCAATCCCCCGAATCGAGATCGCACCCACGTCCGATCGCTTTAACAATAAGACGCTGTACCACTGCACCTCTAAATTAAGCCATATAATTAAGATACGTCTATTATTTACTGAAATAACCTTTCCACAAAAGTTTTGACACGTATATTGGAAACAGTGCAACTTCCACATATAAGCATACATCAACAAAGTTATTTTGAACCTATGAAATAATAAAAAACTTAAATTTTGTGACACAATTTATTGTTTCTGTTATTACTATTTTAGACTGGAAATTATTTGCATCATATCCTAAAAGTATGCACTTTAAGAAGATTCATTAATGCAGACATAAAAGCGGAATGCAAATTGGAAAATCTACAAAGTATGCGGTGTAACGAAGTTTGTGGTCGCGGAGGTGCTAATTTTGGCTTGAGAACTTTTGTTTCGTAGATTCCTTGCATTACTTATTGTCGTTTCTTGTTCTGCTGCTGTCGGTTATGAATTTATTATTAAATTAATAGAACATTTGCATTGAAAGTGAAGGCAAATCCACAATATCCAAAACAAAATATTTTTTGGTTATAATTATATAACAATAATATAATATATACCTACCTACGTATAAGCAATTAGTATAGCGTTCTTTTAGTATAAGAAGAAGTTGTATATTCAAAGCGTCTAAAATCTTCAAAGAATGCTTTTCAAATAATATTTTATTACTCTAATAGGTGAGGACTAAGTACCGTAACAAAAACAATTTAAATGAATGAAAAGTAAGTAAGTAACTACAATACCTATTTGTCAAAGTCGTGGTGAACAGTTTTTGTGTATTCAGAACGTTAAGAAAAGTTTTTATTAAATTTCTTTTGCGACGTTTCATTTCGACCTTCAGTTGCGAGCCTGACAAATGGTACGTGCCCGTTCAAAAGAATATATTCAAACTTCTTTAGAAGGAATATTAAATAAATATGGGTAGTATAAACCTATTGACATTGTAAGAGTATGTTCGATGTACTCGACATGCAAATGAAGACATCTTGTTTGGAGATGTTTGCGTTTTTGGGTAAAAGGACCAAGATGTTAACACTAGTGTCGTTCGAGCCTCGCCTACCACGAACACGTTTTGCGTAGTACTGCCTTATCGCAATTTACATACATTTGTGGTTATATTAGGTGTTGTAACAGCGTTATTGTTAGGGGGACTTAAATTGTTATTTAATTATTTATTATTGTGGAACTACACTAAATTAAAGGCTATTAATGTAGGCTACATTTAGGTATAATAGGCCTTCAAACAATTTAATACCAGAGTTAATTACTCAGCCGCATGCTATGCGAAATAAAATGATTGGGGTGTATTTTATATATATTGAGCTAAATAATAGTATCTAATAAAGAATATATTACTCATATTTATAAAAAAAATAACTTTAGAGGCTTCCACGTTATTCTAAAACGGATCCATTGGCACTGAATGTAATATTCAAATATTAAGACAAATTAATACAAATTAGGAACTGATTAGAGATAACTTCAATAGTATACATAACATATTACAATCCTTGTAAGTATTGACTGAAATAAACCTAAACTTAGGGTTATTTATCTCATTGATCTCTTTACATACATCTAAGTCAATGCGCGACAAAGTTACAGTCCCTGCTAAATGGATTTATGAGGGTACGCAAGTCACACCGGGCCGCAGATTGAGGATATGATGTCCTTTACGTCAAATTACTTTAACATTTTTTGTTTCCGTTTTCTGTTCCTCATTTACAATATAGACAGA
Source organism: Philaethria dido (assembly GCA_033558755.1). Lineage (NCBI taxonomy): Eukaryota > Metazoa > Arthropoda > Insecta > Lepidoptera > Nymphalidae > Philaethria > Philaethria dido. Next base: position 309,361 of record JAKGSA010000137.1, read on the forward strand.
TATACTAAGAGAATTATATGTTAGGTCATATATTATTAGAATGAAATCATAATAAATCCATGATTAAATGTGAATAATTATTTTACGTGATGAAATATTTAAGACAAGTGGGTATAGCCTACACAGTACTTAAAGGAACCAATTTTGTTGTCTTCAGTTATTTATAGTTTATCTGTCAGTATCTTTGCACACGTATTAAAAAAAAATATTTATACATCTAGTTCATGGCATTTCGTTTTGTTCATACATCGTCTACCGTCAAGCTGACGTATAATTAATATTATGAAAAAAATTATATACAACCTTGAAGTTAAATTATAATATAATCTATTTCTTTTTTAGCTTCACGCTGTATTCCGCACATAGCAGGGTAGGTAAAGATAACCCTAGACTTAAGAGATTCCGTTCTCTTTTAACATTTCTGTTCCCCATTTACTTTTAATATAAAAGTTTCTACATTAATACTTATTTGTATTTTCTTATTATTTCAATTGGTATAATCCATCTACGCGACATACTATCGCGTAAATAAAAAACATTGAAATTAAATAAAAAAAATTGAAAATAAAATCATTGAAATTTAAGGATAACGCACAGCACAACAAATAACGGCACAGTGGGGTAACGTTTTAACGCGATTCGTTGTGGGTTCCATTCCCACTTGAGGGAATAATTATATTTAAATTATTTTCATTTCCTTTGCTCTGGTAGACAAAACCTGTTGTGTTCCTTCACTCAACAATACCTAGTACCTATATATGGTAATTGACTTTGAGCATTTTTGATGGGAAGGTTATTAAATGGAATTGCAGAAAGAGTCATGAAGACTTTGTAAAGGAAGTTAGAGAAGGTAATTAGTATAAAATACTCAATATTTTATGTACCATAAATAATAATATTTATAAGTAAATCAGCTAACTTAGATTTAGCAAAAAGAATTTTCTAAATTATGGTTTACTATATGTTGCTTATCTCAAGTAACATCTCCACTAATAGCATTTTGATGTCGCAGACAACAATGTTATGAGAATACCTTACACAAGTATAATATTATATTATGAGCGCACATACTTTAATGAAGTAAATAAAGTAGTAAACATTCTAGCTAATACTTTTTGATCTTTTGATCTGCAAATGGTATTGTGTATCGTAAAGTAAATGAAGTTTGTATGTAAAACGTGGTACAGCTATTTAAGTTAAACGCTATTAAAAGAGCTTCAAGTAAGTCGAAGTACGCAGATCCTACGCAAATACATCGTGCAAAGTTAATTGCCGGAGCGCCCGCCGCGCCGCAGTGGTTCACTTTTTACGCAGCACAACTGGCGGTAATTGACTTGTTCACGTCTAATTATGTGCGAGCTTCGGCAAGTTTTACTGTAATAGCAAAATTACTTCACAATACTAAAAATGTTGTTTATTGAAAATGCAACTTGCATCTCCAATGTATACAGAGCGTAATAATTAATAATCATAATAATAGTTCTTTTGTTAAAATAACGGTAATATAAGGTGTTCTTATTTTTTTGTATAGTTTTAACACGTTGGTGCGAAGAAACGGTATCGTGACATACGTGACATGACAAAAATATTTAATGCCGATTCCAGTTTATTGGTATTTGTGTACTTAGTTTTGCTGCTCGTGTATTTGCTGGCTGGAGTGGCGGCCTCACGCGTCACTGACAAGAAATGCAGCGGACTGGCCGTCATCAATTAACATAATTGAAAACCTGACACACACGATCCGAAATAAAATATTGTCTTTGCGTCGGAACGGAACGTACAGACGCCATTAAACTGAATGAATCGCATTGAATAAGTAATCGAATAGAATTCCCTTAATAAATTGGATTAATTTATTTATGAATAAACATAATTTCCATTTATTTTTTGAGGCAAGTAGTGTTATGTCACTATGTTCTCCACTTTTTGTACGAAATCTAGATTTAAGTGTTGTGTTTACCAGAGCGGTAAAATGAAAATAATTTAAATACAATAATTTCCTCTAGTGGATGTCGATCTTACATCCAATCAAGTTTACAGTCCTACGCTGCGCCACTGTACTCTCATGACTTCATAAAATAACGTCAACTGAAATTATTTACTTCAGTAATTATAGTTATATTTCATATTACTGCTAATTATACTTCAAATAGTCCGTAAAGACACAATCCATCCATTACCACCTACATTAGCGAAACGATGGTGATTACGTAGCGGATTGCAATCTGAACGTAGGTGCTGTAAGACTTAACAACTTTGAGATCGCAACTAAAGAGTCTTTATACTAAATTATCAATATAAATCTGATATTCAATAATCATTTTAAAATAAAATTTATTTTAAGTATACATATATTTTTATTTACATCTTGAAATCAAAAATATAATATAAGTCCAATGCTATGAAGTATAGAAAATACAAATACATATGGCAAAGTCAAGCAAATATCTATATGGTTTAGATTAATATAAATATACAGTAACCTGCCAACTAGAATCAATCATATTACTAGTGTCAACTTAAAAATATAGTTAGATATTCTAAGTGGAAGTTCGAACAAGAGTAATCATATACGAGTAAAAGTGTACTATTCACAATAAGTAAATCGTTTCTTCGGGTACTTCATATTGGCAAAATAGAATTATCATACTTCACAGTTAATATTCTGTATTACTTTTAATCTGTTTTTATATAGCAATGCAAAGATTTTTTTTTAGCTTTATGCTGTAGCCCGTAGTAGGCAGAGGGAACTTGAGAAACTAGTGTACAGTCTGTTCTCTTTCAACATTTCCGTTCCCACTTTCCGCCGGATTGAGGCATTGCGTGCTGAGTCGCAGAACTCAAGTCTGCGCTTTGCTTAGTTACCAGACCCAAGAAATTACTAATATTATTTAATATTTTCATTTCTTGGAGCGGCAATCGTACCAGCAATCAGTCACGAGTACAGTCGCACGTTTGTGCCTCTGCGCTACGACAGGTGAGAAGGTTCAATTCGTACTCGATTATAATTAAATTATTTTAATTTACCGTTCTGACTAAAATCTCATACACAATGTCTCGATTTTAGAATGAATATGGAGAACGCAGTGTCTTGACACTAGGTTCTTCCCAACTACTTTTCTATGCGATAAAAAGCGTGAAGCTGTAAAAAAAAATAAAAGTAACGTTTAACACATTTTTACTAAGTAGGTACATATTTCCGGTAATCCATATTTAATGTATATAAGTGAAATCAAAACCTCTTGCAGAAAAACTTTTACTCACATGTTGAAATTCCAATACGTATCCAATATACAACTTATGTTACGCTTTATGGACAAAACATTTTGAATATAGTCCCGGTAATTACAGTCCGATAGTATCCTATAGCCAATTTGAAATAGGCGATGCATTTCATCAATTGCGTTCTATCGTTATCATATATGCATTAGGTAAATATAACTTCATTGAAGTAATAAGCGGTAAATAGTTTCGTTTATAAGCGCTTGTAAATTCTAAATCCGTATTATGTTGTCACTTTATCGCACGCGGGATTATTTTAATGACATTCGATATGGCTATCGGCGGCTACCGACCGAAATAACAAATGCAATTCTCCTCTTTGAAACCCGAAAGGGTTTGAATGGTAAAAAATATAAGAGATTTCAAATTATGGTATCGTATTTCTTCTGATCGGTTCGGTAATAGGCATAAATATTGATATCGGGAATCTATGCTGCGGGGCACATTGTCTGAACACCTGCCCGTCCGTCGCGTATCGCTGCTGCGAGCAATATCTACGGGTAACCCCGCATAAATATCCATGATGTTTCAATTTATATTCATGATATTAGTAAGTCAGATGGAATGCATGTCACATTTGATTTCCTTTGCCCGTTAAATAAATATAAGCAAACTTGTACGCTTTCAGTTGTGTTGAGGTTGTAACTTTGAATTCACTGCATTGATGAAACCTATATTGTTTATTTTTTTTTGGGGAACGGAGTGTCTTTACACTAAGTTCTCAGGTTCCCTACGTCTACTCTGCTATATGCGAGATACAGCAAAAAGCTTAAAAACCAAAAATATTATTATATAACTTGTTTTTTTATAACCGACATCAAAAAAAGGAGAAGGTTCTCATTTGGCCTGTATTTAATATATGTAACTTACTGGGATAACAAATTTCGATTATTCTTTATTCATATGACAACGAATGCGTCTGATGTCCCATGTAAATTTAACTAAGATCTGACGACTAACGCCACTTTTATTTGCATTTTATTTGAAGTCGGTTTTCTTTTTTTGTTACAAACTTAATTATTCTAGTGGTACAATATACATATATATATAT